>MCFL01000290.1:0-29256 GCA_002102555.1 Catenaria anguillulae PL171 | reverse complement strand
TTCGGTTTGCCGTGATATTTCAACTGTTTCTCCTCAAAACCGTGCTTCACATGCATGAGCCTTTGCATTTACCGTTGCCACGGCTCCACTGCTGTTTATGAAATACCTCCTCAGCAACAGCTGCACGCGCTCCCATTTGCGCAACTGCTGTTTTATTCTTTACCTTATCCTGATGTGGGTGGAAAGGTGATGAAATTGGAGCGATATGAACTCATGTTTACTTACCTAGACATGCCTGTGACTGATCAAGACCTGTTCATTATCCGAGTGTTTGCAGTCTTGGAAGTCGTCAACGTCACACGTCAACTCGAGAACGAAACCGCAAGTTGAGGTGCATGCATACCTACTAGCGCGACCCGCCGGCGTTGCCCGGCCACAGTCAGCTTGAAAGATCGGGGTGAAGGTGACTGTTCCAACGTGGCCGTCTCCGACTCGAGTCAGTCAAGGAGCACCCCCAACGGATTTCCAGACAGATTGATGCTCCATTGCAAGTGAAAGTTGTACATTGACAGACACCGCATTGGCAAGGATGGTAAATTAGTCCCACAGCAAGAAACACATGAATGGAAGTGGAACAGATATTGGCAGATACATGGACAACGAAACCAACATCAATCCGCATACTTCCACAACCGTCTTGTCACCCATTCATGCCTGCGACCGATAAACAGGCTCACCACCTGCTCTTGCGTCGCCCCTGCAAACTCTCTTGTACCACCAACGTATTCCTCTGAAAACTGGCCAACACTCATCCAGCACGCTCATCACACATTCCAGTTACCGAACAGCAGCGCCTGACCCAACGCATCCCGCGTGTCCTACTGGTCCCAATGATTCCGCGCCCGTGTCACCCACCAACTGGCGTTGCGTATCCAGTGCATCCCAGTGCGACCCAACCATCCCACGTATCGCGCGGATCGCGCAAGCATTCCCTTATTCAAGCACGACCCGTGCAGCCCGTACAACCCGTGGTCCGTGTATTGACCGCCTCGCAGGCATGAGCAAATCCTTGACCAATCGGAATCGTCGTCCTTGACGGAAGTGAGTAAATGCTTTGCCGCTCAGGCGCCCGACCAAATCATACCGTCAATGAGTGCCGTCCCACGCATCCATTACATTGCCAACGTATCCTTGCCCGCGTCAATACGCATACCAACACGGCGTGCACAGACACGCGACCCACACATTTCCCGTCACTTTTCGTCACATCTCAACGAAGAAAACCGCGTCGTAGACGTGTGAAAGCGTGCCTGCAACTCCCCGGTCGATCCAACAGTGGCCGACAACAGGAACAGACACGACTGGTCGCTTGTGGACGGTGGGCGAGACGGATAACGCAAGTCCGAGGATCGAATCGAGACTGGAAGCGCCAACTGAGGCGTTGACTCGGGCTTCAGCGTGGTGGAAAGCAGGGCCGAGAAACCAACCGAGGACGCATGCTGGCCAGCCGTCGAAGCGATGCGGGGCGCCGCCGAATCGGGATCAAAGGGAGGGAGAATAGTTCATGGCAGGTAGGAAAATCGTTGGTGTCGGCCGCTGAAGCGAGTGAGCGGGGGGGGGGGGGCGGTGGCGGCGCCCGGCGTTGGGGGCGTCGGCTGGCGGTGATCGATGCGCAGTGCCCGGCCGGTTTGGACGCAGAGGTAACCGCAACGTCAACGGATCATGATCGAATGGAGTGCGCATCTCAGTTCATTGGCAACATGCGCAAAAGAAGAGCAAGCCAAGAGATGCAGAGGTTTGAATGGGATCAGCGTGAATGAGAAGCAACAATGAGAAGGCTCGCCGATTTCTTCCAAAGCAAAGAGTGAGTGAAGAGGTGATGCAATCCGTGATGCAAACATCAGCTGCTTCAGTTGGATGGATCTGCGATGATAAATTCATTTAAATCACCAATGTATGCGCAATTAATGAGGTGATTAATCAGCATTGAGGGGATCGACACGAATCCGCGCTTCTGATTGGTTGGAAGTCAGGGGATCGACGCGAATCCGCGCTTCTGATTGGCTGGAGGCGATCGACCCTTGTCGCCTTAATGATGAGATATTGTGCTCATAACCGTTTGAAACGGACGAAAATTCAATGGCTATGACATTGGAAGTTTGGAACCTCAATCACCTACTGCAGCAAGGCCACTATGTAAACCACCGCACCCAAGCGAGTAAGTTGGTATTTGATCGAGTCTCGTCAACAAGAGGTATACACGATCCCACCTCAGCTCATCGCAAAGGTAAACTCTATTCAACGATTCCTCCTTGATCGCCAGTTGACCATACATATTTTTCTCACCTCCCCCCCCCCCCCGCGCCTGATTCTTGTCAAGAAACATCACCAGCAATTCTTCCTCCATCCACTGCCATGGATTCGGATCGGTCTGGTTGTGTGGTCGATCATGCCATCAAGGAATCTTCATCGACACCAGAGGAGCAGAACTGGAATCAGTCTGCCCATGAGTTCTTTGTGAGCCCTCCCACCTCGCCTGCATCATCACAGCCAGGAAATTCATTGCGCAAGGAAGCACCTCCAAATGCTCGGCTTGACCTGCCACCTTTAGGTTCAACGCTGCGGCAGGGGCCCATAGTCCACTCAAGTATGGCAAGGGCAAGCACAGGAGGCCGTCCGAGTCGCGTCTTGGCCGTGGATCCGATGAAACCATCATCAACGTTCGGGCCTTCCCGTGGGTCCAACACCTCTGTGTCGTGTGCTGACCACATGCACAAGCATCCCACTACTACTACCTCAAACTACCTGTCAGGCACCCGAACGAATCCAACTGGCTCTGTGTCCAGGCATCCCACTAAACAAGTCGTTGCAGAAAGCAAATTGTCCCCATCGTCAACCATGGTCAGCCACACGCCAGGCTCTGAAGCGCCAGAATCCCCTGGCGAAACACAGCAGCACGGCTCCATTCGGACTGCGTTTCACTCCTTGTCTGCTCAAAGCCGCTTGAGCGCTGCGTACGAAGTCGGTGGCGACATGGCTGGCAACAATCTACAGACAGAATCACGATCTACTTTCGTAACTGCGTTCTCGGGTATTACAATGGATCGTCCTAAAGGCCCTTCTCCACCTTCATCGTTTCCAACTCAAGGCCGATCAATTGGTTATTCCGCCCCATCCTTGGCACAGACTATGCAGCAACAGGTCACATCATACTTGGTCGGATCACAGATCTCAATGTCTCAATTGAAGAAAAACAGAATGACAGTTTTACTTCGATTCGTCGACCCTGCTCAAGAGGCCCGGTACCTGGAATTCGTTGCGCGCATCAATCAGCTACCTCTGCGCTTTTTTGTTGTACGTTGCATTGCAAGCACGGATCAGCGATTCATCAACTGGCATTCTAATCACAAGATCACAGAAAGGCGTCATGATCCCTATTTCTGTGCTGGTATGGGCTGCGGGACCATACACGCTCGTGGCCATGAGCGACATTATGAGAAAATGTCCTTCCATCACGGGGTTCTGCGTTGAATGCTCTGGGACGATCCTCATTCTGTCCATGCTCGTGTGCATCGGTGGTATCATTTTTATGCGAGCATTGAAACGAGTCGTCGGCCGCACAGTCTCTTCAGCTTCACAACGAAAAATGGTTGCTTTCGTCGGATTCATGAGTGCATTCATGTCGCTCCAGATCGCAGAGACTGTGTGTGTTGGTCTTTGCTGGGTTGATTTGCCAAGGTCACATCGTTCTAGCCTTCTCGACGCATCCCTCAACATGATTTCTATTTGCGAGACTGGAAGAACAGCACCAATTTCGGGTCAGCTGCTGGCCGACGCTCACTTGACCGAGGTTCAAATCGAAATTCGACATATGCTTGCCTCGATTTTCCTCTTCTTGTTTTTCACTGTTTCGACCATTCCCATACGTCGAATGATTCGCTTTGGGATACTTGGATTCATGGTTACGACGATGGCATACTGGATCATTGCCGGCCTGTCTACATCTCCAACGTCATCCATGCTTTGGATCCTGCTTCTGTCGCTCGTTCAGGACTTCAGTGCATCCGCTGTCATGGTTTTCCAACGCGAGCTTCTCTCTCGCGTGAGCTTTCTTTATGTGGCCAATCAACCAGTTGGGCCGGACGATTCTTTCCATTTGGAAGCCTTCCTCATTCCGCTGACCACTTTGTATCGGGGAACGAGTGAAAGGCAAACCTTGTCATCAGAGGAAGATTCGGATAGCTGGTCGGTTGCCCGCTGGGTTTCTGCTCTTGCTACAATCATCAACGATCGAATTGGTAAGCTCCAGGAATCTTCGTCGAGTCATGCTTCGCAGCTTTCGGGCTTGATGCGGAGAGAGTCCTCAGAAAACAGTTCGTCCATCAATCCTCCGGAGGTGACCTTACCTGGGAATCAGGTTTCGTGGGCGGACCGATTCTTGCCTTGGCGCCGCTTCCGAGCGACCACCTCGCACGTGCAAACGTCACAGACAACAGTTGGTAAAACGTATCGGCGGATATCGGCATCACAGTCATCAGCGGTGACCCGAAGCTCCACAGTTGCAGACGGCACACCAAACGTAACGCATCCACCTGGCCAATCCGGATCGGATGAGAGGACAAGCACGACTGGAGCATCCATACTCACGGATGATCTCACGCAAGCACTTATGCTGTCGAATGAAAGACCACCGGCATCCAAATCGTCTCCATCAGCCCCACCACCGTCACCTCAGGCGCGACGGGTCCTGTATGCTTCCCCTGCGCTTGACCTGAGCAGATTGAGCAATCATGTTGGCCACGACTCGCAACTCGCTCGGCAAAGGCCGCTGCATAGCGCGCCTGGCACGCAAGCGCTGGTATCCACGCCCAGTTCTGCAAACTCGGCCGAGCTCATGGCACAACCAACCGTAACTCTCCTCGAAGCATCTGCGACACCAGCAACTTATGTGCTTACGTCAACAACGCCACGTCGCCGCCGCTGTTTTCAAGTGCGTCGATGGAGAGCGCGACTCGCAACAGAACTCAGGACCCTGTTTTACGAGTTCCCAAACCAAGAAGACGAGGAAAGGTTTCGGGCAGCGTATCACCAAAAAATGCGAAAACGGATCAAAGCTGTTCTCGCTGTCAACACGGTCACAGCTACCATAACGTTCACTGGACTGATGCTGCTTCGAATGGCAACTGGAACCTACCCATTGAGTCCCACAACAGGAAAGCTCACGAGCTGGTTGATTTTGGACGGATCCGACATGGTTGTCAATTTCGGTCTGCTGGTCAGTGTTCTCATGGCAAGCTCCAAGTATTTTCAAGTAACCAACAACGGGCTTGAGGTCATATCCGTGATCTACGTTCTGCTCATGTTTGCAACTGCCATGACGACCTCCATCATTCAAAGACGATTCAACGTCAATGATCGAGCATCACTTCATTTGAGCAACCACCGCCTCATATTCACCTTTTTTTCAATGGCTTCGCTTCGCTTGCGACCTCGCGTTTTTGTTTGCATCATCGGCCTGGCAATGTGTGTCATGGGTTCGGCGTCATGGGCATTGGTCCCATCTGATCGAATGGTGGATATGCTTGGTATTCAGCTGCCCACCATGCTTGCAGCGCTTGGGTCAACTACATTGTGCTTCATGTTTGAGTCTGCTTCCAGGTACGTATGCCTGACGCGGCTCCATTCATTCTTGCCCATGTCCACACGGCTTTGCATGACATCTCGTTCCCATGGACGGTCCTTCAGACGCTATTTTTGGATCAAGCATTGCGCAAAGCCGGCAACGTTCCGTGGCAAGAAGGAATCAACGTTGCAACCCGGCAGAACTACGCACATGTCCGAGCTCGAGCCTGGGAACTCGTGATTCAACTCGACTCGGCTTCTTGGAAACTCCGTTTTCCTTGAAATTTTCCCCTCTTGCCCTCATTTACTTTTTTTTTCGCCGGATCGTTGTACCATTGGCTAACGATCCTGATCCTGTGCGATTTCAACCGTGGGTGGTATTCCTCTTCCACAGCTCGATGTTGAATGTGTATACAGTGGCACAAAATGACAAAGCGTGGAAATATATACACTCGCTGTCAATACGATAACTGGAGCCGTATAAGCAGGCATTATTACGACCACTTGCAGGGTGAGGAAATTTGTGCCATTGCAGGATGCAGGTACCTCCTTGCTGGCAGCACTACTCGTTGATTGACTCATGTTTTGCTTCTTCTGGAACCAGGTCGAAGAACTTGGTTCGGCGCCTTCTGCGCATAAGGCAAACTTGTCTGACATATATTTTTCGTAGTTGATTTTGTGCATGCCAGTTGATCATGGTCAGCTCAACATCACTTGGATTCCAGCATATGGAAACTTGGAACAAAATCGACAATATACCAACGATTCTGATGTGCCTACAATCTCTCCCAATCGACCCGTTGTGCATGCATATGTAAAGCCTCTGTCGAACCGGGCACACTGAGTGCTGTCTGAAGACGTCTACCTCGGTCGCAATTAATGATCCAGAAAACACCACCACTGGCTGCTGGCCGCGTACATACGCGTACCTACGTCTGCGAACATTCTTGGCAGTAACGAATGTCATAAATACATGTGCACCTGATGAGAGTGGACACCTGATGAAATCTTTCATTCTGACCCAATCCTTGATTCACCATGGCCCCGCCAACCGCAACGGCTTCTGCTGCTGGAGCTCCCGTCACGACTCAACAACCCCAGGCTGCCTCTCACGCGCAACTGGCAATCACACCAACCGACAAAACATCCGATCCTGTCACACTCCACGTCACCGATGCAGGGTCGCTCCTGCTGCTCCTCAAATCTACCGACGCATCACTTGCTGCAACCGTTGTGGACGCGCTGGCGCGATACGCGCACGAATCAAAGGCACATCGCGCGTATTTGCTCGAGCATGGTCTACTGGCCGAGCTCGTTGCGCTGCTCAAGGGAAAAGCCGTCGCCGAGAGTTTGGCACTCAAGCGAACTGTGATTGCGTGTTTGGCGGCAGTCACTGAGGCGGGAGAAGGAGGGACGGGCGTAGTTGGTGAGCGTGGAGAGGTGGTGGCGCATTTGGTCTCGCTATTGTTGGGCATTATCGCGGGCGAGGCGGAAGCAGTCGAGGTTCTGGATGAAGCGTGTACGGCGATAGCGCATGTCGCGAGGGAATGTACGCAGGCGTTTTTGGTCCTGCTCAGTTTCAGGGAAAAAGGTTGACTCGTGGTCGTCGTTCACTCACAGATACCGTCAAGCAAACCATTCGGGCTCAAAATGGGATCAAACCGCTGGTTGCACTGGCATCGTCAGCTGATCCGGACGTACGCCGATCAGCGTTGCAGGCCTTATATGTGCTTATGGAAGATTGTACGCCACCTTGATTCTCGGTTACCCTGGGAGGTTATTCATTTCGCTCTGACACGACATTGTGATTGATTTTGTCTGCAGTTGCTTGCCGCTCGACGGCGCGAACACTGGGCGTCTTGACTTCAATTGTTGACGGGTGTGGATCCGACTATCCAGAAATACAAGACTTGGCTCTGGCCGCTCTGATACGTTGCGCCCAAGATGGTAATGCTCATTCATTCACCTGGTGGTTCCACCGACTCGTGTCCATTCTGGCTCACTGTGCCCCTCCTCATCCAATCAACAGGCGCAACACGCATCGAGCTCCGCAAACATGTGGTCGTCAAACGCCTGACGGACCTACTCTGCACACCTTCGACCACGCCATCCGTCATTCCAGTCATCCTCACCTCGCTGGCGCTTTGCATACAGGACCGCGTCTTGTCGGTTGGCATGGCCAAGGATCCGCAGGCTATGGAAGCGCTCAACAAGCTGCTCGGCAAGGAGGATCCCAAGGTGAAGCGCGCGGCCCTCGATGTGATTCGCGTGCTGGGTAAAGATGCAGAGAATCAGACAGCTATCCGCGATTCGGGCTGTTTTATGGGTGTAGTTGCATGTTTGACTCATGCCGAAGCTGGGGTTGTGGGAGCCGCGGCTGGCGCTGTGCATTCACTTGCCGCACACGGTATACCTTCTCATTTCTTCACGCGCACGCTTACGTACCCAGCAAGCACTCAGCACACTTTACCGGTCGGCTGTAACTTACGGTCGGTGTGTAGACTCAAACGAGCAAGAAACACTCAAATCCAACCTGTTTGAAACCCTCCTCCAACGTCTACCGGAATCCGACGTCCGCGACTCTGTGCTGCTTGGGCTCGCAAGCTGCATGACGCTCGCCAAACTGCGTACCCTTATTCGCCTGCATCCAACTGCCTTGACCGACATCATCAAGCATCTTGCCGCACCAGCCACAGAATCGGTCGTGTCGGCTGCCATGTTTGTCGCCAACTGCGCCGACGATGAGGCCTGCCGACTCGAACTCGTCAAGCTTGATGTGATTCCCGCGCTGTTGGGGAGGGTTTCGGGTGAGAATGTCGAGGTGTTGCAGGCGCTTGTCCGGGTGTTGCAGGAACCCGGCGCCAGGCTGGCGTTCCGGGCGGCAAAGGGGCCAGAGGTGGTGACGCCCTTGCTGGATTTGGCGAAATACAAGGAGAATGTGGTGAGTGCAGCGTGTTTGGTTGTGTCTGCAGCAAGCAACAGCGGTTCGTCGTCGACTTGTTTGCAAAGAGAAACAGGCGAGACAGATCATTAACCCACAATCTGTTTGCAGATGTGGTCTCGGCAGACTTTTGTCAAGCTGGCGCCCCGGCCCGCTTGCTCGCCATCCTCCCCACTTTGGCACATGCCAACCCGGCACTCTGTAAACTACTCGACCACCATCTTTCTTGCCGCTACTGGTTCAAAGGCGCTCTTGAATCTCACCATTCAACCGCCACGGGAACCCTTACCTCCCTGGTACCGACAGGCCCAGCTCCGCCTCCATGTGTTCCCTTCTACGATCTGGGCACAATCCACCGCCCCTCCACCTCATCAACGGCGCCACCACTTTCCTTCCCTACCCTCGAGTCCCTCCAATCTGCCCCGCTCGACACGCGCCCTCCTGTTCTCCTCATTCACCCATCCGACCCAATCCTCACCTCGATCCTCACCTCGCTCCTTTCGCAACTCACGCCGACAACGTCGCCCACAACGACACTCAAACTGATTGCCCAATCCATCCTGACACACTGGGGCCCTTGGCACGACGCGGCCGACGACACGTATCTGCGGCTCGCACAGGCGAAATGCACCAAGGGATCCAACGTGCTGGGTGTCAGCGAACTACCATGCGCAACGCTTGCGCACCGCGCTCTCATCTGCAAAGCCATTTGCGATCGATTGCCTGTCGAATGTGCCTCTGCGGTTGCTGCACACGCGGCGTCTGTGGCAGCAGCCGCGGCAGCCAAGATGCCAGCTCCGGCAGGGTCGGGCGGATTGACGCGGTCGAGACCGAGTTCGGCTGCTGGGGTCACGAACGCGAATGCGGCAAGTAGTGTGCATTTGCCTGCATTGGGAAGCGGAATTGTGGCGGTGACGGCGGCGGCACCAAGCGTGCCGAGCGTGTTTCCCTGCGTGTCGTTGGTAAGGGGCGAGTATGGTCGCGTTTGGAATGAGGTGGTGGTGGTTGAGGATGGTGTCGAGGTCAAGGGAATTGTGGATTTGATGTCGGCAAATGCAGACGAGGCGGGCAGGATTGTGCCTCTCGGGTCGCCAGCGGCCGTGAGGTATGTCAGATTGTAAGTTAAAACAAGGTTGTCAAGGATCATGAGGAAGTTGTGGTTGTTTTCAATTCTCAATACAGTATAGACTCATGCTTGATTCAGTCAATCAGCTTGACGGAACTGAGCACTCCGCAACCGATTGAGTGCAGCAATTACATCCTCTGCCCTGGGTCGCACATGCTCGCCCTCCCACCGCCTTGCCACTTCCTTCATGTCCGTCGTGGCCAGCAACTTGGCCAACTGCTTGACGGGAATCGGACCCGACCGCTGGCGTTGGTTGGCAATCCATGCAAGTGCATCCACCATGTACCGCATCATGCCCTGCTCAACCAAGCTCGGGCACGGACCAGTATCCCACTCGCCCAATCCTTCACCCAGCTCGGCTCGCGTCGCGTGTGTAATGCGCACTTTGCCAGTTGCAGGCACCGAAACCAGCTCGCGAGCAATGGGTTCCGGTACCACCTGCTCTTGGTCCGAATCGGCCAGCAATTCATCCCCGCTAGCAATCGCCTTTGCACGCTGTGTCCAGTCCTGCGGCTCGTACTCGACCATGCCCAGCACTTGATCCGCCAACCGTAAATAATCTCCCGATGCGCCAACGACCACCAATACGGACATGCCCTCGTCGCGAACCATGGCTCTGATCCGCTGCGTGAACGGCGTGATGGGCTCACCTTCCCCAACCAACATGCGCATGCGCTCGTCGCGCACCATAAAGTTTGTAGCACATGTGTCCTCATCCAGCAATAAGCACTTGACGCCCACCTCCCTTGCCTCTTGGACATGAGCGGCGAGCGACGTGGACCCAGACGCGTTGGTGGTTGAAAAGCACGTGGATGCATTCGCGGGCTGGCCCGGAAGGTGGCCAATAAATGGCGAGATGTCAACGGCATCGACGCTGCGCCCGTCTTGCGATTGCACGGCCATGGTCCGTGGGTCCAGCACAACAAACTCGCGGCCATCGCCGGGGATCTTGTTGAGCATGCCCACGGCAAGTGCAGACATGACGGTGGATTTGCCGTGGAAGCCGCCGCCAGTGATGAGCGTGATGCCGTGCGGGATGGCTGTGCCGGTAATGGTGCCATGGTTGGGAAGCGTCAATGATATTTGCCATGTGGGCGGCGAATGCCAGGGCCGAGCGGATGCCAGTGGGGCGTCAGTGACACCCGATGCGCGCGGGAGAATGCTGCCGTTTGCTATGAACCCAACGTATTGCTTGGACTGGGCAATCGTGGTTCGCAATGCCTCCTGGTCTTCAACACATTCAACATGCCGCTGGACAGCGCGGGCATCGAGTGCGCATGCGAGCAAGCTCGCGTCCACGACTTGTGGGAGGACGGTGCCGACCAGATTGGCGCATTCGTGGCCCATGATGGACCGGCCTTGCGCTGGCAGGCCCAAATAGAAGCGTGCTTCAATGTGTGTGCTGGTGACGGTGAGGGGCGAGCGTTCGAGGACGTAGGAAGAGGGTTGGAGGATCGAGAAGGAGCCGCCCTTTGGACCTGCCCAGCCGGCGGCCGCACGTGTGCGGTTGGTTGCGAGGAGATTGGTGGCGAGGTGGCGGTTGAGAAAGTCGGCCAAAGCGAGTTTTCTACACATTTGAATGAATGAACACATGGTCAATTCTTGAGATGGGTGCTCCTCGCCCATCAGACAAGATGAGACAAGATGTAAAGCACGCACCGAATTGCGGACGAGTACAGCGCAGCCGGGAATTGGGCGATTGAATGGGGGACCTTGATTTCAATCGATGACGGTGGAGCGTAGGCATCACCTTGAATGTGCAGAAAGCGGAGCGAAAACGCCGGAAACCTATACGTCACGTCTATGCAAGTAGGGCAGTGAGTCCCGAATCAAGAGCAAAGTCACACATAGCTGAAGTGACGTATGTACCGTACAGTTGCTTGTACGCTCCATACTGTTGCCGGTCGAGTGAGTTGAGAAGCTGGACCAAGTCGCTGGACGAAGCCGCCGGGTTTGGGCTGTGCGAATGAAGCGCCGTCGTAAGAATAGTCAGGATTCCTTCAAGTCGGTTTTCCCGACGTACATGGGCACGAATTCTCCCCACTGGTCGCCGGCCGCCCCGCTGGCGGCCGCCACGGCCGACGTCGGCGATCCGGGCCGAGGGCGGTCCGACCTGCTTGGCGCGTCCTCTGAATGCTGAACTCTCTTTCGGCTCGCTCCTCCGCCGTACTTGGCCTTGTAGTAAGCACCGCGACCTGGAAGCAATGCCGGTCAGGTGGGTAGGTTGTACTGTCCCCGGCACAACCGCCGTCAATGAATGGTATTGGCGAACCTCGACCGCCGCGGCCGCTCATGCTGATCCGATAGGTATGCTTCTTGTTGACGCTGGTGGCGGCCAGCGATGTAAAGATGGAATCTTGTCAAGAGAATGGCGCCAATCAAGAACGAATTGAGCAAATGTGGTTCAGGTGATCGAAGTTGAGATTGCGAGCGAGACACGCTGGGCTCTTGAGGCAAATACGTATGTAAAACGGGATGATGACTGGAGAAGACTGGGCACAGCCGAAAGCGTTGGAGCTGTTTTCCCAATTGCACAGAGTGGATGCGGCAGCAGCATTCATCACGCTCTGTCGAGCCTCCTCGCTCCTGGGCCATTTCCGTCCGCATCCGTCCATGTCATGTCGATGGACGCGCGCGACCACCGCCCCTGTCTACGTGGACATGGTCCGCATGCTGGCCCCCAGAATCGCACGTAATAGACACTCCGAGTCGTTCGGCGGATGGAGAGCAAAGCATTCATGATCTCAGCAAATAGAGAGAGAGAGAGAGAGAGAGAGAGAGAGAGAGAGAGAGAGAGAGAGAGAGAGAGAGAGAGAGAGAGAGAGAGAGAAAAAACAGGCAAACAACGTAACAACGACGAAAACACAACAAGAGCACACACTCATCTTTACCGACGTAAACATCTTGTCTACTTGCGAGCCAATGGCTCCCCTTGCGTCGAGACAAGCGACACACCTGCCGGTGCCGATCCAGGAACACCGCGGTGCAAAAACCTCGGCCCGTCACCGACCTTGGAGTGCAAGATGCGCTTGATACCACCCTCGGCCTGCACGGGCACACGCGTGACAATGGTGTCGGCGAGCGGGCGCGGGGCAGGGTAAGTGGCCATGATCTGGTACGGGTCCGTGAAGTAATCGACGGCCGTGGTCGACGCCGTGACCGAATGCGGGAAGTAGTGGTTGACAAGTGCCAGCACCTCGGGGACAAATCGGCGAGGCAAGTACAAGACCGTGTTGGGTCCAGCATCATATGTGTAAGCGACCTTGAACTTGCCCGAGTACCCGGGGCACGGCGTGGCGTTGTAGTCGGTGATGAGTTGAATGATGGCACGCGACACATCGTTGAGGTAGAAAATGGGCGGAAACGTGTCGAGGCACACGGCGTGGAACTGGTTGCTGTCGCGCATGGTGAGTTCAGCAAACGAGTCGAAATCCTTGGTGTGAATCGCACGCTTCATAGCCTCCATACGCTCAGGAACAACGTGCGCAAACCGATGGGCGGCGAGCGGCGACGTATCGACCGTCGTCTGCATGCCCGACGTCGAGCTGATGCCCTTTTTGCCATCGTGCACCACCAACACGAGCGCCTCAATCTCGGGCCAGTGCGACTCGGGAGCGACTTGAACGGCCACAGAGTCGGACCCATCGGGCTTGCAACCCATCTCCCAGGCAACAAATCCACCATACAGCGAGCGGCACGCCGATCCCGATCCGAGCCGCGCAAGTGACGACAACACGGCCGTATCTTGCGCCACATCGTACAAGTGCGCAACGACGGCCACGAGCGCCGCAAATCCAGACGCCGACGACGCCAATCCGGCAGCCGTCGGAAAGTTGTTTTCGGACACGATCCGCAAGGTCCACTGCGAAATCTTGGGCAATGCTGCGTTTGCAGCCTCCTTCGCCCGGCGCAAATCGCGCAGCGCAGCAATCACTTGGCGCAGCCTGGCCGAAGACGAAACCAGCTCAGGCGTGCCGTTGAGCCAAAGCGTGTCCTCGCCCGAGACACTTGCTGAGGCGAACGCCGATGTTTTCGAGTGCAGAATATCTTGCGAGAGCGTCAAGGACAGCGACGAGTTGGTCGGCAGAATCAACGATTGGTCGCGCTTGCCCCAGTACTTGATCACGGCAATGTTGACGGGCGCCGTGGCGGTGGCCTCGATGGCCGTCAACGTGGACGGATCGGTCGCTGCTGCGGCGGCGTTGTTGATGTTGGCGGTCATATTTTGGTTCGGGTGCAGCGGACTTGCTATCTCAATTCCAAAGATGGTGGGCGAGAAGGGTTCGATGCATGAAGCAGCTCTTTATTCATCGTATGCGGAATCGCAGAGAGCTGGAGAGCGGGCCTAGAGCACACTTCTTCCCTCGAGGGGCGTCAAAGAACTCAGGCAAGGGGTCTGTCCCAGTCGATCAAAACACGTGATCTGTGTGCAGCTGTCTCTCCTCTCCTCCTGGGTAGGTATAGCGATTTGTCTCGCGGCGCGGGGTTTCGCAAATGGGAAAGCAGGAATGTATGGGACATGGAGCGGCAACGAATAATTGAACTTACATATTGTGCCGTGGACTTCAAATACGATTTTCGAAAGAAAGGGTCAGAAATCTGCACTGAACACTCGCGTCTGTTGTCTGTTGTGGCGCAGAACCTTCGAACTTTGCCACCATACAAATCTGCGTCATCAACAATCAATATGTCTTGGACGAATTCAACTTGAAAGGAGACATGTCTGTATTCTGCTCATGCCCGAATCAAACAAAATCTAAATGTCGTTTCCACCATAAAGCCTGACTCACAAACGCCTACGCCTCCGGAGATGGGGATGGCTGCCTCGGAGCGGTTGCGGCCTTCTTGCCACCCAAGGTGGTATTCCTGGTGCAATGCTTGAGCCAGAAGTAGCGTCTACAAAAGAGTTTAAGTCGTGTGAGTTTCGGATCCATACGTCATGGACACCGTCAGAGACATCCTCAGAGTAGTATTTACCGATACGCTGACTCGAACATGAAGCACAATGTTGTTGAACCAAGAGCGGCGAGCATGGCGGGCAAGAGTAGACCGACCATGTCTGGCTTTCGGTCAGCGGGGACCGCCCAAGATGCGGGCATCAGTCCCACGAGTGCCAATCCCACAACGCAAATATGCACTCGAGGTCGCAAGCGCAGAGTGGCCACCGAAAAGAAGGAAAACACGAGCCGATGGTTGCTCAATTGAAGCAATGCTCGATCATCCACATTGAAACGCCTCTGAATAACGGAGGTGGACATGGCCGCCGCAAACATCAGAAGCAGGTACATCACGCAGACAGCTTCAAGCTTCTTATTGGACACTTGCCAGCATCTGGAGCTAACCGTGAGCACGCCCAGCAGGAGACTCAAATTGACAATCAAATCGGATCCGTCCAAAATGGTCCACCGTGTGATCTTGCCTGACGTGAGCCCAGGTTGACCGAGCCCATTGCCAGTCGCAAATCGCAGCAGGGTCAGTCCTGAAAACGAGATGGCAGCCGTTATTGTGTTGACCGCAAGCACAGCCTTGATGCGCTTTCGCAGTTTTTGGTGATATGCTGCACGGAACCTCGCTTCGTCGTCTCGACTTGGAAACTCATAAAACATGGTCTGCATCTCTGCCGCGCCACGATTGCACCAATTGCGCGGTAGCCATTGGTGGCGGCCTTGCCGTGGTGACTCGGAGGTAGATGTTCGCACAACTGTTGCTGGTGTGGCGGGCGTTTCAAGGAGCGTGAGAGTCGGTTGACGAACGAGGTCTCCTGAGCCGACAGAGTTTTGCGACGTGGATTGCGAGTGCGACTGTTGGGTGGTGGATTCTTGAGTACTTGGTGAGCGAAATAAAAGAGATTGTGGACCCGCTCGGAGATCGCGGCCAGCATACTGATTGTGCATACTTGAATTCATGGCAGGCGACGCGTACACAAGGCGACGTGTTTTGGGTGATGGTGGCCCGGCGGCTGGAGACTTAGTCTCTGAAGCCAGCTTCAGCGCTTGTGCAATGTCGGCCGTGAAAACCGGCGATGCACCAACCGAGAGTGTTCTCTGGCGTTCCCCGGCTGAGTTCGCGAACCCAGACGAGCTACGGCGACCAGACTCCTTGGCAGGCACTTCATGTGCGATGGAGTCGGCAAGTGTGGAGCGGCGCGGCATGACACTTGATAAAGGTGCCGATAACCGCCGCTGATCTGCCTCTGACGGTTCTGGCTGAACTGAAGCCGTCGTTTGCTGAGCCGCTGCTGCTGTTGAAGGTCTCCGAGACACAAAACGCTCTATCCAGGAATGGTGATTCACAGTCGACGGGGTGGACACTCTGTGAATCCACGCAGAAACGAGCGATTCGCCCACAAAAGAGTCGCCCAGAGTCTTAAAGCGTCCCTTGAAGTTCGCCACCATAGCAGATACGGATGATTGGGATACTGACGACCGGCGCGACTGTGTACCACGCCCGCGTGACAACGAGGCGGGCCGCGCAGGAGTCCCGCGATACAGCGTTGCCAATGGAGTAAGGAAAGCGGCCAAGCTGGATGAACCATCGGCACCAACGCGTTGATCAACCATGAACAGGAAGCTGACGCGAGTTAGGAGCTCGCGTTGGAACACCATAACCATCGACGCCAAAAAATCTTGCACGAGAGACAACAGCACTAACCACAAAACAGACAGTGCTGGGGCCGTATACATGCTTGACATTGCCCCGTACGCGAGCGTGGTGACAGTGAACCCAATCATGCCAATGCGCATGGCTTGGCTCACCGGGATCGTGGAGATGGTTAGGAACATGATGAGGAAGACTGACGCAAGCAAATGTCGGACTTCGATTTGCACCTCTGCCAATCTGGCATCACGACGCAGCCTGTCGGAAAGAGGATCTGACCTAACAGCCTCGCAAATGGCAATGATGTTGTGCGATGAGTCAAGTAGGCTCGAAGGTAGTGAGTTTGGCAAAGGGACCCAGCAAAGACCAACACACATGGTGCCTGCCAACTTGAGCGACATGAAGGCGCTCATGAATCCAACAAACACGGCCATTTTGCGCCTGTATGCAGAGACTGAGCGACCTACGCCTCGTTGCAGCACTCGCAAAGACACGACACCAACGATACATATGAGCATCGTGAGAAAGAGGATAGCTCCATAGCATTCATAGCAATACCCAGCGATGGATGGACATTGTGTTATGATGTCATGGAATTCTATGAGCGAGTATGGTCCCGCCGCCCAAACGAGGAGGACAATTGGAATGACGAGCCCTTTCTACGAACAGAAGTATGAGAGGCTTTTGGCCGGCTCCGGGGAAAAAAAAAGTCGACGTATGCGTACCGTAAAAAAGCGAACGGGCGACTGATTAATCCGGGCCGCAAACTGCAGGTACTTGTCTTCTTGCACAGGGTCCACAAACTGAAGCATGAGCGTCATGCGATTCTTCTTCATTCGCGAGATCGATAGGCGCGAGCCAATAAAGTGGGATGTGACCCTCTGCTGGATAATGCTGCTCAAGGTATGTGATGGCCCGTTTGGGCTGCTCACCGTGGGAAGTGGTCCGTTTCCGGGTGTGGGCGGTGCCACTGGTGTCACGTCGTCGCTCGAGGATCCAATACTGGAAGAGGTACTTTCCAGTGAGCCACGTGACCTTGTGTCCCGATCAATACCGCCTTGCCCATCCATCGAACGCGAATACTTGCGACCATGGGCAGGCAAAGAGTGGAAAACCGTCGCAAGAGACTCGTTCGTGTTTGTAACCTCTTCCTTATTTGAAGCGACTGCTATGGAGGCCAAAGGCAGTTGTGGGAACTGTTCCGTTGCAGTCAACCGAGGAGAGTGGCCATCTTGTCGTCCTCTCTGGCTTGTGCCATGACCGGATGCACTTGCATCGGCGAAAGAGACGGAGAGCGTGGACCCACGGGACCGTCTTGTCGTCGATGCTTTACCTGGATGCTGGCTGGGCCACAGAGTGGCTGGGCGGCTTGCCGTGTCAATGTTTGGCGGCTGGCAAACTGACGTATACGGCTCTGGCAGTGTCGAGACCAAGTGGTCGTCGCCGCCGTCACGAAGCGAGTGCTGCGAACGAGATACTGGTGATAATGGAGGCGATACGAAGATGTCGAATGCTGATTCACCGTCCGGGCCATGATGATCCAATGGTAACTGGGACCCATTGTCAGCTACAGCACGATCCATCGGTTGAGGTTCTGCATTCGATAATGTGTGCAAATCCGATGAACTCAGCGTGGTTGCTTCAACTTCATTGAAGGAGTAGATACTATGATTAAACTCGACATTGTCTAACAGATCAGTGTCGCAAGCACAGCAAATGCATGGGAAATGGAATGGAAGAAAACATTTTCATGCATGATCATGATCTTTGAGGGTAAAAGCATCATTTTCATGTACACTGCCTGCTTCATTGTTCGCGACCAGAAAGAAAAATGTCGCTTTGGTGCTTTTCGTTCCACTTTCGATTCTTGTGCGCGGTTCCACAAAACAACGTCATTGGCACAACGTCGATCGAAGTCCATGTTTCCGCGTCCATATGAACCTCTAGGCAGGGTTAGTTGGTTGGTTGTGCCGGTGCATTCAATAGTTACTGCGAAAACTGACATCGACACGGGGCGAGAATATGAGGGAAACGCGACAGAAATCAATCAACATCGATAATAACAAGGTACACAAACAAAAAGTCACAAGTGAGACTCAAAACAAAAGCGAGGTACTACAACTGCAAACCGCCACGACGGCATAAACAACACGGCTAGACATCAAAAACAAACATTTCCAACATGACCGGATTACTCGCGACACTTGTGGGCATGCCCGCCGCCATCTTTCTGGACCTGCGGAGCGCCACGTCCAATGCGGCGCCCAAATCTTCATCTGACGAGATTTGAATGTAATCCCCTTCGGCATCCTCGTACTTGATGCGAATCTCGGCCGCGGTTCTGCCAATCTTGCGCTTGATTTGCGCCACAAGCCCAGAGTAGGTGGTGCCGCGCGGGGCAAGCAGCACGTACACGTGGCCCGAGTGGTACACCTTGCACTTGACAACCTCGATGCCGGGACTGCTGGGCGAGCCTGGAGGCAGCGGCGAAGGGGAACGCGGGCGCCGGATACGCGAGGGCGTGTTGGGCATGGGCGGAAGGGATTGGCCGGCAACGCCAGGCGCGGCCATGGACATGGCGCGCGTAGGAATGGGCGAGCTGTTTTGCATGCCAACTTCGGACATGGCACCGCTTGCACCCACACCTGCGGCAGCGTGCGATGCGGCGTACGTGTGCCGCTGCGCGCCGCCAACAACGGGCGAGTTGGACGCTGATGACGTCGTCGGCACAACAGCTGCAGTGGTCGCTGGCAATTCAGGTACTTCAGGCATCTCCTCTCCCGTTGCCTCGGTCAATGCCCGAGGATGCTGCGACCCATTCGCGCGCGTACGACTCTGCGACCGCGACCTGGAGCGTGACCGATCGCCCGCATTGTGCGCGGCTGACTGCCTCGACTGCGACCTCGACCTCGACTGCGACCGCGACCGCTCGCGTTCCCTGGCGACTTGCACAGCCGGGTGCTCTGGAATGGCCGCCACGGCCGTCGACCCGGACATTGCACTGACGGCCGACGCCGCCGATGATATCACAGACATATTGTCGTCATTCATCGATTGCAACGTGCCCGACCGGCCGCGCGACTGATAACTTGCCTCGGAATCCGCACGCGTGCGGCGGACGTTGGGCGATGTGGACACGCCGACCTCGGACCCTTCTCTTGCAACTGCTTGATGGTCCTGACCGATACTCGTTGTACGCGAGGGAACAGTGACCACAGGCGGCGCCGATTTCGGACCGCCAGCCATGGTGGATCCGGCCGTGCCAGTGCCTGTTGGCGAAGTGCTCAGTGTCGGCGGCATTTGCAGCCGGAGCCCGCGGTATCCCGAGCCGGACGAGGCCGAAGGGCGACGGGCAGAGCCCGCGGAAGTGTTCACGACGGATCCAGGAGGAAGAAGCTGCAGCTGGCCCACGTCTTGCAAAGCAGAGAGCTCAGACATGCCGAGCTCGGACCCGAGCATGTCGTCGTCTTCCGATGACACCGACGTATCCGTGAGCATAAGCCCTTGGTCAAGCGGATTGGTAGCGTTGGACCCGTTGCGGATCCGCGGCGGCGGGGCCACTTCGGGCGGGGTGTTGGGCAGCTCGGCTGCCGACTTGAGTGACGCTGGAGGCGACATCTGCACAAAAGTCGGGGCCATGGTCGGCGTGTGCTTTGCGTCACTGTTGTTGTTGTTGTTGTGGGAGAAGGACGACGATGCCCGCGAACCGCGATTGGCGGCGTTGACGGCTGAAAGCACAGGTGAGGCCGAATTGGCAGGTGACCCTGCACCCGACGAAGGATGCTGCGGCTGCGGCTGAGACTGCGCTGGTGTGGCTGTGATTGAGTTGGCCAAACTGCTCCTGCGCCGTGTCATGTACGCCTGCGACGGACCCTGCGGCTCGTACCCAACTGATCCAGGATGCGCAACGGCTGCAGGTGATGCCGACCGATGGTGTGGTGCCGTGTACATGTGCGCATGCCCCAAACTCGGCGACGATCCCGAAGATTGCGGCGGACCCACGACTGGCGAGGAGCCGCCACTGGTCGCCGGCGACGACATGGCACGCTGTGCTTGCGGCGGATACTGGCTTGAAGACATTGCTGGTGGCTGATTGAGCGGAGGACTCGGCAAGGGCATGGGCGGAAGCGGTGGTGGCGGGCCCATGGGTGGACCTCTGGGCGGTGGGCCAGGCACGGGCGGCAGTGACATTTCGGGCGGAGGCATAGTTGGCGGCGGCGGCATGCGAGGCACGCTGGGAGACCTGCGGGAAGTCGGCCGCTGGACGTCCCTTGACCGTGACCTGTTGTCGTTTCTTGCGGCGCCGAGCTGACCCGACGACGTCTGCGGTGCGGGAAGAGGCGAGGGCAATGGCGGCCCATACGCCGACGCGGTCCGAGGCGGTAACTCGTTGGCCGACGGCGGCACGTGTGAGGAGCGCATGGGCGGTGGGCCAGAGGGCGGTGGAACCTGAGGCGGCGTTGGCAGCGGAACACGGGGTGGCTGCCTCACAGTCCGTTGAGGAATGTCGTCGTGCTCGCCACCACCATTCCTCGCGTACATGGACAACTCGGCAAGTTGTGCGTCCAGGGACGACTTTGGACCGCCGATTCCAGAAGAGGCAGACGATTTGCGCGACGAGTACTCGCTGGCGGAAAACTCGTCGTAGGAAGGCGGATTGCGGTACGCCACGGGCGCAAACCTCGAGGTCGAGGGGCCACTACCGTTGCCTTGCGTCACAGTGGACGGATACTGCAAGTCGTCCTGGTCGTGGTCATCGGCGTCGCGGTCCACAAACGAGCGCGCATCGTCGTCTTGCCCCTCGGCGGCGCTATCGTCATGCATCTGCATGGGCGGCCGCGACATTGCGCCGCTTGACACGGTTGGGGTCATGACACCAAATCCGGCCGCGTCTGGGCGCGGGCTAAACAGTGGTGCCTGCGAAATCTGCGGTGTGGGTGCGCCCATGCTGCCGTACGATGTGGGTGGCGACGTCAAGATGGGCTGCGGCACATTGGCCAATCTCGAGCTCAAGCCGCGCTGCTGCTGCAACTGGTGTTGTTGGGGTACTTGCTGGGCCTGCTGCTGCTGCGCCAACATCCTCGCGCGTCCCCGCTCCCTTGTCTCTTCCACACACCGCTGAATGGTGCTGAGCCAAAGGCGGAACTGCTCGTCGTTGCGGCACCGCAGTGTGAAGAATTCAATCTTGGCGGGCGACTTCCAAGACACGGTGAGCAGCCACGACCCGTCCACCTCGCCGCCGTTCAAGTCGGTGATGCCGCCAATCCAAATGCGGCCCTTGATCTGGTACGTGACGCCGTCACCGCTGCCGTCCGCACCGCTTGCGCCGCTCGACACGGAAAACGACACATCGCCCCCGCCCCCGCCACCCGTGGCGCTCGTCATGATACTAGCGGCCGACGACAAGATGGACGCATTGGCTAAACTCGATCCGCTCTGGCTCTTGCCCCGCGACTTGCGCTTGAGGAGCGTGGCTGCCGTCGACCCGCCGCCCGACTGCTTGACTGGCGCGACGAGCATCTTGCAGCACAGGATGATCTTTTCAAACAAAAAAATGACGAGCTCGCGCTCGTAATCCTGAATCTGCATCATGAACCGGTCGTGCAAGAGCAAGCTGCCAAATGAGTTGACATCGTGACCCTTCCAATCCTCGACCCGCCGCACAAGATCTTCCTTGACGAGTTGATTCTCGTGCATGCGACGCGCCTCATTGACCGATTCGGTGACGCGCTGGATGGCTTCGAGCCCATCTTGCAAGTCCTGGGCCAGTGCCTCCGAGTACTCTTCGGCGGGCGTCTTTTTGATGAGCTCGCGCAGCAGCAGTGGGTACCTGCAAATGCGCTGGATGGGCTTGATCAAATAACTGGGCAGCTCGTGCTGGGGCTCCATGACTTGTGCGGCGGCCTGCAGCACATGTACATTGTCGACGGCCAGGTCGCTTGCTTGCTTGAAGTTTGCGCAAAACGGCGCGTACACGGCGGCAAAGGTCGGCTCGAGCGACACAAATAGCGACCCGACTTTCTCGTCGCCCGCAGCGGCTTGCACGAGCAAGGACTCGAGCCCGACTAGGAACCCGCGTTGGAAATCGACCAGGGCCTTGAGGTTGGAGAACAAGGCAGAGATGGTGCCAGGCGGTAGCACATTGTTTGTCGACAAGTGGTGCTGGTACGTGTGTAGGCGCTCGAGATCGGCCACGTACTTGCGCTCGGTTTGCAGCATTTCAATCAGGATCTTTTCGCGATGCGTCAGTTCCTTTGGCGGCGCAGTTGGCGCGGCCGTTGCGCCCGAGGATCCCGACGACGACCGGTCAGGCGGCGCGCCATTGGCCATGGTCGGAGAAAAGGGCTCGTCGCCGCCGCCGCCCGACCCATCGCTCGTTCGCGTACCTCCGGTGCCGGTGCCGCGCACCGAGCTGGCCATGGCGCCCGTAAACAGCTGCATCCTGCTTGGACGCCGCGTCATGACGGGCACGGGCGGCGCATCGGGAGCTGTTGTGGCCACGGGCGACCCACCGCCGCCACCTCCCAAGGGTGCCTGAATGCGGCCTGCACGCTCGAGCCAGTCCAACACCAGCCGAACGGTCCGCAGCACCTTGAGAAACCCGCTCGTATCATCTTGGTACAGCTCGCCAATGGTAAACAGGTCGGCGTCAATGCTGGCGAGAATGTTTACTTGGGGGTTGTGTGTGCGCAAGCCCACAATAGTGTGATACACCATGGCCTTCATGGAGTTGATTGTTGCAAGTGCTTGAGCGAGGTACACGGGCGACGGGGCAGTGCACCTGCCGTCGCGATCGGGGAGCATTTGGCCCTCTTGCACGGCGAGTTTTCCCGACGCAAGCTCAATCGGGTGATCGGGCACGGCCAGGTTGAAGAGCAAGGCCAGCGGTTCGCCAACGCGGAGCATGGTCCACAGCAGCGTCACAGGGTCGGACCGTTGCAGCCCGGCAATCGCCGACGGCGCGTCGGCCGCGGTTGCGGCGGTAGCTGCCGCGGCCGCCCCCGGAAGAAGCGTGCCTCCGGCAAGCGATGGGACAGGTACCACGTCGGGTTGTCCACTGGCCGTGTTCCCAATGGCCGTGGTCGCATAGTCCAAGTACGCTTGCATGCATGGGATGGCGGCCAGGCGATCCAGCAGCGCAGCGCACTGGTGAAAAAGCGACCCGTCGGGGTTTGCGCCCGGGTGCATCAGGAGCGTTGTGGGAGTGCCTGGCATGCCGCCCGGCGGGCCTGCGCCCGCAGCGACAAGCGCGACGGCAGAGAGCGGGGCGCCCGAAGCAGTGGTGGTGGCGGCACGCATAGTCATGGTGGACAAGGGGCGGGACGATGTCGAGGAGGCGGTTGGCGGTGGGGTGGGTGCCGTGGAGGGGCCGCCGCCTGCAAGCGACGTGGGGATGGGGGGAACAAAACCGTAGCCGGCCATTGCATGAGACATGGTGAATGGAGGAATGTGATATGGGGATTGCGATTGGGATGGGCGGATGTGGATGGGGCCGGAATGAGGTGATGCTGATGATGATGATGATGAGTATGGGTATGTGGGATGTGCTCTGTACGAGATCACGCGTATTAGCGATGTGGGTGCACGGCGTCGTCACGTGGTACGCAAAGGACCACGTACCAGCGCTTGGCGCGCAGTCAATCAATCAGTCAGTCAGAAGACAGAGACCGTCAAGGTCAAGCAAGGGCAGCCTCGCCGCGGGGGTGGGGTGGGTGATGGGCAGGGGGGGGGAGGGCGCGAGGGTGCCAGACTGGAGTCCCGCGTGGAGCTGGCAGGAGCGCGGG
Organism: Catenaria anguillulae PL171; assembly: GCA_002102555.1. Classification (NCBI taxonomy): domain Eukaryota; kingdom Fungi; phylum Blastocladiomycota; class Blastocladiomycetes; order Blastocladiales; family Catenariaceae; genus Catenaria; species Catenaria anguillulae. The sequence goes on along the minus strand of MCFL01000290.1, from coordinate 5,246 downwards.
CAAGTGTCGGAGCAGGCGAGTCGATTGCGTCGGGTGGCTGTGGGAAGTGAGAGGTAGCATGGAGTGGTGAGCATACGGCAATGATTGCCCATGGCCATCACCGCGGGGTCCGAGTGGGGTGGTGGGCACGGTGGAGGATCGACGGGACGCCTCCCATGCATGCTCATGCACATGAGGTCATGTAGGCAGGCGTGCAGGCATCAGTCATGCAACAAGGCGCCTGGGCGGGTTGGCGGTGAAGATTGTGCGGTGGCAGGTTCCCTCGAATCGTCGCTCACGCACAAGGCATGCAAACATGTGCGAAAGCAGACCGATTTGATTGAATGTTTGTATCGTATACGTACAGTTCAAATGCGAATTCGTTCATGAATCCAGGGCAGCAGACTGACGGCAGGATGGCCGTGAGACAACTCGAAGGACTCGGACAGCCACAAGGTTATGGGAGCACGAGTCTATCGACCGGGCGCTTATGTGCTGGTCTGATGAATCAGTCGATATACAAGAACGTGATGACAGACTTTTGGACTAAATGGGCGCAGAGGCAACTTGAGGGCGGCAAGCAGCCTGAGTGATGATGAATGTATGGAGCGCCACGGGTTCCAATGCAAGTCGGAGAAAAACAATGCATCGAGTTTCAGCAGATATGGCGCCCTCGGATGATGCATGCGTGAATCCATCCGCTGTCGCACATATGGCTCGAGAGGGAAAGTCGCTAGCAACTTGACGCTGTTAATAAATTGCTGCTCCTGGTTTTGGAGCCCACCTCAGTTCCTACATGTTGCTCGCGCAATTCCCAGGTTCCCATTCCCATGCTGGGCTTTTCTGTGTACATTTCGCCACAATGCACACCAATCCGACAGGCCCATTCATGCCCGGCACTGACAGCTGCCGCCAACACATCATCTCATCTGCTCGCTGATGTTGGGACGCCGGAGAAAGCTTCGGAAATCGATGTGATTTGGCGATGAAAACACACACAACCAGTAACTCTGCAATGGCGAATGCTTGCCTCCCGCGGGGTCCACCGGCTCGTCAGGATCAGTCACAAGAAATAAAGGGCCCATTATACCGAGAAACGAAATGCGAGGCTGGAATGGACGCGGTTGCTCCACTCATGAACGACCTTGCTTCCCACTGGCTCCTTTGCATGTCTCACGCGCGGATGTGAAGCTTCAGAGGACATGGGGCGGACATGTGTTGACAATCAACAAACAGTGCTTCATTCAAATTTTATGTACGTTGAAATGGGCAGTGATGACCACGGTTGACACCGAGACCATGCTTGCTTCTTGATGCGTATCAGCCCAAGGAAATGTGCCAAACAGGTTGATAGATTTTACTTGGCAATGGATCTCGAAATGCCTACGCCAACAACACTCATTCAAAGTCTTTAGCATATAAGGAAACGGTCCACTGGCATCAACGCTTCCCCGGAAAAACACTCAGAACCATAGCGAATCAACCTTTACTTCGACGGGTATGTGGCCATGAGTTGCTGCTCCGGAGATTTCTGCAGAGACCCGGGCGGGTACGCTTGCTCCTGACCCGTCATGTTGACATGCACCACCGCCCCAGCTTCCAGCTTCGCTGGCACGGACGTTGACGGCGGGTGTTGCTGGTGTTGCTCCTGCCCCGCATTTTCGTTGTCCCCCAGGTCCTCGATCGGTTTGGCCTTTGCAACGCATACGCAGCAGCACAAGACGAGACCCACGAGCAGGACACCCAGGGGATATACCCATGACTGCAGCTTGGGCTTTGCACACGATGCCTTCCACCCTTGCGCGACCAGAACACGCACTCGTCTTGGAGTTTTTTTTTTTTTTTTTTTTTTTTTCAAACTGTGTGCTATATATTGAATATACGACCACTGAATTCCGAGGTGCTCGTGACGACAGAAGACGGCAGAGGACAGGGCACGAGATCCGAACAGGGAAGGGGTACACAAACGGGTAAATTACACAATCAACGCTCGCAGAATCCACACAAGGCGGGGCGAGCGGTACACATTTGGATCACAACCCAGGCCAGTGCACTCTCCCACACAGATTACACCAATCGCCCTTGGAACACGCGGACAAGAGGCTTGGGTACGACTAGCTATCTTGGGTGAGGTTTCACCCCCACGGCTTGGACCCACACAGCTGTTTACAACCCGGGCCTCGGCAACCAAGCCGCAAACCAAGTACCAGGCGTGGCAAAGGCTTCGATTTCCACCGCGAACGACACAAACCATGCTCACAAGACTCCTGCAAGGGTCGAACCCATTGCCTCACAATTGTAACGGAGCACCTCGACCACTGGGACACGGATGCCCCTCACTCGTCTTGGAGTTGTGTGCCAGAATACTTTGTCGGTACCCAGATGCCTTTGTCGCCGTCCAATACGCCCTCGTATTGATCTGAAACATGGCAAAGCGTTGACCGGGCATTTGAATATTTACCATGGACAAAGGGGAAAAGCGAAGTGGGAGACAAGCGTCCAGTAACTCGACGGCCCTTCGTTGCTGGATCCGCCGCCGCCACCGCCGCTTCCCCGTCGCCGCTTGCCGCCCTTGGGCAAGGCCAGCATGAGTGATGTAGTCACGACAAGGCCAGCGAGGATGTACATGCTTATGACGAAGACCTGGGAGCGCTTGGTGGCGGGCAACTTGAACGATATGCTGATGATGAAAATGGTGATGGGAAGTGTGGAAGCTGGATCCTGACTTGTCTTGGTGAGTTATTGATTGCTGGGGGTGTCTCTACCTTTTTACTTGCGCTGGCGACGGCCGCGTACTGCATGTGTGCGATTCGCGCAGACAATGCTTGCTGAGTGGTTGACAAATGCGACAACGGTACCAGATGGAGTGATCATGACTCGACAAAGCCCTTGTTCGCAAACCGACGGTGGACGTCGTGTTCACATGGAAATGCCGTGGAAAATCGCCTGCATTCATCGCAATGCCTGCTTTCAGCATGCCACACCCCACAAAACAAACGAGTCCAGGCATCCTGTGAAAGCGGACTCGTTTCGATTCGTGTATGGCGTCCACGATACAGTAGCAGTCGGTTGAGTCTGTTTCGTAGCTGCCAGACCCGACGCTCACGAGGATGGACTCGACAATCAATCAGGGCAGCGAGCCGCAACACTAGTGTACTGCCTCCCTATCGTCAGGCGGCGGGAGAAACGGCATGGCGCACATGTATGAACGGAAAAAGTAAATAAAAACGGCAGCAAATGACATCTAATGTTGATATACATGGAACCAATGATGATGAATGACAATGAAAAACCAACTGGGAGACGGCGAAGAGATTCAAAAACCGCCGGAAAACACTGGCACGCAACACATCCTGACCAAGCTCAAGGACAAACGCTGGCCTCGACTCTCACAACCTTTTGACCTGAATCCGAATCAACTTACTGCGACGGGTACGTGGCCATCACCTGCTGCGGCTGGCCCTGCTGCGGTTGCTGCTGCGACACGGGCGAGTAGGCACCTTGCTGTTGAGGCGGGTATGCGCCTTGCTGTTGAGGTGGGTATGCGCCTTGCTGTTGAGGTGGGTATGCGCCTTGCTGTTGAGGTGGGTATGCGCCTTGCTGCGGGTAAGCGGCCTGCTGCTGTTGCTGGTCCACGGGCGGGTATTGCTGCTGCATCGGGTATGCTTGTTGCTGCTGCTGCTGCTGGGGCGGGTATGCTTGCTGCTGATCTTGCGCCGGGTACGCTGCAGGGGCCTGGCCGTAGGCGGGCTGAGGCGGGTAGGCTTGCTGCTGCGAGTAGCCGGTGTGCTGCTCTTGCACATACGTCGTCTGCTGCTGTTGCTGGCCTGTGGTGTTGACGTGCACATAGGTCACATCACCGGGCTTGGGAGCGGGCACCGACTGTTGCTGCTGCTGGTTGTTGTTATGGTTACCCGTGACGGCAGCCGCCAATCCGGCAACCCCACCCGCGGCCGCCAACTTGGCCGTCTTTTCTTGGACCATGCCCGCGGCCTTCTTCTTGAGCTTGGCGGCACACACGCAGAAGCACAGAATCACGCCGATAAGCAGAGCGCCCACGGCATAGATCCACGTCTTGAGCTTTGGTTGAGCACACGTGGCCTTCCATCCGTTGGTTTCAATGCTGCCACCCGACCAGAACACGCAACCGTCCTCGAGGCGGGGGCCAGACATTTCGCTCGGGACCCAAATGCCAGAGGCACCGTTTAGAAAGCCTTCTTCGTATTGGTCTGTGGAAGGGTGGGTGAGGGTAGTGTCAGCATCATCGATGTTGATCGATGTAGTTGGTGAGGCGGAAAGACAAGCATACAGTAAAACTTGGGGGAATCGTCTGATTCGCCGCCGCCGCCACCACCGCCAGAGCGCTTCTTACCCTTCGGAACGGCGACGACGAGTGAAGGAGCGCGGCAAGGGTGGCAACGCAAAGGGCCGCAGCGAGCTGAGCACGTTTGGCGGTGGGCGACAAGGACCAGGATGCAGACATGGTGGTGGGTGGGAACTGCTTGTTTGGTTGCGTTGAGAACAGGAAAGTGTGCAGAAATAGATTTGGCACTGTCTCACGGACGAACGAGTGTTGGAAGCCGGAATGTCTGAAGCGTCAGGTCGTTGTGGGCGGGGATGCTCCACCTTTTTGACCATTGTGTTCTGCGCCGTGCCCTGCTCTGCAGTCGCTGTTCTCTACCAGACAGCACACCGTTTGAGGTTCAGTCCGTGTCCGTGTGTGTCGTGCGAATGACTCGATAGCGCCCAGTTTCGGACAACGTTTTCGGAAAAACAAACCGCGCAATGCCGCTGGCTTGACAGTGCTTTCATGAAACGCTAACGCCTCAAATGCATGGCTGACTTGTCTCGAAATCCGGGGATCGAACCAAGTGTACACACGACATCGATATCACGTGGGATTTCAACCTCTGAGCTCGTTCATTTGCGCCCGTCTTAACGCGCATGTGCATGTGCATGCGGATACACGCCGTACTTTTGGGACTCATGAGAGATCTGACCATCCGCGGAATTATAGGTAACCCTTGGTTGCAGACGACGGCAGACGAGCCATGGCTGCAAGTATCCAGGAGACACAACACTTTGCACAACAGCAGTACATTCATACCAACCACTCCGAGTCGATGTATTTACATATCACTTGCCCATGACCTCCTCCTTTGCTGGTTCCGGCTCCACCACTCTTCTTGCCCTCCTCACTCGCTTTCCAACCCGCCCAACCCACTTGCCCCCATCGCAACACTTGTACATCATCACGCAAAGCATGC
>MCFL01000029.1:0-329735 GCA_002102555.1 Catenaria anguillulae PL171 | reverse complement strand
CAACTAGCTGACCTACTCACGATCGTCGGCTATCTCCAGCGGTATCCTGACCTGGGCATCTGGTACCCAAAGATCGCCACCGCTCCTCTTTCTGGGACACAGTTGATGGGCACTGCAACTGTCATATGCCGACGACCCCAAACGCAACGCTCGACCTCAGGTTTCTGCCTCGCATTGGACAAGGAACTTGTGTCATGGTCAAGCCGCGACAACCATGGGTTGCAACATCTACAGCAGAGGCAGAGGTGAATGCTGCTGTTGAGGCTGTCCGGATGGGACATGGCTGGTCCGCTTCCTTGCCGAGCTCATTGGTGACTCCCACCAGAATCCATCTGCATTAACTGCGACAACAAAGCGGCTATTGCGCTCACAGATGGAGATGGGATCCCCTGCTCAATCCATCATGTCGCTGTCCGGCTTGTGTTGGGTATTCGCCCTGAAATAGCAGATGGTACAGTTGGGAAGGGATGAAGGTCGAGGAGAGGAAGGCGAGGTCTGATTGGCGTTGGACTGGCTGGGTTCGCTGGGATGCTCCCCCGGTCAGTTGCAATTGCGCGATGTTGCTAACCAAAATACATACCATCTTCTTGTTCTTCTTCTTCTCTCCCTCTCTTCTCCGTTCCGGTCCCTGGCCGCGTAGGGCCATGTGTTCATGAGTCGGATCAGTGATAGTCCACTGATCCGACCACCGCATGTTGCATCTTATGTGAACTGCCGCCTGTACTAATGGCCGTTAATATAGTATATTGTCGTTTCACTCCAAAATGCAACGTTGGTATGAACACAGCCTTCCACACCAGACCTGAACAAAAGTGGTGGCAAGCCACGCGTCTCAATTCTACGTGCTTCCACGGGCATCTACACCTCACTGCCTCGTCAGACAAACACATATAAATATCATAGCTGCACATATAGCTCAAAATCTGACCTCAGTCCCCATCAAAGGACGCCCATGTAACCTCAATGAAGCCTACGCAATGAAAAATTCAACTGTGCCGGAACGTGCCCTGAGCAAACTCACACCCGAGGCGATTGAGCACCTTGAGTCCGTCAAGAACGCTCACGCAACCGCAGAGGTCTACCTCCATGCGTTGTACGCCGATTACTTCGTCTGTTTCTCGCTTCGTTTGATTGCGGAGATCTTTGCCAAGAACGCATCTACAATTTTGCGCTGGGTGCAACAATTTGAGGCCGAACCAGGAAGGATCGGGAAGAAGCCTATCACAAGTTCATGCCCGAGCAGCATGATTGGCTGTACAACTTCTATCTCCAAAACCCGACCAGTTACCTTGACGAGGCAGCGGGGCGTTTGAAGAGTACTGGGGATTGCCCATTACGTGTGAACTATCATTCACAATAAAGGGCTCACCCGCAAGGTTTGGCATTCTGACACCATTGTGTTGCGCCTGTTTTGACTGCTGACTTGCTTGTCTGCACTTTCATGCAGGTCCTTGAGCGGCGTGTTGTCCTCATCCGTGACGAGGCAATCATTGACTTTGTTAACGAGCTCAACAGTCACGATTGGACTCTCGCCAACCTTGTCTTTCTCGATGAGGTGTCGTTTGACAACTCTGGTGCTCACCGTACGCACGGATATGGCACAATTGGCGTTCCTTTGCGTATTCGTGGTCATTTCAACCGCGTCCAACGTGTCAGTCTTCTCTGCTTTATTGGTGTGCAGGGGCTTCTCAAAACCTTTCAGACCAAGGACACCTTTACTCGTCACAAATTTCTTGACTGCTGCGTCAAATTCGCCAAGTCGCGCCATTGCTTTGCCAAGCCTGGTCCCGGATCCATTTGGATTTTGGATGGGGCCAAGATCCACTGCGATCGCAAGCTGATTGCCTATTTGTGTTCCATGGGTGCGTTAACCTCTGGTGTCGGAACATGTGCGTGTTTTCCGTGGGTGCTTTCATTCATGGATCTCCCTTCCACTGTTTTACACAGGAATCGAGCTCATCTTCTTGGCCTCCGTATTGCCCTTTCTTCAACCCAATTGAGCTCATGTTTGGCATGTCCAAGCGCCACATGAAGCGTCAGTTGCATGGGACAGCATTGACCAACAAGAACATGCTTTGGCACATTACAAATGTCATCCAACAGTTTTCCGAGTACGACTTCCGTGATCTGTTTACCAAGTGTGGATATGGGGTTCCTGGCGCGTTTGACCCCAGCCATGCGTACTCGGATGCTGTGCTGGAGGAGAATTTTTTTTTTTTTTTTGTTAACCACGTTGCATGTATTTATAAAATCATATCAGACCTGAACACCCAAAGAGGATGGGAAGGGGGATAATTCAAACGGATACTCAGAATACACCTGCCAGTGGCAGCAACAGGCACACAACAAAATGGAAGGAGTGGTTGGCAACAGTGGGGAGGGAGGGGGAAAGGGAGAGTATGTAAGCCAATGGTGGTGAGAGCAAGTAATCAAGGTGAGGACAAAGGAGGCAGCATCAAGAATGTAGGTGGGGGGGAGGTAAAGGCACGGGCGCAAGACAATCGATGCAGGGGAGTGGGGGAAAGAAGCAGTCCATGTGGGACATCCAATCAGTTCGTTTTTTTTTTTTTTTTTTTTTTTCCGCGGTTTCTGTTTTAAAAGGAAGTTTGAAGGAGGGGTGAGGTAGGCGGGTTGAAGGCCATGGAGCTAGGTTTGTGTCAGGGAGAGGACAGGAACAAAAGTCGTGTGGGGCCCGGACAAGCTACGCACCACAACGCGGTTTGCAAAACGTTTTGCCGATGGCTGGAGTCCAAAAAGCGGTTGTGCCAGGCCCGGCATGGCACCAAGGTGATGCCAGAACGCCCAAGGAAGCGGCCTGATGTCGTCTTGGGCAGCACCAAGGAGGGGTGGGGCACCAACAGCCAACTCGTGTGTGAAGTGGCATGCAATTTCAGCTGCAGACACAGGGCCGCTACTTGATGTTGTTGTTGACCTTTGGTCGTGCATACTTGGCAGAGGCAATTGGTCGCGCCTTGGTTGTCTTGGCCTGGTGGAGCAATCGAGCCAACCTTCTCACACCGCGGCTTCCACACCATGCACCAGATGAGCAACGAAACACTTGCCACAATCCGCGGGAGCTGGGATGCAAGTCCGGGGAACCTCTTGCGTAGTGCCAAGTCTACTATGCACGCCGCTGTTCGCTGTTGCGCGCAGGCGACTCGGGTGCAACAAGTGGGCAAGCACACTTCTTGCCTGGACTGCGAGAGTCGTGTCAGCGCCTGGCAAAAGTTGCTCAACACATTCGTGGGCCGCCACGCCAAGCTCCCACCGCTCGTCAGCCAGCCTTGGACACACCACCCAATGCTGCTGGTCATCCAAAGAGCCACACAGTGTGCAGAGCGGTGACGGGGCGCGATCCGGCCAGTACATGTGCAATTGGGCGAGCGTTGGGAGCCGCCCCGTGAGCACTTTGACGCGAAAAGTGACCAAAGAGTCGAGGGAGAATGATGCGACACGTGCGGCGGGCTTGCGGCCACTACGAATGGCCTTTGCAAATATGAGCATGTCGGGTTCCGGGACGAGCTTGTACACATGGCTTGCGAGCTGCACCCTCGCTTCTGCTCGAGATGCCGCTTGGAGCGCCTTGCCAAGGCTAGTGTACACTGGCAAGTGCCCAAGCTGCAACAGTGCGCCAAAGTCAATCTCTGCGAGAAATTCCTTGCTAAACCTGCACGCCCGAGGCGCAGATGCCCCCCGCGATGCAAGTCGATCAGCCTTGTCCTTGTTGCGGTCTCCTGAGTGGCCTTTGACCTTGACGATGGTGATGCTCAGGTTGCGGCGGCGCACAATTGCCCTCAAAACAAGGAGGAGATCGAGCAGCGTGGGTGGCGAGCGCATTACGGCGGTGATTGTGGTGGGTTCCGAGAGTGTGGTGGTGACAAGGAGACACGCCGCTGCCGAGTCAGAGTGGACACGGGTGCGAGAACTTGGAGGCAGGTACGCAGCGAGCGCGCAGACAGCGTAAAGCTCGGCACGAGTCGAGCTGGCTGGTGCCGCGGGGAGGCGGCCAAAAAGCTCAATGCCAAGTGCGGGGCAGTGTGCGCCAAATCCCATGAGCGTTACCGAGGCACTGGTGGCAGGCTGGAGTGAGCCATCGTCCAACAATCAAGCACCTTCCGCATCGCCCGCGTGAATGGGCCACGATTCGACGTTGGCAGGTACTCGAAAATAGCCGGCTCGCTGGCATGTAATGGGTCGTCGTCGTCGCTGTCGCTTGAGCGGTCCTCGGAGTCCGACACGTCGCGGTTGGGATCGCCAAACATCGGTTCTCGCAGCAGCTGGACATATGGGCACAGGTGTGGGTGGGCAGAATCTGGAGCGTGGACCAAAAAGGCAACTGGGCCGTCCCGTCGGTCTACTGATTGAAGAGCAGAGACTGGCCGGGCAAGCGAAAGCGGTACCGCGGTGGTGCAGTCTGGCCTGTTGAGGCGTCGTGCGCAAACCTGCATTGGAGCGGGTCGTCGCAATCGAGGCAGAGGTGTAGCAGGGTGCAGCCAGGCTCGGGCGCTACTTGGTGGCCAGTGGGCAACAACATGGCCGGAGGTGTCGCAATAAAAGGATTGTGTCGTTGGGGTCACTTCGGCGGTCGACATCTGCACAGAGGCCAAAGACTACGGCGCCGTCGCTCTCCCAGACGAAAAGCTGGCCGACGTGATAGTACGGTTGCCTGACATGGCGCGGCGGGTGAGCGGGTGGAGCGTGCGACCGAGCGATCCGCACCGCGCGGCGACGCAATCGACAAGGCGTTGGAGCGCGTGAAAAAACGCCCGTTTCTTCGGCACCGGATGCAAGGAGGCGACAAGTGGATGCTACGGCGTTTGCAAACCGGGTCATGGTGCTGTCTTGGTCGTAAAAACAAATGGTAGAGATCAGGGGGAAAGGGTAAAAACACGAGAACGGAGCAGGTGGGGTCTGAGAATGTGCAAAACGTCGAAAGGAATAACTGACTCAAGGGGGATGTCGTCAGAGGGTGAGACAAGAAACGGATCAGCGCGACCGACAAGGTGGATGGACAAAAACGACCGCGAGAAAAGGGGCAGGAGGTTGATGATGGGTGATGGGGTTCTCTGGGCGTCCTGGGAGCGGATGCTCGATGGTGGGTATGCTAGCGGGGAGGTCCACCAGCGCAGAGCACGCTGGGCTTGAGCAACCTGGGCGCAAGCCACGTGGAAGTGTTCACTTGTTGTCGGCTGAGACAGGCAAAACCTGAGCCAAGAGGCCTTCGAGGAGAGCAAGGCACATGCGATTGATTTCAGGCCGTACGTAGACTCGTCGTAAAGCACCGAGGTGGGGTGTTGGACGGGAGGCGAGCTACATGTCTGAGTGCATTGCGTAGTTTAGCGTCAAGCGGTCGAGAAACGAGGGTGAAGGAATGAAGCCGCTGGCACGGTAGGCCGCCGATGGAACAATGACCGCGTTGATCACGTAGGTGGCGATCTGCGCTGGAATGCGCTTTGACCGCAGCACGTTGAGGGCGCCAGTGACCGAGCTGAGCATTGCTCTTTGGTCGCTCTCCTCGGCCCTGTACCATCAATGAAGACCCCAGGTACCGACGCACGTCTCCTTTACCCACCCGGGGCACCGCCACACCTTGCGACATCACTGTGCCTTCCCCACCGTCACGAGCATTGAATGCCAGCATGAATCCTTTGCTCCCATTTGCCTTGATGCGAGCCAATTCATTGAACTCGTCCACCAAGTTGACCACCCGCTGCAGATCCTCTTTCGACTTGGCGAAGAAGATGGCGTCGTCAATGTAACCAATCGCGACGTACTTTCGCGTTGCCACCACCTCCGAGTCGCCCACCCGCGACCCCACGTCGACCTTCGGCACTCGCACTTCGAGATTCACGCCCTCGCAGGCGTCCTCGACCGCGCACAACAAAATGTCGTAGAACGCGTTCCAGAGGAACGGCGACTCGACGGCACCTTGCGGTATGCCTCGGTGAAGGTTGAACTTGTCGGTCTTGCCAAAGGCTGTGATGACCGAGGCTGTACGATCTTGCAAGAAGTTGCGGCAGTAAAAATTGATGAATCGATTGGGCAAACGTAGGCGCTCAAGTGCCAGTCGCACAAGTCGGTGCGGGACCGTGTCGAAGGCTTTTGACTTGTCCTCTGAGTACGCCCACAACGCCTCGTCCGAGTCCGCCGCTTGCGCCTGCGCCACTAAACCATGTAACACGTCCACTGGTAGCCTCGTGTCCGTACCTCGAAGCGCCGAGAACCTTGCACCTCGTAGTACCTTGTGCTTTGCGGCTGCCGATTGGATGCGGTTCCACACAATCGAATTGAAGAGTTTGGACGCGCACTCGAGCAACGTGATTGGCCGCATGTTGTTGACGTCGCCGGTATACCCTTCGGGTTTCTTCGGCGTGAGGAATATGACACCGTGGCGCCACTCGTTGGGGGTCCAACCTTCCTGGTACATGTCAGTGAACAGTCGCGCAAGTACCTTGTGTCCCACCGTACCCAGTGCTGCATAGTGGCGGTACCCAAGTTGCGATTCTCCCGGCGCTTTGTCCTGATCCACCCGGTTGAGCGCTCCTGCGACGTCCACCGCAGAGATCTCATGCTCGACGCCATCCCAAACTGTTGCCGCCACGTGTTGCAGCGGTTGGCAAGCTTGCCGAATCGGATCTGACGCATTGAGCGGGTCACCTGGTTGCTGAAAGTTGAAGTTGGCCGATACTGCACTTGCTACACCCTTGCTTGACAGCGTTTGGCTCAAGTACCAGCTCGTCCCCATCGAAGATACAATTGACGCAACTCACCGGTCGTTGCCGGTCCAGAACCGAGCTCACCACGGACCCCAGATTCGTCGCAAAGCGCTCTACCCGCCTTTTGACCGCTGTATCTATGGCCTCGCGGCGTCGCCGACCCGCCTCTTGCATTACTCGCTCCGCCAGACGGGCCCGTGCGTCCATGAGCGCAACATTACCCAGAGGGAGCACCACTCCGGGCAGCACCGCCTCGATTCGTCGTCGCTCGTCGTCGTTCAACGTCGCTTCCGGGTCGCGCAACAATTTATCTAGTGCCATGAGCGCCACGCAAGCGTCCGACTTGTCCTGATTCGGTCGCAGGGCGTGATTGGGCCTTGGTGCCGGTCCGCGTTTGCGTCTTGGCAGTTCTGTTTCCAATGCTTGCGCGGCTACTCTGTGGAATTTCTCCCACCGGGTCTGGATCGGGATGATGAGTCAAGAATATCGATTTCGGGCTGGGTGCTTGCTGCTTGGATCGCGTCTGCTTCCACCCATGACGGAAACGTGTCGTCGTCGGCCAGAGTCAGGCCAAGATCGCTGATTACCCAGCTGCTATACTTGGCCCAGGATTGTGGTGTCAGTTTCTCGGTGTCAAGAACGTATCGGGCTGCCGCTCGGCGGGCTTCTGCTTGTGCGCGGGCAATGCTACGGTCCAAACGGACTGCCAGCGATGACAGTAGCAGGAGGCGGGAGTGGTCAAAGCCACTGGCTGGTTGCACAAGTAGGGCGTGTACGTCGTGCAGGAATCCCGGCGATGCGTAGATGCGATCCAGCCGGCCACCGGCGACATGTGTTGGGCCGTTTGCGTCAAGGTGTAGAGCCACGTCCACCAAGCCGTTTCCCAGGCAGAACCTTTCAATCGGCCGGCTCGGCGCATCATCCCGCTCGTTCATATCACCTGCCACCAACAGCAAATGCCCGTGCGATTCGAACGCTCTGTCTCCTGTTTCAGCGCCTCTAGTACCACCGCTCGGGCATCGGCGTCTTGCGGCGGCGCATAGACTCCAACAACACGCAATCTGTACTGGTACCACCCCTGGATGCTGAACGCAACAACGTAGCCGCCATATCGGGTCCAGTGGCAAGTGTGACGGGCAAGCGCCGGTTCAACGGCGACAAGAGCACCTGATCCTTGGGGTTTGTCTTGGTCATGCGCGAGGTGCACGATCCACTCCTGGCTCAACATGCGGCAATCAAGTGCTCGGGACGATTTGTGTGAGAGTTTTGTTTCTGTTGTTATTACAATACCCACTCCGCTTTCTGCTGCATGGTTAAGTGTTGCGATGAGACAGTCGTTTGCCTGTGAACCCCCTACATTTGCCACAAGAACGTTTGTCCGATAATTCTGGTTAGTATTCGCCCTTGATCTTGTGGGTTGTCTTGAATGAAAATGAATCGCTCGAGCGTGGTTTTGTCCTTGGCTGGCTGTAGTCGTGGGTGTCGTTGGCATCATTGTGGGTTGGGGCTGTCAGTTCCTGCGTTTTGTGTGCGACTGTCCGTGCTTGGCTCAGACTGACCGGCTGTCAGCGGGCGGTGGGCTCTTGCAGAGTCCGTTGATGGCATGGGTGTTCTTTCCCTGTCAACCTTGCTCGTCTCGGCTTGCTTGTCGTCTGTTGTGTCGATTGTCTTCTGACGCTTGTTCCTGCCCCGATCCGTTGGTGACTGTGAAACGTCCTCGTGCGGCCGGGTTTGTGGTCGCCGCCTGGCCACTGGTTCTTGATCGACCTCCATCTCGTCTCCCTCATCCTCTTGGCCTTGTGTAGTCGCCTCCATGTTCTTCCGAATAGCAACTGCCGCCTCCATGGCCGCGCCATTGTCACCCTTGGCTAGCGATTCGACCACCGACAAAAGCGATCCAATAAGCTGGTTTTTGCTCTTGCATCTGCGCATCGACCCGGCGCTCGCTGCCCTTCAAACCTTCCACCGTCGCTTCCAATCTGCCAACAGTAGACTTGAGCTGCTCGTTCTCTTTCCTGAGCGCAGCGTTCTCGGCCTCCAACTCGGCCACACGGCGATCCTCCTCCTGTCCAGCAGCATCACGACCTGTCGACCTGCCCACCAGCTGCAGAAGCGTATGATTGGCCGTTGACCACCCGCGCTCTGTCAGGGCTTGCGCCCTGTCTTTGTGCAGCTTGCTGTTTCTGGCGCCTCTTGTCTCTCCTTCCACTCCTTCCTCGCCGCACACTGGGTTTGAATGTGGTCAGGTTCACCACATGAGAAGCAGAGCTTGATACCGGCCGGGTAAACCTGGGCTCGTGCACCGTTGATGACGAGACGTCCTCCATCCTGGAGCATGGCCTCGCGGACCTCCTTGTTGCCCGCCTGCCACAACACAATCGAAAATTCACGGAGGCGGTTGTTGTCGACTGCGATGGCACGACCGCCACCCAATCCGTCAAATTCAATGAAGGCGATCTGGTTGACCGCATCCTTGTGAACGACCACTTGTAGCGTCAAATCCTTGTCCTTTACCTGGGCTCTAAAGTCTTCAAGCGAGGCGTAGAGCGATGTGTACTGACGGCGGAAAAACAGCGGCGCATCATTGCCTGATGAGGAACATGGGAACGTAGATCAGGCTCCAGCGTTGATCCGCCGAGCATTGCAACCACTGCATTGGATCCACGAATCGTGGTGGGATGGGGTGGAGAAGGAGGTTATACCCAAGGACATTGCTCACGTCTTGTGTTCTATAGACATTGACAAGGCCCCAGGTGCAACAGGCCTTCGACACCACCATTACGCTGCACTCGGAACCATTGGGCACCAAATCCTGGCGCGCTTGTTCACTGCCATGTATTTGGCGGACTGGGTGCCGTGTGAGTGGCGATATGGGGTCATTTACCTGACGCCAAAAAAAGGCAGAGGGCTACACAGGCGACGTTGACGCCATGCGACCCATCACCCTACTCGAATGCGCATCCAAGCTGTTCAATGCGGTCATGTGGCGGCATATTCAGGATGTGGCCGTTGAAAAGCAAGTGTTGCGTGGTGCTCGATTCTCAGCGCTCAAGGGTACTGACACACGTCTCCCGATTGACATTCTCCATGGTCTTATTGCCCAAGCGCAAGCAGCCGATGCTGAGGAGGAGCGGTGGGCGTATTCAGAGGACAAGTCGAAAGCATTTGATACTGTACCACATCACTTTGTACGCCTGGCGCTCTTGCGATTGCATTTGCCAGTGCGATTTGTGGATTTCTACTGTCGCAACTTCCTAGAGGGGCGCACTGCGTCGGTGATCACGGCGTTTGGATTGACAAGACAGATCCAACTCCATCGCAGTATACCCCAGGGTGGCGTCGAATCGCCGTTCCTATGGAACGCATTCTATGACATTCTGTTGTGTGCAGTGGAGGAGAGTTGCGGTGGTGTTGAGCTACTGATCAAGGTGCCGGATGCAGGTGATGGGCAGCCATTTGGAAGTGTGAGGGTGATTGGCCGTCGGCGGTACGTGGCAATTGGGTATATTGACGATGCTATCTTTTTTGCCCGCTCGCGTGAGCTGCTCCAGCAGGTGGTGGACTTGGTCGACGCATTCAATCTACTCACCCGGATCCGGGCAAACGCAAGCAAAGGCTTTGTACTGGCGTTCAACACGAGAGACGGCGGAGTGGGGAGTGTGACGTCAGAGGAGTTGAGGTACCACGCGCAGGCCCAAGTGAGATGAAGAGGTATCTGGGCGTGTTTGTGGATGGCTCGGGACCAAGGAAAGCGACAGAAAAAGTGATGAGGGATGCCGTGACAAGTGCGATCAACGTCCTGAGGACGAAACGGGTCCCTGCCAGGATTGTGGTATATGTGATCAATTCAGCAATTGTCCCCCGGTTGCATACCGTGCATCGGCTACATCCCGTCACCGACATTCCTTGACCAGCTTGACGCTAAGCTTCGTGCAGCGGTTCGAGCTGCGGCCCGATTGCCGTCCAACACACCAGTCTCGCTTTTCTATGATGCAGCTACATATGGTCTCGCCTCCACCAAACACACCATCCTTGCAGCTCGAGTCTCGCACCTTTGCTACTGTTTGAGCCAACCCGTGCAAGCGAGCGCTTTCAAGTCGCATGCGCCATGACCAGTCTTGCCCAACGTGCGATCCGTTGGTGGGTCAACCCACTTTCGCACCCGCCAAGCCAATTTACATCACAAGGGCTTCCTGCCTCTCCGCTTCTGAACCTCCTTCCCCTTCTCTCTGGTTCTCTCACCTCGATTCACCTTGCTGGGCGTGCGACCCTTACGCGTTTGCCCGTGGATGACATCCCATTGGAGGCCGTTATTCCATCCCTGTCTTCATACCTTGCGTTCCCGTCTCCACGATGCTGGTGTTTGCTCACTTTCTCCCCTTGTTTCCCTTTGTTGTTTTCATGACCAGGACAGTACTCCAGCACGGTATGCAAACGCGTTTGCCTCTGTCCGACATCTGCTTGCCAAGAGAGCCCTCGCCGTGGTCGCCTGCACAATGCACTGGTTGCCTTGACCAACGCCGTTTCCGACTGGTGCACATCTCTCGGCCCAGTTGCTGCATGCCGATTCAGCCCCGCCTGGCCCTCACGCCGAGCACCATGTTGGCCAACTCATGGTCTTCTTGGGGGAAAACGGTCGCCAACCTTTGGTGTGTGTGCTGCAGTCGATCTGCGAGACACGGTACACGGGCCTCTTGTCACGCTGCGCCATCTTGTGGAATGCACTTGCCTGATGCTTGACGAGGGTGTTGTGCCCCCCGACCACGCTCTACTCCATTTGTGCCTTGACTGCGGCGACACAGGTAACTGCCGACTGCGCAGCAACTCGTGACGTGCCCGACTGCCTTGTCACCTTCCACTTGCTTGCACATATCCCATCTCAGCCAAGTCTCTCACGAGGCGTCGGGACGGTGTGGACGCGTATGTTGTCTGCGCCTAACCACGAACTGCCTGAGCATTGCCCATACATGTCCAGCTTCTTCCCTGGGTATGTCCAGGATGATATGGATGTTGACAGTGACGATAGCGACGGTGATGACGACGGCCACCATTCAATCTCAGCCTACTCAGCTCCACCTCTCGCCAATGTCACGCAACCGCTCACAACGCACCATGGCACAATCCTTGACTGTTGGACCGACGGCTCGCTGCAACCCGCTACAAATACGGCTGATGCCGTTATGGGACTCGGTGCTCACTGCCCCCAGCTCAACCTGGAAATCTTCGGCGACTGCCGCCTGCTCCGACCAGCTCATCACGCCCCGAGGTTGCTGCTGTTCTTGCGATTGTTGACAAACTTCCCGTTGGGTCGCGTGCGCGTGTCTTTTCCGACTCAGCGGTTGCTGTGCAGATCATCCCAATGTTTCTGGGCTTGTCCGATACAGAAGCGGTTGCGCCACGTCACCCGTCGCCACTGCACGATTTGCTACTCGTCCTTCGCGCACTAGTCAAAGAAAGGGGTATTGTGCTAGAGCTCGTCAAGGTCAAGGGCCATGATGGGAACGCGGAGAATGAGAAGGCGGACGAGCTGGCTCGCTGTGGTGCAAATTGCCGCGAGGTGTGCGCCCTGTCACCACAGTTTCTGGGCAAGATCGACTTTGGTGCGCTAGTGCAGATCGGCCATGAGTTGGTGTACGCACAGGTGGGTCGCGCAATTCGGAATCAAGTGCAGGTGCAATCCCGTATCGAGTTGTACTCGTACATGCTCAAACTGGTCGGCCAGCCGGATTTGATGGTGTTCAACGGAGCCATTCGCAATGGTCGCAAGGCATCATCCATGTTTGCTCATTTGCTGACGACTCATCAGTCACGTTCCGCGTCAAGGTTTTGACAGGCCGCCTGCCAACTCGCGCTCAGCTCCACAAGTATTGGCCACCCAGGTGCCATCCCCGAATTGCGTACTATGTGGCGCCTTTGACGACCAGCAGCACTGGTACAGATGCCCGGCGCTTGCCAACACTCTCTGGACGTGCCGGCTGGATGTGCACGACCAAGTGGTGGAGCTGCTACGGCGCCGAAAGATGTCAGCGCACTGTGGACTGGCAAAGACCCTTGTCGAGCGGCTCATGAGTACGGCCAAGATCCGAGCAACGGCGGCATGTGTGGTTGATGTGCATCTGGGCAACAGTTCCCCGATCTTGCATCCATCCTGGCACAAGTTGTTGCGATCGCCTCCACGACCGTCCAGACTGTGTTGTGGAAGGAGCGCTGCAAGCTAGTTGGACCGATTGCGCGACGCGCACCAGAAGAGTTACCGGCTCGACAACCCTGTCCATGCGCCCACTGCCAAGAGGAGCGCGTCTCGAGACCCCAGCGGTCGCCCATGGACTCTGCGCTCGTTGCCGCACACTACACTACGAATGTCGCGCTGGTCGCTCGCCACTTGTTGGCTCCTTGGCCACCTCGCCTGTGCCTGTTTCCTTTAGCGAATGGTGGTTCCACGGCACCCTCCCAGGGCTCTCGACCCCCCAGTTCGGATTCGATCATTCACAGCAACGCTTTGCTACCCGTGTTGGGGTACAGTCAGGTACTCATTCTGTCTTTGTCCCCTCGCTCTCCCCTACTGCTGTCTCTGCGCTCGTGGCGTAATCTTCTCTAGTCCTTTGTTGTTTGCTTTTCATTTGACACAGTTTCCCCTCGTTTGTGCTTGAACTTTCTTGGTTTATTTTTGCAAATTGTTTATGTTGTGCAACTGCGATATGGTTGAGTGTTGACTTTGGGTTTTGTTACTCCTCTTCCGTTTACATCCTCTTTTCCCTCTCCTTCTTACCCTCTCCTTTGACCCCGTGGCCAAATGCCCCTACCACCAATTGCTTGCCATTTTCTCTGCTTGCTTTTGTCATTCATTGAGTGTCTTGGAACTGTGACCTTCCTGCTCTTGTACCTTCTTTCAAGACTTCTGTGTTGGTTTTCAGCTTCAATACATGTGGTAGCGATTCAAAAAAAAAAATATGGTGACAATCCATGAACAAATACACAACACAGACTTGAAGCTTGGAGGACTTGGACTTGGGTCTTGTACTTTGACACAGGCGGGAACACAGAGGGACACGCGGTGCTTGCCAAGAGGGGCTCAGATTGAAGTTGAGCAGGCGGGATCCACCCCAGACGGCTTGGACCTGAAGCAACTTGAATTTTAACTTGTGCCAGTGGTTTTGGCATAGTGGCAACACTCCCGCCTTGCAAGGCGAAGGTCGTGGGTTCGAACCCCACCCAAGTCATCTGGTGCACATGTGGCTGCTTGGTCTCTGCTCCACATTGCCTCCTTCTGTCCCCTGGTCTTCTGGCCCCTGCACCTGCATTGCTTGCATTCTTGCTTTGCCCACCCTCTGTTGGTGGTTGTACAAGACCGGAATCAAGCCAAAGGTCCAAGGCCCCAAGCAAGTACCCAAGTGCCAAGTCCAAGGAGTTGTGTGTTTGTGTGTGTGAGCTTGTGTCTTTGTGTATCAATGGTTCGATCTCCCTCAGTACATAGGCTGCTTGTATTTTTAAAAAAAAATATAAAAAAAAATTGAATTTTAACTTGTGCTTAGCAACCAAACCAAATCCACGCACAAGCGAGTGGCAAGGACTATAGAAATACTATACCAGAAGCGCCACCTGTGGGGTTCGAACCCACGACCTCCACAGTGGACGCCTGGCGCCTTAACCACTGGGCCACGACAGCCCCTTGGATACCTGGGCGTTGGCCAGGATCAAGAGGAACACAGTCTCTGTTAGCCGGCGCATTGTTTGGGTCTGTGAGGGGGGAGACAAGGTGCCAGTGCAGAGTGCTTTGGACGAGGCTGTTGGCAACAGGAACCCGGTCAGGGCTGGTCAAACCTCACCCTTGCCTGATCCGTCATCCTTGAATGGCGACGAGGAGCAGTGTGGAACGGAATTCGACCGAGTCTTGGCTGGCACGTCCAATTTGGTTGCCACTGCTGACGAGACCATGCATGATGCGATTGAAGAATGTACGTGCAACACCATTGCACCCACAATTGTCATGTGGACAAAAGCTGACGTCCCCTGTTGGCATTCTTGCAACGCACAGAGTTTTTGTCAAGTGGTATCGGGCAAGCTGCCAGCAAACCACGACGAGCTCAAGGACCAATTGGTTGAGTCGCAGGACATTTGTGCAGTGGTATCGGGCAATCCGCTGGCTGACCAGCGCAAGCCCTCGGCTGCTGATCCACCTGTGAATGTGTTGTTGCAAGATAATACACCAATTGTTGCCCATGATACTTGTTCTGCTTCACCAAAGCGAATTGAGGTGAATGCCAAGCTGTCGCCAGTGATTGCGGTCTGCCGTTCGGGCCTGCGCCTCAACTGTCCACCTGATTCTGAGCTGCATGATCAGCTCCATGCATCGACCGGCCGTTTACAATTCAAGGCGCTCACCCCGACCACGCTCACGTGTTGCTTGGACACGGGCAGGGACCACAATATACTCCCAACGCAATATGCCAACCATTTCCATGACCACGTTCGACAGCCGCCTGAGCCCATGGCCATCCGTGGGATCGGCGGCCTGTTGCCATGCCTCGGCATTGTTGATACGCTCCTTTGCTTCAATGGTCGATCCGTCGTTTGTCGCTTTGACATTTACAACTTGGATATCAACATTCCGCCTCTCATTGGCAACACCACGCTCCACATGCTCGGTATCAGCGTTGAAAACTTGGATCCCAAGCAGGGCAGGCAGCCGCGTCTTGATCCTGAGATTGACGAATGACCTGCACTCTTCCCTGAGGATCAACCATCGCTCATCGCGGCGTTCCCGGACGACGTCCAGCACCTGATCGACGAGAACGCGTCCATTCCAAAGGGCAATGCGTGCACCCACCCGCTGTCCACGGTCGATGTCAACATTCTGCCAGGCAAAGAACGCCCCGTGCATGAGTGGGAGCGCCAATTCACGCACGAAAAGAAGGTTGTCGTGGAAGGGCAGGTGGGCGCGTGGGTGGATGAGGATGTGATTGAGCGTAACGAGTTTGAGTCGCCGTGGAATTTGAATTTGGTGGTGGTGGAGAAGAAGGATGCGCGGGGTAACCACACTGGCTATCGTGTTTGCCTGGACCCGCGTGTCATCAACAACATTACTCCCGACGACTCGCACACTCTTCTGCTCATCTTTGACCATCTCGACGAGGCATGCGCCGCCAAGGTGTTTTCGTCCATTGATCTTTATGCGTCGTTCCACCAATTCCGCGTTTCTCGCCGCTCGCGCAAGTACCTTTGCTTCAAATGGCAAGGTGTGCAGTACCGCTTCAAGCGGGCGCCATTCGGCCTCAAGGCATTGTCGTCGCAATTCCAGCGGGTCATGCAGTCCATCTTTGCCGACTTGCCCTACGTGCGCGTGTACATTGACGATCTTGTCATTTTCAGCATGTCGGTCGAGGAGCACACGATTCATTTGATTGAAGTCATGCACCGCCTCAACCAGTTCAACCTCCGCATCAAACCGTCCAAGTGCCACTGGTACCGTCCCGAGATCCATTACCTTGGCCATGTCATCGGCAACGGCGCGATTCGCCCTGCGCCGGCCAAGATCATTGACATCCAGGGTTTGGAACGCCCCACGACTGGCAAGCAGGTGCAGTCGCTCCTTGGAACCGTCAATTACCTGCGGCACTTTATGATCAACATGGCCACTGTCGCCGCTCCACTTGACGCGTTACGATTCGCGACCGTCATCACAAACGACAACTGGACGGTCGAGTGCGAGGATGCGTTCAGCACGCTCAAGCACATGATTGCATCGGCGCCAGTGCTGCATGCACCCAAGTGGGACGAGCCATTCTTTGTTGCCACAGACGCCTCCAATGTGGGCGTTGGTGCCGTACTGTTCCAGGGATCGCGTGACGAACCCAGATACATCACCATGGCCTCGAGGGCCCTCTCCAAGTCGGAGCGCAACTACTCTGCCACCCGCAAGGAGCTCCGTGCCATCATTTTCGCGCTTGATAAGTTCCGTTACTTTGTTTCGGGTCGCCGGTTCACCCTTTTCACAGACCACGAGGCGCTCCAACACATTTTTTCGCAGCCCAAGCTCACGCCCATGCTTGAAAACTGGCTCAACAAGTTGCTCGAGTTGCCGTTTGATGTTGTGCACATCCCTGGCATCCTCAATGTCCTGCCCGATTGCTTGTCACGCCTTTATCCAGTACCCACGGACGGCGCAGCCGCATACAGCGACTTCAAGACCCGTTTTGACATTCACTCGTCTCCGATTCGGGTGGACGCAAGCTTGGGAGGGGGTGGGGCTCAGGCACAATCGCTCGACGAGCAGGTTCAAGAGTTTGTTTCGGCCATTGCCGAGGAGGTCAACGAGGATTTCATGGAGATTGACGACGAGGAGCAAGAGGGTTTGGAGCCTGTCGACATGCAAGTCGACCAAGTGGCCGCCCTCCTGGCGGAGTCAATCATTTGGGACAAAAAGTTGCCCGAGGAGACTTGTCAGGAGGCGAAAGCCATGGACACCTTGTTGGATGCGCAAGAAGCGCGTGGAAGCAAGGCGGACTACTCGCTTGCTGCCAAGTTTGTCGAGCCACTCAACTGGTCCGAGGGAGCGTCTGGGATGTTGCAGCAAATCCTTGCCAGGGTAGCATTCGTGCACGAAGCATTGCCAATCAAGCTCAGCCCCATTGGCCCAGCATTTTGCAACGAGTACGCCGATCTCGTCCTGGCTGCCGTCGACGCAAACCAACAGCCACAGCTCACCGACGTGCTTGACGGGCAACATGACGGACCGATCACCCCGGTTGAGGAGCGCCAAGCCGCCCTTACATCTGCCCATGCTCACGGTCATGTGTCGGGACTAGCGCTCAAGTCGCGGCTCATTCATGATGGCAAGTACTGGCCAAACATGCTCTGCGACTGCCGCAACTATGCCCAGCAATGCATCGATTGTCAGCGGCACACAGTCCGGACCCGCGGCTACCACCCGCCACAAATGATTCATGCCGCACTGCCCATGGATCGATCATCTTGCAATCGACCTGTTCACGTGCAACATGACCCCGGACGGTTTCAACTATGCTTTGCTCGTCATTGACATTGCCACCCGTTTCGCGTGGCTGTACCCGCTCAAGTCTAAGCGCGCCGAGGAGGTCGGTGACCATTTGTACAAGCTCTGCTGTGACTTTGGGATTCCCGTCATCATCCAATCAGACAATGGCGGCGAGTTTGACAACGCGGTAATTGCCCACTTGTCCTCCAAACTGGGTTTTGAACACCGCAAGATTACGGCGTACAATGCAAAGGCCAATGGCGCTGCCGAGCGTCTCGTCCGGACCATAAAGACCAAGCTCTTTGCCGAGGTCAAGGGCAATGTCCCCGAGTGGCCTGACCGCCTCAGGGCTGTCCAGTTTTGGTACAACCAGACCGTGCACCGTCGCCATGGATCAACGCCATTCTCGCTCATGTTTGCGCGCGCACCAGTCCCGCTGTCCGCGTCGTCCTGGCCGGACGCAAAGAAACCCGTCACGTTTGACGAGTTGGGCCGCTTGGCCGAGCACATGGCCCGTGTTGTTTGGCCCGCTGTTGCTGAGCGCTTGCAGCATTACTCCAAGAAGGCATACGAGCAGTTCATCAAGTCGCATCGGATTGTGCACAAGGAATTCCCACCAGGCGCGCTTGTCATGCGCAAGGTCGTTTTCAAAGGAAGCAACATGGAGCCCAAGTTTGAGGGCCCGTACACGGTGGTTCAGCGGAATGCTAGCGGCGCATACCTGCTCAGGGATCGCACCAGTGACATTGTAGCACAGCGCGCTCCTGCCGACCAGCTGCGTTTGGTTTCTTTGGAAGGCGCCAAGTGGTTTTGGCACAGTGGTAACTCTCCCGCCTCGCAAGGCGAAGGTTGTGGGTTCAAACCCCACCCAAGTCGCTTGGTCCTCTCAAGACAAGCATCGCATGTCCCTCTGTGGTCATGCCTATGTCAAAGCACAAGACTTCCCAAGTTCCCTCCCTCCTCCATCAAGTCATTGTGTTGTGTGGTTGTGTGTCCTTGAATGTCATGTAAGTGCAATTGTCTGAGGTTAAATTTTAAAAAAAATTCTTTGGAAGGCAACATTTCCGCCGAGTCGTTTGTGGTCGAAAAGTTGTTGGACCACCGTGTGTGCAAGGACAAGTCATACTCGTACTTGATCAAGTGGGCAGGTTACCCAATTGAGGACGCTACATGGGAACACGCGTCGCAGTTTGATACTGAGGAAATCATTGTCAAGTACTGGACCGTCCGTTGCCAACACCAGGCAAGACCAAAGCGGGCGAGCCCGAGTCGGAACCAAAGAAGAAGACGCGTCGCGTCATGCTTGGTGGCCAGTTTGTTTGGAGGTGAAGAACTCTTCCAATCACAAACAAACTGGCCACAATTGCCCTCAAAACAAGGAGGAGATCGAGCAGCGTGGGCGGCGAGCGCATTTTGGCAGTGATCGTGGTGGGTTCAGAGAGTGTGGTGGTGACAAGGAGACACGCTGCTGCCGAGTCGGAGTGGACGCGGGCGCGAGAACTTGGAGGCAGGTACGCAGCGAGCGCGCAGACAGCGTAAAGCTCAGCACGAGTCGAGCTGGCTGGTGCCGCGGGGAGGCGGCCAAAAAGCTCAATGCCAAGTGTGGGGCAGTGTGCGCCAAAGCCCATGAGCGTTACCGAGGCGCTGGTGGCAGGCTGGAGTGAGCCATCGGTCCAACAATCAAGCACCTTCCATGACGCCCGCGTGAACGGGCCACGATTCGAGGTTGGCGGGTACTCGAAGATGGCCAGCTCACCGGGATGTACTAGGTTGTTGTTGTCGCTGTCGCTTGAGCGGTCCACGGAGTCCGACACACCACTGTTGGGATCGCCAAACACTGGTTCTTGCAACAGCTGGACATATGGGCACAGGTGTGGGTGGGCAGAATCTGGAGCGTGGACAAAAAAGGCAACTGGGCCGTCCCGTTGATCTACTGATTGAAGTGCAGAGATTGGCTGGGCGAGCGAATGCGGTACCGCGGTGGCGCAGTCTGGCCTGTTGCAACAGGCGGTCATGTGCAAATTTGCATTGGAGCGGGTCGTCACAATCGAGGCAGAGGTGTAGCAGAGTGCCGCCAGGCTTGGGCGCTACTTGGTGGGCCAGTGGGCAACAGCATGGCCGGAGGTGTCGAAATAAAAGGATTGTCTTGTTGGGGTCACTTCGGCGGTCGACATTGGCGCAGAGGCCAAAGACAACAGCGCCGTCGCTCTCCCAGACGAAAAGCTGGCCGACATGATAGTACGGTTGCCTGACATGGCGCGGCGTGGTGAGCGGGTGGAGCGTGCGACCGAGCGATCCGCACCGCGTGGCGACACAATCGACAAGGCGTTGGAGCGCTTGAAAAACACGCCCATTCTTCGGCACCGAGATGCAAGGAGGCGACAAGTGGATGCTACGGCGTTTGCAAACCGGGTCATGGTGCTGTCTTGGTCGTAAAAACAAATGGTAGAGATCAGAGGGGAAAGGGTAAAAACACGAGAACGGAGCAGGTGGGGTCTGAGAATGTGCAAAACGTCGAAAGGAATAACCGACTCAAGGGGGATGTTGTCAGAGGGTGAGACAAGGAACGGATCAGTGCGACCGACAAGGTGGATGGACAAAAACGACCGCGAGAAAAGGGGCAGGAGGTTGATGACGGGTGATGGGGTTCTTTGGGCGATCTGGGAGTGGATGTTCAATGGCGGGTATGCTAGCGGGGAGGTCCACCAGCGCAGAGCACGTTGGGCTTGAGCAACCTGGGCGCAAGCCACGTGGAAGTGTTCACATGTCGTCGGCTGAGACAGGCAAAACCTGAGCCAGGAGGCCTTCGAGGAGAGCAAGGCACGTGCGATTGATTTCAGGCCGTACGTAGACTCGTTGTACAGGACCGAGGCTGGGGTGTTGGATGGGAGACGAGCTACATGTCTGAGTGCATTGCGTAGTTTAGCGTCAAGACGGTTGCGGAACTAGGGTGAAGGAATGAAACCGCTGGCGCGGTAGGCTGCCGATGAAACGATCACCGCGTTGATCACGTAGGCGGCGATCTGCGCGGGAATGCGCTTCAATCGCAACGCGTTGAGGGCGCCAGTGACCGAGCTGAGCATTGCTCTTTGGTCGCTTTCCTCGGCCCTGTACCATCAATGAAGACACCCAGGTACCGACGCACGTCTCCTACACCCACCCGGGGCACCGCCACACCTTGCGCCATTACTGTGCCTTCCCCACCGTCGCGAGCATTGAATGCCAGCACAAATCCTTTGCTCCCATTTGCCTTAATGCGAGCCAATTCGTTGAACTTGTCGACCAAATTGACCACCCGCTGCAGATCCTCTTTCGACTTGGCGAAGAAGATGGCGTCGTCAATGTACCCAATTGCGACGTACTTGCGCGTTGCCACCACCTCCGAGTCGCACACCCGCGACCCCACGTCAACTTTTGGCAATCGCACTTCGAGATGCACGCCTTCACAAGCGTCCTCGACTGCGCACAACAAAATGTCATAGAACGCGTTCCAGAGGAACGGCGACTCGACGGCACCTTGCGGTATGTTGGGTATTCGCCCTGAAATAGCAAGATGGTACAGTTGGGAAGGGATGAAGGTCGAGGAGAGGAAGGCGAGGTCGGTTTGGCATTGGACCGGCCGGGCTCGCTGGCATGCTCCCCCGGTCAGTTGCAATTGCGCGATGTTGCTAATCAAATACATACAATCTTCTTATTCTTCTTCTCGTTGCTCCCTCCCTTTTTTGTTCCGGTCCCTGGTCGCATAGGGCCATGTGTTCATGAGTCGGATCGGTGATAGCCCACTGATCCTACCACCGCTGATCCTGTTCGCATTCCATGTTGCTTCTTATGTGAACTGCCGCCTGTACTAATGGCCGTTAATATAGTATATATGCACTAGGCGCCATATTCCAACACGGTATGCCTTGGTAAAGGTTGAACTTGTCTGTCTTTCCAAAGGCCGTGATGACGGAGGCTGTACTTTCTTGCAAGAAGTTGCGACAGTAAAAGTCGATATACCGGTCTGGCAATCGTAGGCGCTCAAGTGCCAGTCGCACAGTCGGTGCGGGACCGTGTCAAAGGCGTTTGACTTGTCTTCCGAGTACGCCCACAACGCGTCGTCCGAGTCCGCCGCTTGCGCCTGCGCCACTAAACCATGCAACACGTCCACTGGTAGCCTCGTGTCCGTACCTGGGAGCGCCGAGAACCTTGCACCTCGTAGTACCTTGTGCTTTGCGGCTGCCAATTGGATGCGGTTCCACACAATCGAGTTGAAGAGTTTGGACGCGCACTCGAGCAGCGTGATTGGCCGCATGTTGTTGACGTCGCCGGTATACCCTTCGGGTTTCTTCGGCGTGAGGAATATGACACCGTGGCGCCACTCGTTGGGGGTCCAACCTTCCTGGTACATGTCAGTGAACAGTCGCCCAAGTACCTTGTGTCCCACCGTACCTAGCGCTGCGTAGTGGCGGTACCCAAGTTGCGATTCTCCCGGCGCTTTGTCCTGATCCACCCGGTTGAGCGCTCCTGCGACGTCCACCGCAGAGATCTCATGCTCGACGCCATCCCAAACTGTTGCCGCCACGTGTTGCAGCGGTTGGCAAGCTTGCCGAATCGGATCTGACGCATTGAGCGGGTCACCTGGTTGCTGAAAGTTGAAGTTGGCCGATACTGCACTTGCTACACCTTGCTTGACAGCGTTTGGCTCAAGTACCAGCTCGTCCCCATCGAAGATACAATTGACGCAACTCACCGGTCGTTGCCGGTCCAGAACCGAGCTCACCACGGACCCCAGATTCGTCGCAAAGCGCTCTACCCGCCTTTTGACCGCTGTATCTATGGCCTCGCGGCGTCGCCGACCCGCCTCTTGCATTACTCGCTCCGCCAGACGGGCCCGTGCGTCCATGAGCGCAACATTACCCAGAGGGAGCACCACTCCGGGCAGCACCGCCTCGATTCGTCGTCGCTCGTCGTCGTTCAACGTCGCTTCCGGGTCGCGCAACAATTTATCTAGTGCCATGAGCGCCACGCAAGCGTCCGACTTGTCCTGATTCGGTCGCAGGGTGTGATTGGGCCTTGGTGCCAGACCACGTTTACGTCTTGGCAGTTCTGTTTCCAATGCCTGCACGGTTACTCTGTGGAATTTCTCCCACCGGGTCTGAACCAGGATTGACGAGTCAAGAATATCGATTTCGGGCTGGATGGGTGTTGCTTGGACCGCATCTGCTTCTACCCACGAAGGGAATGTGTCATCGTCGGCCAGAGTCAAGCCAAGATCGATGATTACCCGGCTGCTATACTTGGCCCAGGATTGTGGTGTCAGTTTTTTGGTGTCAAGGACGTATCGGGCTGCCGCTCGGCGGGCTTCTGCTTGTGCGCGGGCAATGCTACGGTCCAAACGGACTGCCAGCGATGACAGTAGCAGGAGGCGGGAGTGGTCAAAGCCACCGGCTGGTTGCACTAGCAAGGCGTGTACGTCGTGCAGGAGTCCCGGTGATGCGTAGATGCGATCCAGGCGGCCACCGGCTACGTGTGTTGGGCCGTTTGCGTCAAGGTGTAAAGCCACGTCCACCAAACCGTTTCCCAGGCAGAACCTTTCAATCGGCCGGCTTGGCGCATTGTCCAGCTCGTTCATATCACCTGCCACCAACAGCAAATCGCCCGCGCGATTTAAGCGCTCTGTCTCCTGTTTTAGCGCCTCTAGTACCACTGCTCTGGCATCAGCGTCTTGCGGCGGCGCGTAGACTCCTACAACACACAATCTGTACTGGTATCGCCCCTGGATGCTGAAAGCAATAACGTAGCCGCCATATCGGTCCAGTGGCAAGTGTGGCGGGCAAGCGCCGGTTCGACAGCGCAAGAGCACCTGATCCTTGGGGTTTGTTTTGGTCATGCGCAAGGTGCACGATCCATTCCTGGCTTAACATGCGGCAATCCAGTGCTCGGGACGATTTGTGTGAGAGTTTTGTTTCTGTTGTTATTACAATGCCCACCCCGCTTTCTGCTGCATGGTTAAGTGTTGCGATGAGACAGTCGTTTGCCTGTGAACCCCCTACATTTGCCACAAGAACGTTTGTCCGATAATTCTGGTTAGTATTCGCCCTTGATCTTGTGGGTTGTCTTGAATGAAAATGAATCGCTCGAGCGTGGTTTTGTCCTTGGCTGGCTGTAGTCGTGGGTGTCGTTGGCATCATTGTGGGTTGGGGCTGTCAGTTCCTGCGTTTTGTGTGCGACTGTCCGTGCTTGGCTCAGACTGACCGGCTGTCAGCGGGCGGTGGGCTCTTGCAGAGTCCGTTGATGGCATGGGCGTTCTTTCCCTGTCAACCTTGCTCGTCTCCGCTTGCTTGTCGCTCGTCGTGTCGGTTGTCTTCTGGCGCTTGTTCCTGCCTTGATCCGTTGGTGACTGTGAAACGTCCTCGTGCGGCTGGGTTTGTGGTCGCCTCCTGGCCACCAGTTCTTGATCGACCTCCATGTCTTCTCCTCCGTCCTCTTGGCCTTGCGTAGTCGCTTCCATGTCCTCCCGAATAGCAACTGCAGCCTCCATGGCCGCGCCATTGTCACCCCTGGCCAGTGATTCCACCACCGACAAAAGCGATCCAATGACTTGATTTTGCTCTTGCATTTTTTTTTAAATCACTATTACATGTATTATGCTGGACATAATCAACGCTTTGTGCTTTGTGAAATTACAGAAGCTGGGAGGATAGAGGTCCAAATACACCCAAAGAAATGGCAAAAGCAAGTAGGATAGAGTGCAAGCAATTGGTAATAGGGGCACAAGGCCATGGTGTGGTTGGGGAGTGGGGACAATGGAATGGGAAATGGGATGGGAAATGAGATGAGCGAAAGGGAGAGAAAGGGTGATAAAAGGAATGTGGGATGAGGCATAGGAGAGGGGAACGTGGGATGAGGGGGAAAAGCAAGAAGGATAAGATCAAGGGAATACAGATGGAGCCACATTGAGACTGCTCAAAATTCAATGAACAAGAAGAGGAAAAGCCAACTGGGACATAGCCTCAACAATCAGACACGAGAGATACAGAAGACTGTGAAAAGGAGGTTAATCAAATCAGAGAAAAGAGAGTTGCAGAAGCGGGACAAGGATAAACCGATAGGGAATGGATCGTCTCTTGGAGCAAGGGTTGGAAAGGTTGCCAATCAGGTCAGTAATGAAGAGCAGCAGGTGAAAGAGATGGAACAAAAGCGTGGTGGGGACCCATTTGTACCCCAAGGCGGGTTGCAAAGTGATGCCGAGACTCTGAGAAGCCAAATCTGGGGGTTGCCAATCCAGGGAATGCGCAGTGGGCTCGCCATTCGCCAAGCGATACAGGTGCAATTGAGTCTGATGCAGAGCCAAGCAGTGGACGCGATCCTACATGCACCTCGTGGACAAAGTGTGAGGCTGCATGTGACAAACGAAGCGTTGGGGGCTCTTGAATTGGTGCAGCCCGCACTGGGCAGCAGCGGCATCGTAAACGTGGGCTGTCCGAGGTTGCATCATCAGTGGCGGCGTCTATGGGTCCAACCAGCTTGCACCGCTGTTTCCAGAGGACCATTCTGATTGTGGACGATGCAATCATGACAATTTGCGCAAGGACTGGGCCAGCGTAGGAAAATCGCGACGTAAACCTGCATCAACTACGCACGCTGCAGTTGCCCGGATCCGTTGGGCAGCCATGATGTGCTCAACCAGCAACGTTGCACACTCGGATGATGGTTGAAGTCGGTGGCGGCGCAAAAGTGCTTGTACATGTGCATGTGTGTCCACCTTGGTCGTCCAAAGATGGAGTGCGAGCTCTGGACACGCATACCAGTGATCCTGATCGTCCATGGCACTACAAAGGGGGCACGAGCTGAACGGAACCCTGTTGGGCCAGTACTTGTGTAGTTGGGCACGAGTGGGTAGGCGCCCAGTGAGCACCTTGCACCGGAAAGTGACTGAAGCGTCGTTGGCGAATGATGCAAAGAAGCCTGTTGCCTTGCGGCCATTACGAATTGCTTTGTCGAATGTGACAAGATCTGGTTGGTCCACCAGTTGACACATGTACCCAAAAAGCTTGATGCGCGCTCCAACACGCTGCAATTCGCGCACCGCCCGCCCTACACCTGCATACACAAGCTCATGACCGACCTGCACAACTGCACCAAAATCTACCGTGTTCAAGAAATCCTGTCGCAGGTTCGAGATTTGTCGTTGGCTTGCGCCACGGTTGGCGAGTACATCCGCCTTCTCGTTTCCCACGTCGCCCGCATGGCCCTTGACCTTGACGAACTCTAACTGGATGTCTCTCCGCCTTGAGATGGCCCGGAGGATGAGCAATAAGTCATGGAGTGGCGACGGTCGCCGCGTTGCAACGGCCTCGATGTCGGATAGGGCCAAAAACGTTGGCGCAACAACCGTGACGGCTGCGGAATCCGTATGAACCCTTGCCTTGGAGCCATCCGGGAGTTTGTCAACGAGCGCAATGACTGCGGCCAGTTCCGGGCGAGTGGAGCTGGTACAAGCAGGTGGTAGGCGGCCAAACAGTTCCAGTCCGAGCTCAGGACAGTGTGCCCCAAAACCCATGGATGCAGCCAAAGTATCGGTGGCAGGACGCAGGGACCCATCCGTCCAGCAGTCAAGGGCTAGATTGAGTCGATGCAACGTGGTAGGCGGTGCGGTGCAAGTGGATGGCAAAAATGCAAATGCCTGCTCATGCTGAGCGTGTTCCACTTCGTCATCTACATCCATGTCAACCTGAAACGGGTGGAATGTGGTGAAGTAGGGGCAGTGCTCCGGGAGACAATGGTTGGGCGCGTCCACAATGTAGGCATTGGATCCGTCGCGTCGTGAAATCACTTGGCGGGCAGAGATACGGCGTGCGCAATGGAGCGGTAGAGTTATCACACAGTCAGGCGAGTCAGCCCCAACCGGCGCATACTGGCAGCTGCGAGGATCACTGCAATCTAGGCAAAGGTGGAGCAGTATGCAATCCTCCGGCACGTCGAAACGGTCCATGGCTGCACAAGTGCACTTGGTGGTATGGCGCAGGGTGATGAGTGGGTCAGCCGGGTCCGATTTCTTGTCAACAAGCGTGCAGACACCAAAAGCAGGTCGGCCGTGATGGTCCAGAAACACCATCAGCTGCCCCAAATGGTGCTTGGGCGTAAGGGCAAGACTTGGTTGTAAAGGGAGATGGTCAAGCGGACCGAGCGATGTGCACCAGGTGGCAATGGATTCAGTGGCGTCGGCCAAAGCATTGTGGAGGCGGCCTCGGCGTGGGCAAGTCTTGGCTAGTAGGTGGCGAACCGAGGCAAACGCATTTGCATATCGCGAGGGGGTGCTGTTTTGATCCTGAAAGCAAACAAGAGAAACAAGTGGAGAGACAGAGAAAACAGAGGCACGGAAAAGGTGAGAACGTAAACGGTGGAGGGTAGGGTGAGGTACTACAGCCTCGAGTGGGGTATCCTTCTCTGGAGCAACATTCAATGGGTCAAATCGGCCAACAAGGTGGATGGATACAAGGGACTGATTCAGTATGGGGAGAAGGTTGAGTACTGGGGAGGCGGCCAGGCCGCGCGCGATGATCGTGGAGGGCGGGTGAGACAGCGGGTTGACCCACCAGCGAACGGCACACTGAGCGATGCTGGTGATGGCACAGGCAACATGGAAACGCTCGCTCGATGGTGGCTGGCTGAGGTTGTAGCGAAGGTCGGCGACCCAGGTGGTCAGGATGGTTGTCTTGATCGAGTTGAGCGCATAAGTGGCAGTGTCGTAAAAGACGGCTACTGGCGTGTTGGTGGGTAGACGAGCAATTGCCCGGACTGAGGCGCGGAGTTTTGCATCGAGCTTGTCGAGGAATGAGGCGGATGGGATGTAACCGTAGGCACGGTAAGCGACCGAGGGGATGATGACTGCGTTGATGAGGTAGATGGCGATCCTTGCTGGCACTCGCTTTGTCCGAAGCACGTTGAGCGCGCTGTCAACCGAGGACAACATTGCTCTCTCAGTTGCTTTTCGAGGACCAGAACCATCAATGAAAACACCGAGGTATCGCTTGACCTCTCCTGGACCCGCCCTTGGTACTGATACTCCTTGTGAGATGACCGTCCCAGTGCCGCCATCCTTCGTGTTGAACGCAAGGACAAAGCCCTTCTTTGCGTTTGCCTTAACTCGGGCGAGCACATTGAAGGAATCAACCAAATCAACGACTTGCTGGAGGAGCTCTTGCAACCTGGCAAAGAAGATTGCGTCGTCGATGTACCCTATCGCCACATACCGTCGTCTACCAACCACCTTTGTACTTCCAAACGTTGTGCCATCGCCAATATCCGGTACTCTGATCTCCAAGTCGACACCCTCGCACTCGTCTTGCACGGCACACAGCAAAATGTCGTAGAATGAATTCCAAAGGAATGGCGACTCCACAGCTCCTTGAGGTATGCCGCGGTGCAAGTACACGCGATCTGTCAATCCAAAGGCTGTAATAATGGTTGCCGTTCGCCCTTGCAGGAAGTTGCGGCGGTAGAAGTCGACAAAACGGTCGGGTAAACGCAATCGGAGCAGCGCTGCCCGGACGAATCTGTGCGGCACTGTGTCAAAGGCTTTTGACTTGTCTTCAGAATACGCCCAAAGTTCCTCCTTGCTGTCCTTTGCCTGAGCCTGTGCAACGAGTCCATGCAGAATGTCAATTGGCAAGCGTGTGTCTGTACCCTTCAGCGCCGAAAACCGCGCCCCACGCAGCACTTGCTTCTCTACCGCCACGTCTTGTATTCGGCGCCACATGATTGCATTGAACAGTTTGGATGCACAGTCGAGCAGCGTGATTGGGCGCATGGCGTCAACATCGCCGGTATATCCTTCCTCCTTTTTGGGTGTCAGGAATATCACGCCGTTTCGCCACTCGTTGGGCACCCACTCTGCCACATACATGTCCGTGAACAACCGAGCCAAGATCTTGTGGCCAATCGACCCTAGGGCCGCGTAGTGTCGATACTGCAGCTGCGATTTGCCTGGCGCTTTGTCAAGTTCGACCCGTGCTAGTGCATCTGCAACATCCGCCGTGGCAATTTCCTTCTCTACCCCGCCCCACCATAACCGGCGGATCCACCCGAGTGTCTTGAATGCACGCTTAATTGGTTCCGGTGCCTGCGCTACATTCCCTAGCTCCTCGTATCCATACCAACCTTGGACATGTGCCGCCACAGCCTGCTTGATTTCATCTGGATGCAGTTTGACGTCTTCTTCCGACACAACCCGATCCACACTGTTTGGTGGGCGGCGACGCTCCAGTGTCGAGTGTACAACGGACCCAAGGTTGGTGCTGAAGCGCTTTGCACGCTCGTCAACACTTTCGTCGATCTTGCGTCGCTTTTCCTCGGCTGATTCCTTTCCTACAACCTCCAAAAGGCGCTCACGCACACGAGTGAGATTGTCGTGCGAAATGTTTGAACCAACCTCTGGCGCCGCAATATCAAGTGCTGATCGTTCGTCTTGGTTGATTTGGCAGAACGGATTGTCCAGGAGGCGTCGAACTGTGTTGAGAGCATGTGCAGCAGAAGACTTGCTTTCCGGTGACTTCAAGGTGGACCCAAGTGACTCCGCGGCGGATCGTTTCTTGTGCGGCAGCTTGGTGCGTTTGTTCATTAGCACGGCATTTTGGAAAGTGTACCATCGACGTTGAATCGGTATTGACGGGTCCATGAGCGTTTCTAGGGTGCCATCGCCACCTTCCAGGGAATCCTGGTCGACCCAAGCAGGAAAATTGTCGCCGTTGCCGATTGAAATGCCGAGGTCAGCCAACACACCGGACATGGACGATGCCCACACCTTGCTGTTCACTTTGCTCTCATCAGGGACGTACCGCGCCGCCTGTTTCCTCGCCTGCTGTCGCAACCGGGCCAAATCACGGTCCATCCTCAACGCCAAAGCCGTCCGAAGCACAAGTCGACTATGATCAAATCCATGCGCTTGCACAATTGACATGTCAAGTACCTCATAAGTTGCTGCAGGCGACACGTACACCCGATCGAGTCGTCCACCCGCTTCATGCGTTGCGACAGCCTTGTCAAGGTGTACCGCAAGGTCGAGTAGTCCACCTGCCTCCATGGCTGTCCCAATCGGCTGGGATGGTGTGTCGTCACGCTCGTTCATGTCTCCCGCAACCACAATGAGCTCCCCTCTTGCATCTGCTTGCCGCTTGTCCGTGTTTATCCAGTCGACTAACTCCGCACGCAAGCTTGGTTCCTGTGGTGGCGCGTACACGCCAATTACACAAAGTCGGAAATTTCCCTGGCCCTGGAGTGTGAATGCCACGATGTACCCACCAAAAGTCGCCCAGCGGCCAACGTAGCTGGCCAGTTTCGGATCGATGGCCACCAGCAGGCCCGACCCCTGTACCCTTTTGTCATCATGCGCAATCTTGATGATCCAGTCCTGAAGGAGGGTCGCGCAGTCCAAGTTGCGGGCTGCTTTTTTGGATAGCTTGGTTTCTGTCGTGATCACAATACCTGCGTCTTGCTGCTGGGCGTAGTTGAGGGTGGAAACAAGTTGGTCTTGAGCTTGGGATCCGCGAACGTTTGCAATAACAATGTTGACTGGGAATTGCGAGAGATTTTTGTGTTGGTCCACATCGATGGAAGCGTTGTTGTTGTTCTTGTTACCCGTAAGGCGAGCTGTAATCTGTTTCTGTCGGTAAAAACGAGTTTTGTTAATTCCATTCGTAGCCGGGTCTAATTGGGGAGAAATGTTGTGAGCCGTAGTCCGTGAATCATTGCCAACATGGTCATCTACTCGTCCAAAGCGTATCATTGTTGATCTTGCGAGGTTTCACCCGAGCGGCTTGTGGCAGCTTCCGCTGCACCACCCAATAGGGGAAGCGACCGTCCAGCTGCTGGGACCGGCGTTGCATCGCGTGACCGCGACTAGATGCCTTGGTTGTTGCGTTCATCCGCTGTCTTCTGCTTTTGCCTTCCACGACCATCGTGATCTGCACCGGAAGAAGTTGCTGATGGCGATGGCGAGTGGTTGACAGCCGTCCTCGATCTTTGTCCCTTGTCCCTTGGGGCGGCTGGTTGGGTTACTTGAGCCAATGCTGTTGATCGTCGAGAGCACCGCAGAGCACACAATTCGGGGACGGTACCCGCTCTGGCCAATACTTGTGGAGTTGAGCACGAGTTTTTTTTTTTTTGAGTCACTACCACATATATTTGGACAATTAACCCAACACAAGGCTCCAGTCACAGCGACATGAGAAGACAGGAAGGCTCATTATACAAAACACCCACTGATGTGGCACAAGCAAGAAGAAAAGAGGCAAGCAAGTGGTGGTAGGGGTCACTTAAGACCTTGGGAAGGGGAAGGAAGAGGGCAAGGAAGGGAAGGAACAACAAAAACAACCAAAAAGGGAAGAGCAGAGTGCAACAGCTCACCTCTTGCGAGGTGACACATGTGACCTCCTCTCCAACTTCCTCTCAAGATCAAAGACATTCTCAAAGAGGTCGTTAACACAGGCTTCCAAATCCTTGGTCTCCTTGTAAACAACCTGCATGATCCTGTTCTCAATGAACTGCACAAGTGGGCTGTCCGGGTCCAGGTCAATTTTGGGCGAAACGTTGCCCTCGGCCTTGGCCTTAACAAGGTCAAACTTGGTGCTGAGGGTGTTAAAGTCAGCCAAAAGCCCCTCAACTGAACCAGAGAGTGACTCAAGGCGTTCCTCAACCTCCTCAACTGCCTTGTTTGTCTTGTCGAGTCCCAGCTTAAGCGCCGCAAGCAGCACATCCTGCTGGGCACAAAACTTGTTGAGTTGCTCTTGCATGCGTCCAATCTGCGCCGACAGGCCGGCCACCTCTGCACGTAAATCCTTGTCAACCCTATCCACCTTTTCGACCGCCATTTTTGCAGCATCAGCATAGCTAACACTGCTGGTACTTGTTGGCGTGGCAAAGGGGCGTGGCCCAGAGGGAGGCGACTTGGCAATGGGCCTGGTGGGACAAGCCTCCTTGTAGTGGCCAGGCTCGCCACATGAGTAGCAAAGCCTTGCGGAACTGGCGGCAAAACACAAATCGTGGCTGTTGACAGCCAACTTGCCAAGCGAGACAGCATCTGCTGCATCTTTTTGGTCCGTGTAGTGCCAAAGCACTTGCGAAAATGGGCGAGCTCAGCAGTTGTCAACCAAGAGCACATGGCCTTTGGCAAGAAGGGCGGGGAGATGGTGCACAGACTTGTAGTTGCATAGCACCTGGATATTCTTCTCCATGGCGCTCCTTTGGTCAAGCCAAGTCTGCAGATCCTTGAGGACATGGACAAACTGGCCGCGGAAAAACGTGGGGGACTTGCTGGTGGCATCAGCCAAATCTTGTTGGTTGTTGAATTTGACCTTGTAGAAACGATTTCCGCTGAGGAGGCGTTGATTGAGGATGGACAGGACCTTGTATGTGCGTTGGAGGTGCGCCAGGGCAGGTTCTTGGAGGACAGAATGGGGGATTGGTCCCACCCAGGCCATAAATGCTGATGCCTCAACATCAACATCCATGGCGTCGGTCATGGCAGGCAGCGAGATGGTGACTGTTTTGGGGTGGCTTGGTGCTCTAAAGACTATTGCTGAGAGTGATAATTGCTTTTATTCACCGATTTGCGTGTTGGGCTACCGGAGTTGAGCACGAGTTGGCAGGCGACTTGTCAAAACCTTGACGCTGATGCGTCGTCGGCAAATGATGCAAACATGGCCGATGCCTTGCGACCATTACGAATGGCCGATCCGAGGATATCAATAGAACCTTCGACCTGCAGCTTGCCGCCAAGTGGTTTTGGCACAGTGGTAACACTCCCACCTCACAAGGTGAAGGTTGTGGGTTCAAACCCCACCCAAGTCGCTTGGTCCTCTCAAGACAAGCATCGCATGTCCCTCTGTGGTCATGCCTATGTCAAAGCACAAGACTTCCCAAGTTCCCTCCCATCTCCATCAAGACATTGTGTTGTGTGGTTGTGTGTCCTTGAATGTCATTTTTTTTTTTTTTTGTTAACCACGTTGCATGTATTTATAAAATCGTATCAGCTCTGAACACCCAAAGAGGAAGGGAAAGGGTGGATAATTCAGACAGACACTCAGAATACACCTGCCAGAGGCAGCAACAGGCACACAACACAATGGAAGGAGCGGTTGGCAACAGTGGGGCGGGGGGGGGGGAGGGGGGAGGGGGAAGGAAGAATATGTAAGCCAATGGTGATAAGGGCAAGAAATCAAGGTGAGGGCAAAGGCAGCATCAAGAGTGCAGGTTGGGGGGGGGGGGTCGAGGCACGGGCGTATGACAATCGATGCAGGGGAGCGGGGGAAACAAACAGTCCATGTGAGACATCCGATCTTTTTTTTTTTTTTTTTTTGCGGTGGTTTTCATTTTTCCAACGCAAGTTCAGAAGAGGGAGTGAGGCGGGCGGGGTGACTGTCGGGGGGCTAGGTTTGTGGCAGGGAGAGGACAGGAACAAAAGTCGTGTGGGGCCCAGACAAGCTGCGCACCACAACCCGGTTTACGAAACGTTTTGTTGATGGCTGAAGTCCGAATAGCGGTTGTGCCAGGCCTGGCATGGCACCAAGGTGATGCCAGAATGCCCACGGAAGCGGCCTGATGTCGTCTTGGGCAGCACCAAGGAGGGGTGGGGCACCAACAGCCAACTCGTGCGTGAAGTGGCATGCAATTTCAGCTGCAGACACAGGTGCCGTTACTTGACGTTGTTGTTGACCTTTGGTCCTGCATACTTGGCAGAGGCAATTGGTCGCGCCTCGGTTGTCTTGGCCCGGTGGAGCAATCGAGCCAACCTTCTCACACCGGGGCTTCCACACCGTGCACCAGATGAGCAACGAAACACTTGCCACAATCCGCGGGAGCTGGGATGCAAGTCCGGGGAACCTTCTGCGTAGTGCCAAGTCTACTACACACGCCGCTGTTGCGCGCAGGCGACTTGGGTGCAACAAGTGGGCAAGCACACTTCTTGCCTGGACTGCGAGAGTTGTGTCAGCACCTGGCAAAAGTTGCTCAACGCACTCATGGGCCGCCACACCAAGCTCCCACCGCTCGTCAGCCAGCCTTGGACACACCACCCAATGCTGCTGGTCATCCAAAGAGCCACACAGCGTGCAGAGCGGTGACGGGGCGCGATCTGGCCAGTACATGTGCAATTGGGCAAGCGTTGGGAGCCGTCCCGTGAGCACCTTGACGCGGAAAGTGACCAGAGAGTCAAGGGAGAATGATGCGACACGCGAGGCGGGCTTGCGGCCACTGCGAATGGCCTTTGCAAATATGAGCATGTCGGGCTCCGGGATGAGCTTGTACACATGGCTCGTGAGCTGCACCCTTGCTTCTGCCCGAGATGCCGCCTGGAGCGCCTTGCCAAGGCTGGTGTACACTGGCAAGTGCCCAAGCTGCAACAGTGCGCCAAAGTCGATCTCTGCGAGGAATTCCTTGCTAAACCTGCATGCCCGAGGCACCGATGCCCCCCGCGACGCAAGCTGATCAGCCTTGTCGTTGTTGCAGTCCCCTGAGTGGCCTTTGACCTTGACTATGGTGATGCTCAGGTTGCGGCAGCACACAATTGCCCTCAAAACAAGGAGGAGATCGAGCAGCGTGGGCGGCGAGCGCATTTTGGCAGTGATCGTGGTGGGTTCAGAGAGTGTGGTGGTGACAAGGAGACACGCTGCTGCCAAGTCAGAGTGGACGCGGGCGCGAGAACTTGGAGGCAGGTATGCAGCGAGCGCGCAGACAGCGTAAAGCTCAGCACGAGTCGAGCTGGCTGGTGCCGTGGGGAGGCGGCCAAAAAGCTCAATGCCAAGTGTGGGGCAGTGTGCGCCAAAACCCATAAGCGTTACCGAGGCGCTGGTGGCAGGCTGGAGTGAGCCATCGGTCCAACAATCAAGCACCTTCCGCGTCGCCCGCGTGAACGGGCCACGATTCGACGTTGGCAGGTACTTGAAAATAGCCAGCTCGCTGGCATGTAGTGGGTCGTCATCGTCGCCGCGCTTGAGCGGTCCCCGGAGTCTGACGCGTCGTGATTGGGATCGCCAAACACTGGTTCTCGCAGCAGCTGGACATATGGGCACAGGTGTGGGTGGGCAGAATCTGGAGCGTGGACCAAAAAGGCAACTGGGCCATCCTGTCGATCTACTGATTGAAGAGCGGAGACTGGCCGGGCGAGCGAAAGCGGTACTGCGGTGGTGCAGTCTGGCCTGTTGCAACAGGCGGTCATGTGCAAATTTGCATTGGAGCGGGTCGTCACAATCGAGGCAGAGGTGTAGCAGAGTGCCGCCAGGCTTGGGCGCTACTTGGTGGGCCAGTGGGCAACAGCATGGCCGGAGGTGTCGAAATAAAAGGATTGTCTTGTTGGGGTCACTTCGGCAGTCGACATTGGCGCAGAGGCCAAAGACAACAGCGCCGTCGCTCTCCCAGACGAAAAGCTGGCCGACATGATAGTACGGTTGCCTGACATGGCGCGGCGTGGTGAGCGGGTGGAGCGTGCGACCGAGCGATCCGCACCGCGTGGCGACACAATCGACAAGGCGTTGGAGCGCGTGAAAAACACGCCCATTTCTTCGGCACCGGGGTGCAAGGAGGCGACGAGTGGATGCTACGGCGTTTGAAAACCGGGTCGTGGTGCTGTCTTGGTCGTAAAAACAAATGGTAGAGATCAGAGGGGGTTGAATGTCATATAAGTGCAATTGTCTGAGGTTAAACTTTTAAAAAAAAAAAAAACCTGCAGCTTGCCCCACTGCTTTGACAAAAACTCCCTCACCTCGCCCAGACTGGCACCCCTGCTCAGTGGCCCAGCAAATCCAACAAACTGGCGCTTCTCGCCATCCACCTCATCCCATCCACGCTTCTCAATGCGCATCCTGCCAAGGCCCTTGACTTTGATGGCATCTGGCGGCATGACGGCGAGAGAGAACGTAAACTTGACAAAGTCGCCAATCTGGCCAGGGCACTTCCTGAGGTCGCGGTATGGGATCCGCTGCATGTCCATGGCGTCGGCCAGCATCTTCATGGCAATCCCGGTGGCCCCATTGACTATCTTGTGCTTGGGGACTTTGACCAGGTACTTGTCGTTTTCATTGTTGCCCAAGATGACTCACCCGTTGTCTCGCATTTCGGCGTCAATCAGTTTGGGTGGGGTGCGACCTGGGGCAGCCAGGCCGCCCATGGCAGGGGGCTCGGCAAGCGTGGCCATGTTTGGCGGAATTCGTTGGAAGGTTAAGTGTTGAGGACTTTGCTTGAGGTGCTTTACATAGATTTTTCAGACTGCCTTTTCTACTCTGGACAGACAGGAGTGTTACCACTGTGCCAAAACCACTGGCTGCTTGTATTATAAAAAAAAAACTGCCAGGCCAGTCATCGCCGCAGCTGCAGGTGGATGTTCAAGAAACCTGTGAAACAAACAACAGACTGACCAACTGGACACTTTTTTTTTCCAGTCGCTACTGCCAACAAAGGAAGCTCAGGAACAAGAAACAAGAGCAACTGGGCTGGGGTCTTAAGCACCCATAAGAGGAGGCACAGGCAAGCAAGAAAGGGCAGGCGAGTGGCAGTAGGGGTCAAAGAAAGACCGGCAGGGGAAAACAAATACAGAGGGGGGTAGGGATGTTGGAACAAAACAATTACCACAAGGAAAAAAGAGAGAAAGAAACGAAACACAAGAGCAGGGCAGAGGGGCAACTAGGACAAGGAAGCGTGAGGGCAGGGACACAATGTCACACAGGCAGTGGTGGGGGGAGGGGGGGAACAACATCGCAAGGAACCAACACCACACCAATCCATGCACAACAAGAACCAGTTTTTTTTTTTTCTTTCTGAGCTATGCAATAATTGTGATATCAACAAGAACTGCTGACCACAGAGAGGATAGGGGGAAAAACAAGGTGGGTACCAGACAACATACCAACATGCAATGCAAACCGTTGTCGAGAGTGCACAAAGCCAAATTGTCGGGCTGCCAAGCCAGGAAACGCTGAATGCGCCTGCCTAATGCCAAGGGGAACCAGGTGGAGAGCCACCGACTGCTTGCCAAGGAGGGGGGAAGGCCTGCTTGGCACTCATGGAGGTAGTGCGCGGCAACAAGGGACACGTCATCGCCCAACAAAACCTGCTGCTCAGCCGCCGGACGTGCTTGCTGACAAATGTTGCAGAGGCACTGGGTGGCGTCTGGATCCTCATCTCCAATCGGGCTGAAGAGCTCACACCATCTTTTCCAGACCACCTGCCAAACAGTGGCTGATGTGCACATGACACTGTGTGGCAGGAGTGGCGCCAGCCGAGGGAATCGTTGGCGGACGGAGAGATGAATGACGCACGCTGCCGTGGCACAGAGTGATTGCTTGGTCAACAGCAAGTCCACAAGGGCACGTGCCATCTGGGCATGGGCTGTCAGGCCGTGCTTGCAGAGCAATGTCTCAACTTGGTCATGAACGGCAACACCACATTCCCAGAGTGCGTCTTGGAAGCCAATGGTTTTGGCACAGTGGTAACACTTCTGTCTTGCAAGACGAAGGTTGTGGGCTCAAACCCCACTCAAGTCGCTTGGCCCTCCATCTATCTTGTCCACCTCCATTTGTGAGTCGAGGCCCTGGTCCACCAATGTGTGTGGTTGCTTTAGCCAAGCCAAGCATCAAGTTAACAAGCACGCATTATGCATCAAGTCCTTGGGAGTTGTGTGTAGGTGGCATGTGTGAGTCTATGTTACTTGTGTAAATACTTGTGTCTCCACTAAATGCAAAGATGGTTGTATTTAAAAAAAAACAAAGAGGATTGTGTCATTGGGGTCACTTCGGCGGTCGACATTGGCGCAGAGACCAAAGACAACAGCGCCGTTGCTCTCCCAGACAAAAAGCTGGCCGACATGATAGTACGGTTGCCTGACATGGCGCGGCGTGGTGAGCGGGTGGAGCGTGCGACCAAG
Organism: Catenaria anguillulae PL171; assembly: GCA_002102555.1. Taxonomy (NCBI): domain Eukaryota; kingdom Fungi; phylum Blastocladiomycota; class Blastocladiomycetes; order Blastocladiales; family Catenariaceae; genus Catenaria; species Catenaria anguillulae. The sequence goes on along the minus strand of MCFL01000029.1, from coordinate 292,129 downwards.
CGATGCACACCGCGTGGCGACACAATCAACAAGGCGTTGGAGCGCTTGAAAAACACACCCATTTCTTTGGCACCAAGGTGCAAGGAGGCGATGAGTGGATGCTACGGCGTTTGCAAACCGGGTCGTGGTGCTGTCTTGGTTGTAAAAAAAAATGGTAGAGATCAGAGGGGAAAGGGTAAAAACACAAGAACGGAGCAGGTGGGGTCTGAGAATGTGCAAAACGTCGAAAGGAATAACCGACTCAAGGGGGATGTCATCAGAGTTTTTTTTTTAAAAATACAAGCAGCCTATGTACTGAGGGAGATCTTACCATTGATACACAAAGACACAAGCTCATACACACAAACACACAACTCCTTGGACTTGGCACTTGGGTACTTGCTTGGGGCCTTGGGCCTTTGGCTTGATTCCAATCTTGTACATCCACCAACAGAGGGTGGGCAAAGCAAGAGTGCATGCAATGCAGGTGCAGGGGCCGGAAGGCGAGGGGACAGAAGGAGGCAATGTGGAGCAGAGACCAAGCAGCCACATGTGCACCAGATGACTTGGGTGGGGTTCGAACCCACAACCTTCGCCTTGCAAGGCGGGAGTGGTGCCACTATGCCAAAACCACTGGCAAGGGGGATGTCATCAGAGGGTGAGACAAGGAACAGATCAGCGCGACCGACAAGGTGGATGGACAGAAACAACCGCGAGAGAAGGGGCAAGAGGTTGATAACGGATGATGGGGTTCTTTGGGCGACCTGGGAGCAGATGCTCAATGGTGGGTATGCTGGCAGGGAGGTCCACCAGCGCAGAGCACGCTGTGTTGGCGTGCTTGCATAGGTAAGACTAGAAGGTCATCAAGCACGGGTAGTATATACTAGACGACCCAGAATTATCTGAAGAGGTAACCATGGGTTTGTGCCCAACTGCTGGGTCACGGATCACAAACACAAACACACAACAACTCAATAACTCATCACATGCACACACATGAACGGCATACACATGCACTCTCCTACACAACCCCAACATCACCCCCTCCCAGCATAACACTGTGTTGGGAAATGGAAAAATCTATGAATACACAATTGAAAGCTTGTGCAATTACTTCAACAACATCTGTACACCGACTCTTACTGCCCACCATGGCCACCAACGCCGCCACCACAAGCGCTGGTGACCCGCCGCCGCCTGGATCGACAGCCGGCGACGTTGAAATGCCAGACGCCGATCAGCAACGCTATCACCAACAACCCGACGCTACCACCAACGATGGCTTCACCCTAGTCCGTAGGCGTGACAAGAAGATTCGCAATGAGGCTCTCGCGCAGCGCCATGGTGGTCAGCAGGTTGATATTGGATCCAACAGCGATGAGTACAAGGAATACGCGGTTGTCATTCCGATCCCCCCTGGCGACCTGGCTGTTGGATCCATTGGGCAAGCTGTCCGACTGGCGCTCCAAATGACGCAGCTTCTGTTCATTGGGCTCTACCCCCTCCACAATTTCCCCAAACCCGACTTGCCGCAGGAAGCGATCTACAAGATGGTGTTCAGTACTAGCGCCCTTCCCCCCAACGTTCTTAACGTCCGTGGCATTGGATCATGCCGCATCAAAAAACACGCCTGGATTGAGGTGGATGGTCAAGCCAAACGCCTCACCGCTTGGGCTGGCCCTGTGAGCCGCGGGGCGTCCACCAAGGAATTGCGCGGGGTGTTGTGCCCCCCGACCACGCTCTACTCCACTTGTTAGACTTGCCACGTGCTCAATACTGGGTTTGCCTTCCACATAGTATATACTCAAAAATGGTGATACTGCTGTATTGGTATCTGTCGCTTGCGAGATTTTTTTGAGAACCAGTATTGGTTTTTGGGCATTTTTTCACCATTTTTCAGTATATTGGTGGGTGGTATTGGTATTTCAGAGTCTGGTACTCAGGCAGTATTGGTATTCAGGAATCTGATGTTGGCATAGTATCAGCATTTAAATGGGCAGTATTTGTAAAATAGTCTGATCATAAAAATTGGGAGAATACATTATGCGTACAATAAAGCTAAAATGGAGCAACATCTGACGAACACACACCACATCATTCCTCGGCCTCAGACAACATGGCCATTTTCTTCAACACGGTCGCCCGGAACAGCTGAGCTGACATGCGACCACGAGTATGCCGCAGGATGTTGCGGCAGACAGAGAAGATGCGCTCGACACTGGTGGATGTACCTGCGATGGGGAGCAGGTCCTTTGCCACCGAATGCAGCATTGGGAACCGATCCCTTTGCCCATGCCAAAAGGCAAACGAGTCAACACCTTTCCCATCTTCCTCAGCATATGCACTTGCACGTAGTGCCTCAGACTTCAGCAAACCCAGCTCAACTTGAATGGCGTCAATGCCAGCCGGCCTCGGGTTCTGCTGGTTCCTGCCTGAGCCGAGGATCCTTGCTTTTGCCTTGGCAAGGCCGCTGACGCCTTTCTTGGCACTCACGATGCTTGCTTGCTGTTGTTTTTCTGTTGATGCAGGCTCGGGCAAGAGTGCTTTGACACGCTGCTCAAGTCTGCCAGAGCAAAATCCGTCTTGAGGTTAGCAAACAGTTGCGCGGGCAAATGGCAAACAGCTCAAACATACGGTTCCTGGAGATACACTTGGAAGTAACTCTGGTCGTTTTCCCAGCGCTTGACCGTGTCACCGCCATTGGTTTCTGGATCCAACAATGTCGACAAACTGTGCAGGTCGCTGGTGTTGTTAAAGTGCTTGAGGATGAGCCCATAGCAAGCAATTGCTGCAACAGCAGCGGCTTGCTTTGGCGTCAATCCGGCAAGGGACAGTGTACCAGCACCAGCCATTTTACTGGCAAGCTTGTCCTTGGGGACCTTTTCCTTGTCAACCTTTTCCTTGACCCGGCCTTGCACTGAAACCAGATCCAAGATGAGCTGATTCTCGTCGTCATCATCCTCGCTAATCAGTGCAAAGACGGATTCTTGCCCACCAATGATGTCAGGTGCACTGGAATCCTTGGTTGCCTGTGAATCATGAACACCGCCAAACGCCATTTCGATTTCCTTGGCCCTCTCGCTCTCAAGGCCATCCTCGGCTACCTTGCCTTCCTCGTCCTCCTCCTCATCTTGATCAAACTCGCCAATGACATAGCCAGCTGCATCATCGCCCAACAAAGGATTCGCAGCAAAATCTGCTGGTGCCTGCTTGAGGTTGATAGCGCTGAGCACATCTTCTTGATCAACGCGAGCAAAATCTGATGGGTGCAAACGGGAGGCAACAAACTCGTCCAAGGTGTCCATCAGTCCATCGTAGCATGGTAAGACCCACGGCAAAGTCCATGTATCAACACCAGCAGCGGTGAACTGTGTGTACTCCCAGAAAGGGCAAAGCAGTTCCACAAATTCCTCTAGCAAAAGAATGAAGTCAGCAGGTGGATCACTGGCAGGATGCAAAACAAATGAAGGGCACAAACCAACGTAGTCCCAATGGTGCTTTTCAAGCAACCCAAGACGTTCATCGTTAACCCAAGTGGACGCAAGAAGGATGGCTGGCTTCAATTCCAGTAGTCGATTGAGGGCTTCCCAGGTGCTGTTCCAACGTGTCCGGACATCATGTCGAGGGACCTTGTATTGAATACCTGCTGCATTGCACGCCTTTTCAAGCGCTGTGCGGATGGTTGGGCTGTAGTAGAGTGCCGACAGGAGTTTCCTCAGCTGGTAATGCAAGTGGTGTGTTAGTCAGAGTCAAACTGATGCAGACAGAAAACCAGTGCAAGTTTAATCACATACCCCAGGTACAAGCCAGTGGAGAATGTCAATGACCCGTTGCGCAGCTCGGTTGGTGCTGTGCTGCAGGCAGTACACGCCCTCAATTTTGTGGGACGAGCCTTCCCTGCGAAGCACGCCGTTGAGGGTATCAAGGGCTTTTGTGTTCGATGAGGCATTGTCCATTGTCAGCGCAACAACTTGCTCAAGTGTGATGTTGTATGTAGCAAGCACGTTCTTGATTAGATGAGCAATTTCGTCACCAGTCTTGGCATTGGTTGGGACAAAGTCGAGGAGAGCTTGGTGGTGGATTGCATGTTGATCGTCGATCGTGAGGAAGGACGCGGTGATTGCTGTTTGATCAAGTGAGACAGCGGCACAGTTGATGAGACAGGAACGCGTTAAGCAGCACAGGGTGAAAGTCTTCGGATCCTGAAGACTTTGCTGGGCGAGATGGCGGTAGAGGTAGAGAAGGGGAGTTTTGAGGCAATATTAAAAGTCTTCAGGTCCTGAAGACTTTGGGAGGTAGGCAGGGAGAGAGACATGGACAGCAAAAAGTCTTCGGATCCTGAAGACTTTGCAAACGCGTAGGGAAGGATCGTGATGGGCAGTGAAAATGAACATACCAAAAAATTGCACTTGATTCCCCGCAGTCCACCCATCCATGATGATGTTAAACTTGGACGACGAGCCCTTGACGAGCGTTTGGAGCTCTTCAATCACCTTTTGAGACGACGCAACAATCCGTTTGGTCATCGTTGTGCGCCCAAACAAACGGAACTTGCCCCCAGCCAATTCAATAAGCTCGCGGAAGTTTTTGTCGTCCACAACCCGGATTGACTGATTCGTCCCAACCAAGAACCGAACCACCGCCTCGTCAAATTTGGCCTGTTGTGCAGGGCTGGGCCGCCGAGCACCTGCAGCTGGCCCAGCCATGGCGGCACGGATGTCAGTTTGCCCTCGGCCAGGTTCCTTGTTCTTGGTCTTTTTGGCGGAAGCGAATGCGTCTTTCAAATCTTCTTGCTTGCTCATGAACTTTTCATGGTGGTGGAAGAGGTGGGAGGCAAGGTTGGTGGTCGTGTGCGTGCTGTTGACAACCTTGGCCATGCAAAGGCGGCAAAGGTAGAGGTTGTCGGCAGTTTCAAAAGTTGCGGCCATTGGCAGAGTGGCCCCAGTCATACCCAGAACAGTTGCGAGGCGGTGGAGGACGTCGGCGTACTCGGCAGGATCTGGGCTCTGGTTCGGAGGGAAGAAGTACTTGCCGTATGCCCCCAATTTGGTTGAAGGTTTGGGCTGATGCGATGTGTTGGTGGAGGTGGTGGTGGTGGATTGATCGGTTGATTCTGCTTTGGCAGAAAGCGAAATGGGACTCAGAAACTGGAGTGGGGCATGAAGAAGGGAAGGGCCAACATACCATGGTCGCTGTCATCGAGTGAAATCACGTCATCGCTCATGTTGGGCCGCTTGTTGACTGCTGGCTGGCGGTCCGGGGAGCGAGAAGCTTGTCTCTTGCGACCCGCTGAGCCTGAGGAGGTGGTGGTTGTCATGTTTGTCCTGCGAATGTGGATGGCTGACTAGTAATTGCCAAAGGGAGCCAGGTCACAGCCATGTGAGGCAAACACTCTGCCGACACCGCTGACAAGGGCACATGGGAAATGCAGGGAGCTGATTCTGATATCGATTTATCCATCACATGGTCACACATGATCTGCTGCCTGGTGCAAACGGCCAATTGCGAGTCAGAGTCATCGTTGCGATTTCGACCACTTGCCGGCATGCCGCCGACATACCAATGGTATCAAAAGATTCGCAGCAATTGGTTTCCCGGTGAATATCTTGTCGAAATGTGAGTGCCGCTCATGTGCCGCAGTCCATTTCCCGCCAAGTGTTCATGTCGGGAAACATGCACATGAACGGACGTGACATGGTGCTAGTCGTGAGACAATGCGATTTCGACCACTTGCCGGCATGCCGCCGACATACCAATGGTATCAAAAGATTCGCAGCAATTGGTTTCCCGGTGAATATCTTGTCGAAATGTGAGTGCCGCTCATGTGCCGCAGTCCATTTCCCGCCAAGTGTTCATGTCGGGAAACATGCACATGAACGGACGTGACATGGTGCTAGTCGTGAGACAATGCGATTTCGACCACTTGCCGACATGCCGCCGACATACCAATGGTATCAAAAGATTCGCAGCAATTGGTTTCCCGGTGAATATCTTGTCGAAATGTGAGTGCCGCTCATGTGCCGCAGTCCATTTCCCGCCAAGTGTTCATGTCGGGAAACATGCACATGAACGGACGTGACATGGTGCTAGTCGTGAGACAATGCGATTTCGACCACTTGCCGGCATGCCGCCGACATACCAATGGTATCAAAAGATTCGCAGCAATTGGTTTGCCCGTGAATAGCTTGTCGAAAGGTGAGTGCCGTCCGTGTGTCGCAGCCAATCGCACATTACAGAATGTGTCAGAGGGTTTTCATTTTATGCGAGTTTGCCGACATGCACTGACATTGTGAGCCATTCAGTTGTATGTGCCAAGTTTTCGAGTGATTTGCGGTGTTGTCAGCGGCATTTGTGCATGGTAACATCTGGCTTGCTCAATAGGTTATCGGGTACATCATGGTCAGTGTACATAATGGTGGAGAGTGAGACTGAACGATCTTCCATCGCCGCCAGAGAAAAAAAAAAACACTGCCTTGACAGCAAGTTGCTTGTTTTCTGTTGCCTGACACCTTTCAAAAAAACCATGTGACATTGCCCGGCTAACCAAAACAATAACGGTCAGGTTCGATACACTGATGTTCTGTATTGATTGCAGATGCGAACCGACTGAGCTAAATGAACATGACGTCCTGAGACAGAATCTCCATTCATGTTGCCAGCAATCCAGCTCGAGTTCTAAACGCATCATGACAGGTTCAATTGACTGGGGCACAGTTGAAAGCAACAGCTTGTTTCATTCTCCCCTGGCGAATATCATGCTATCAAAGATCACAGACACCCCTGACAGAATGACCACTTCTTTGACCATCGAAGGCCTGCCCGCCTCGCCCAGCACCATGTCGGCCAAGACCACTACCACCGATGGCCCGCCCGCCTCGCCTGGCGCCATGTCGACCAAGCCCACTACTGCCGATGGCCCGCCCGCCTCGCCCAGCACCATGTCGGCCAAGACCACTACCACCGATGGCCCGCCCGCCTCGCCTGGCGCCATGTCGACCAAGCCCACTACTGCCGATGGCCCGCCCGCCTCGCCCAGCACCATGTCGGCCAAGACCACTACCACCGATGGCCCGCCCGCCTCGCCCAGCACCATGTCGGCCAAGCCCACTACTGCCGATGGCCCGCCCGCCTCGCCTGGCGCCATGTCGGCCAAGACCACTACCACCGATGGCCCGCCCGCCTCGCCTGGCGCCATGTCGGCTGGCCTTGATCAAGTCCCTTCCAGGTACAAGGTCCATTTGCCCATTGCGCTGGACGAGGTGACACCCGAAATTGTGGCCAAGTACGTGGCTTTCAACTTCTGTATCAATCTGCAAACGACTGGTTGTACTCATGCTGCTCTTTTGTGTAGATGCGTAGTCGGCCTGTACAAGCAGCTCGCTTCGACAGCCAAGATCGGTAAGGACAATGCCGCAATCGAAACCATTGTGCAGTCCTTGTCCTTACTTGCTGACAAGGACGAGGGCGAGGACGAGGGCAAGGGCGAGGGCAAGGACAAGGGCGAGGACCTGCACACACCAGATATCGTGTTTGTGGGCGAGCGCCAAGTTGCTGGCGCTGTCAAGCAGGACCCTCAAGAGTCCAAGAAGCGGTCTATTGGCGATGTCGACGGAGAGGAGGATGTCGCGTCTGAGGCCATGGTGGCGCCGGTGCCCAAGCGGCGGCGTAAGGCTATCGTTGCCGGTGATGGGGTGGTTGGCAGTGGTGACTCCATTGCGAGCAAGGTATGTATATTTAGCTTGTTTATCACTTGCCTCGGCCTCCGTGTCAGCCGCTGCCACATCTCATTGAGCCTGCTTCACCGCTTCACGGGCTGTCGATCGTCATGGCCGATCGCGTGCTGATCCACCACGTCACCGAGGCAAAGTCTTCGGCTGCCGAAGACTTCATGCTAACGGACTTTTTTTCTTCTTCTTTTTGCAGATGATCCTGGGGAACAGGATCTCCGAGTACGTCGCTTGGGCCAAGGAGGGGCACAAACGTATGAAGGCAAGCAATGGTGTTACGGTCTGGGAGCAGTTGAAGGGGGTGTTGAATGCAGGCATTGGCCGGCAAAGTGGGTGGAAGGCTGCTGAGTCGGCACAAGGAACGGCGGCTGTTTTGTCTGCCATGGGTGCCTTGACCGACTTCTTGTGGATGCTGTCCGAAGTATCCAATCGCGTTGCTCCCGAGGGTGAGGTGGATGTGTTGACCAGCAAGCCGAATCACACTGTGCCGGCAAGCTTGGTCGTTGCCACAATGGTGGCAAGCTCCTTTGACCTTGAGCTAACAAATGCACAGAAACAACATCAGGTCAAGGTCAACATTCCCCGCAAAGTCAAACTTTCAGCTTTGAAGGCCGTGCCAGAATGCCAAAAGGCAAACTATGTGTCGTACTGCCGGTGCCTCATGCACTTGTACATGGTCTTTGGCCCTGTGTTGTTTTGTGTGCTTGCTGCCCGCCCAGACTCTGGCCGTTCGGGATTTCAGGGCAAGATCACTGAAATCCATGAGACATTGTGCCACTTGTCCAAGGAGGAGATTAAGGCAATCCGTGCACAATTGTCGTCAGCAGTACCAGAAGATGAGCTGAAGGAGCTTGGCTTTGGCGGTGTGTCTTTGGAAGGAAAGAAGGTGATGCAGCTTGTTGCAGAGTCGCTAGACAAGCATTCCCTTGTGAAGTGCCCGGATGTGCCTGCCTGGTGGTGAGAATCTTGTAGTGTATTTTGTCTAATGTATCCATGTTTTCTATAGTAAAGGCATTTTCCAGTAACAGCATCATTCATTTCTGTCAATGGTGGCCAACAGTATCCTCAATCCACAGGCCAATAGCAGTATTTTGCATCAGAACTGACCAGTATTGGTACATGTCTGTCCACGCAGCCCATACCAATCAGTATCTGTATATCCTCACCACACTGACAGGTAGTATCAGTGATTCTTGGAATCATGAGCCAGTACCAGTATTGCCCTGACTCTTGCAAAAATACCGCGTTTGCATGGGGCAAGTATTGGTAAAACATATTGAGTCCAGCAACCTGTACAAGTATCATCAGAAGAGGAAAATGATAGTACATGTACCTAAATGCGTCACGTCATGTGGCAAGTCTACCACTTGTGCCTCGACTGCGGCGATACAGGTAACTGCCGACTGGCACCGACAACTCGTGACGTGCCCGACTGCCTTGTCACCGTTCCACTTGCTTGCACATATCCCATCTCAGCCAAGTCTCTCACGATGCGTCGGGACGGTGTAGACGCGTATGTCGTCCTAGCGCCTAACCACGAACTGCCTGAGCATTGCCCATACATGTCCAGCTTCTTCCCTGGGTATGTCCAGGATGATATGGATGTTGACAGTGACGATAGCGACGGTGATGACGACGGCCACCATTCAATCTCAGCCTACTCAGCTCCACCTCTCGCCAATGTCACGCAACCGCTCACAACGCACCATGGCACAATCCTTGACTGTTGGACCGACGGCTCGCTGCAACCCGCTACAAATACGGCTGATGCCGTTATGGGACTCGGTGCTCACTGCCCCCAGCTCAACCTGGAAATCTTCGGCCGACTGCCGCCTGCTCCGACCAGCTCATCACGCCCCGAGGTTGCTGCTGTTCTTGCAATTGTTGACAAACTTCCCGTTGGGTCGCGTGCGCGTGTCTTTTCCGACTCAGCGGTTGCTGTGCAGATCATCCCAATGTTTCTGGGCTTGTCCGATACAGAAGCAGTTGCGCCACGTCACCTGTCGCCACTGCACGATTTGCTACTCGTCCTTTGCGCACTAGTCAAAGAAAGGGGTATTGTGCTAGAGCTTGTCAAGGTCAAGGGCCATGATGGGAACGCGGAGAATGAGAAGGCAAACGAGCTGGCTCGCTGTGGTGCAAATTGCCGCGAGGTGTGCGCCCTGTCACCACAGTTTCTGGGCAAGATCGACTTTGGTGCGCTAGTGCAGATCGGCCATGAGTTGGTGTACGCACAGGTGGGTCGCGCAATTCGGAATCAAGTGCAGGTGCAATCCCGTATCGAGTTGTACTCGTACATGCTCAAACTGGTTGGCCAGCCGGATTTGATGGTGTTCAACGGAGCCATTCGCAATGGTCGCAAGGCATCATCCATGTTTGCGTCATTTGCTGACGACTCATCAGTCACGTTCGGCGTCAAGGTTTTGACAGGCCACCTGCCAACTCGCGCTCAGCTCCACAAGTATTGGCCGACCCAGGTGCCATCCCCGAATTGCGTACTATGTGGCGCCTTTGACGACCAGCAGCACTGGTACAGATGCCCGGCGCTTGCCAACACTCTCTGGACGTGCCGGTTGGATGTGCACGACCAAGTGGTGGAGCTGCTACGGCGCCGAAAGATGTCAGCGCACTGTGGACTGGCAAAGACCCTTGTCGAGCGGCTCATGAGTACGGCCAAGATCCGAGCAACGGCGGCATGTGTGGTTGATGTGCATCTGCGGCAACAGTTCCCCGATCTTGCATCCATCCTGGCACAAGTTGTTGCGATCGCCTCCACGACCGTCCAGACTGTGTTGTGGAAGGAGCGCTGCAAGCTAGTTGGACCGATTGCGCGACGCGCACCAGAAGAGTTACCGGCTCGACAACCCTGTTTTTTTTTTTTTCCAATCGCTACTGCATGCATTAAGACGTGAATCCAACACGGAAAGCTCAAGGTCAAGAAACAAGAGCAACTGGGATGGGGTCTTAAGCACCCAAAAAGGAGGCACAGGCAAGCAAGAGAAGGCAGGCGAGTGGCAGTAGGGGTCATTTACGACCTGAGGGAGGGGGGGAAGGAAAGTGAGGGAGGGGGGAAGGAAAGTGAGGGAGGGGGGGGGCGCAACAAACACAACAACTACGACTTGCTGAGGAAGGAGTCGGGGTACGCGATGGAACCCTGCTCCTTTGCGTAATGGGCCCAACTCTTCTCCCGCGCAGCCGCCAAGCGTTCCTCAAAGTTGTCGTACAAGCGAAGCTCGTCCAAAGCAACCTTGAGATCTACCTCAACGATGGCAAGATCACGGTTGACCCGCATGTAACGTTCCGAGGTCTTGGCCCGGTGGGACCTGAGCTCGGCCACGTCCTCCATTGTCATCTCCAACTCAGGCTTGAGGGCCTCAAAGTCTGCCAAGAACCCCTTCACTGAGCCAACAAGAGACTCCAAACGTTCCTCAAACACCTCGATCTTCTTGTTGGTTGCCATCAACTTTTCCTCGAAGCTGTCGACCTTGGCAACCACCTGCTTGGTCATGTCCGACTTGAACGCCACCAGCAGGGCTTCTTGGTTGGCCACAAACGTGGCCAATTGTGCTTGCATCACTGACACCTTGTCAGTCAAGTCGTCAACCTTGCCGCGCAAATCCTTTTCGAGGTCATTGACCTTGTTGACTGCTTGCTTGGCGGCATCAGCATAGCTAACACCACCAGCACTCGTTGGCGCGGGCGCAGGGAGCGAGAACGAGGGGAGGGAGGTCTTGGCACAAGGGCGTGTGGGGCAAGTGGTTCTCAAGTGATCCAAAGAACCACAAGAGAAACACAACCTGGCTGAACCGGCAAAGAAGCGCAAATCATGGCCATTAAGAGCATACTCGCCAAGGCCAACTGCGGCATCGGCATCCTCTTTGGACTCGTACTGCCACAGGACGCGGGAGAACGAGCGAGCGCGGCAGTTGTCGACCAGCAGGGCATGGCCCTTGGCCAGCAAACCGGGAAGCTGACGGACAGTGTCATATGTGCAAAGAATCTGCACATTCTTGGCGTGGTCGGCACGGCGGTCAAGCCACTCCTTGATGCTAGTCATGGCATGGACGTACTGGCCTCGGAAAAAAGTTGAGGGCTTGCTTATGGCCAAGGCCAAATCGTCATGGCTGTTGTAGGTGACTTCCAGGAACTTGATTCCAGCGACAGTACGCTGGTTGAGCAGCGTGACGACATTGTAGTGCGGCTTGAGGCGGGCGATTACTGCCTGTGGATCGACGGAAAATGGGACGGGCCCAACCCAACCTGTGATCGCCAATGCTTGGGCATCAACAATCATGGGGTCGGTCATGGTAGGCGGGCCGATGACACTTGTATTGGGGTCAAGGCGAGTAGCTCGATGTATTGCTTGGAGTTAAAGAACTACATTCATTGATTTGGCTTTGGCTCGACAACCCTGTCCATGCGCCCACTGCCAAGAGGAGCGCGTCTCGAGACCCCAGCGGTCGCCCATGAACTCTGCGCTCGTTGCCGCACACTACATCTACGAATGTCACGCTGGTCGCTCGCCACTTGTTGGCTCCTTGGCCACCTCGCCTGTGCCTGTTTCCTTTAGCGAATGGCGGTTCCACGGCACCTCCCAGGGCTCTCGACCCCCCAGTTCGGATTCGATCATTCACAGCAACGCTTTGCTACCCGTGTTGGGGTACAGTCAGGTACTCATTCTGTCTTTGTCCCCTCGCTCTCCCCTACTGCTGTCTCTGCGCTCGTGGCGTAATCTTCTCTAGTCCTTTGTGGTTTGCTTTTCATTTGACACAGTTTCCCCTCGTTTGTGCTTGAACTTTCTTGGTTTATTTTTGCAAATTGTTTATGTTGTGCAACTGCGATATGGTTGAGTGTTGACTTTGGGTTTTGTTACTCCTCTTCCGTTTACATTCTCTTTTCCCTCTCCTTCTTACCCTCTCCTTTGACCCCGTGGCCAAATGCCCCTACCACCAATTGCTTGCCATTCTCTCTGCTTGCTTTTGTCATTCATTGAGTGTCTTGGAACTGTGACCTTCCTGCTCTTGTACCTTCTTTCAAGACTTCTGTGTTGGTTTTCAGCTTCAATACATGTGGTAGCGATTCAAAAAAAAACCAAGGAATTGCGCGACCTCTTCAAGGCCCACACCGCTGTACACGGCATTTGCGGCTTCACTGAGGTGTATTGTTGGAGGTTTGCCAAGGTCACCTTTCTCACAGAGACCGACATGCAAGCGACACTGTCCACCTCCCCACTTGTTTTCAAGCGCCAACACACCTCGTTCTACAAGTCCCTTGAAGACTTCAAGAACCAGTACATGGATAAGGACCTGGGCATCAAGATGGTTTGTGGCAAGGACGATCTGGCGGTCCTCACTACCATGGGCCCGATTGGCAAAGTAGTGGCTGTCGACAACGCCCGCACGCGTGATTTCTCTTTCGTCGTGCGGCGTGCAGCAGACGCCGAGGAGTTCCGGAACATGTCGCAAGCCAGGAACAAGGTCAATGTGAATGGAGTGCCCGCGCTCCTTTACCTGCGGACTGCGCGGCTCTGCTTTGCGTGTGGCTCGCAGGAGCACACCCGAGTGCTATGCAAGGCGCTCAAAGACTGGCGTGCGAATGAGCACGCCAAGAAAGAACAGGCAGTGCAACGTGGTGCTCATCAAGGAAACAACGCCCAGGTGCAACCGGGCCAGTCATACGCTGCAGCGTTGGGTGGACGGGATTGTGCAACGCCCGCTGGACCAGTCTTCAGACAAGTTGGAGGTTGTGAGGGTGGAGTCGACCGAGTCGCCGCACTTGAAGCGGAAAATGCCAAGCTTAAGGCAGCCTTGCGCGCAACAAGGGAAGAGTCGGCGACGCAGACAAGTGTTCTAGTCGCGCAGATGGCAGTCATGCAGAAGGAGCAAAGAGACATGATGTCTATGCTTGCGGCGATGGTGTCAGCAATGGCAGACGGGCGAATGGAGGAGGCCAAGGCGAAAGCGGTGGCGTTCCTCGCCTTGGTGCAGGTAGCGCGAGAAAAGGAGCAGAGCGGATTTTCCGGCGGTGAGGAGGAAACAATGGACATTGACATGGAGTTACCCGGCGAGCCAAGGGATACGTGGACGAAGAAGGCTGCGAGATCAATGACCACACACAGGTCAGAGTTGGTTGACTCGCACTCGCCTGACAAGGATCCGCGCGGACGCAAGCGCCAGAAAACAGGGACAGCGGCGGATGATGGGGAAGAAAGTTCGAGACGTGACCACGAATTAACGCCAGTCCCACCAGCTCACCGTACAGACAGAACCGGAGCCATTGCAAGAAGCTGAGACTGACTGCGACCGCGGCAGCATGGAGCGCATGACATGATTGGCGAGACAAGGGAGTCTGGCGACCAAATGGCTGACATTCCCCGAGCTCAATCATGATCGCACCCAACCGACCTAACGGCTCCTCAGATTTACTGAATTGGGCAATGGCTTTTGGTACTGCTTCACCTTCATCGCAGAATATCTTTACTAATAGACGGAAACCGCGTTGGCGGCAACCACAGACTGCAAGACTCCGACCAAGTTACAACAACACCAATGCTGATTCCCACTCAACACACACCGAATACCCTGTCAACATCCTAGTCGCCAACATCCGCGGCTCCCAAGCGCACGACCGACTTGTTGAGACCCTCAACTACGCACAGCAACAACGTGTGGGCATTGTGATAACTACAGAGACCAAATTGTCCGACAAGGGAGCCCGCAGGCTGAACTGTGCGGCGCTCGACCAAGAATGGATGATCAAGGTCACACATGACGACTCACGTGCACAGGGATCTGGTGTATTGGTTGCGATAGACCCAAGACTTGAGAGCTGTTGGCGTGCTTGCATAGGTAAGACTAGAAGGTCATCAAGCACGGGTAGTATATACTAAACGACCCAGAATTATCTGGAGAGCTAACCATGGGTTGGTGCCCAACTGCTGGGTCATGGATCACAAACACAAACACACAACAACTCGATAACTCATCACATGCACACACGTGAACGACATACACATACACTCTCCTACACAACCCCAACATCACCCCCTCCCAGCGGTAGCGATACTCTGGAGGTGAAGAACTCTTCCAATCATAAATCAAACCGGCGACCAAGCATGACGCGACGCGTCTTCTTCTTTGGTTCCGACTCGGGCTCGCCCGCTTTGGTCTTGCCTGGTGTTGGCAACGGACGGTCCTTGGCAGCTTGAGTCGCCCAGTACTTGACAATGATTTCCTCAGTATCAAACTGCGACGCGTGTTCCCATGTAGCGTCCTCGAGTGGGTAGCCTGCCCACTTGATCAAGTATGAGTACGACTTGTCCTTGCACACACGGTGGTCCAACAACTTTTCGACCACAAACGACTCGGCGGAAATGTTGCCTTCCAGAGAAACCAAACGCAGCTGGTCGGCGGGAGCGCGCTGTGCTACAATGTCACCAGTGCGATCCCTGAGCAGGTATGCGCCGCCAGCATTCCGCCGAACCACCGTGTACGGGCCCTCAAACTTGGGCTCCATGTTGCTTCCCTTGACAACGACCTTGCGCATGACGAGCGCGCCTGGTGGGAATTCCTCATGCACAATCCGATGCGACTTGATGAACTGCTCATATGCCCTCTTGGAGTAATGCTGTGAGCGCTCAGCAACGGCGGGCCAAACAACACGGGCCATGTGCTCAGCCAAGCGGCCCAACTCGTCAAAGGTGACGGGTTTCTTTGCGTCCGGCCAGGATGACGCGGACGGCGGGACTGGTGCGCGCGCAAACATGAGCGAGAATGGCGTTGATCCATGGCGACGGTGCACGGTCTGGTTGTACCAAAATTGGACAGCCTTGAGGCGGTCAGGCCACTCGGGACATTGCCCTTGACCTCGGCAAAGAGCTTGGTCTTGATGGTCCGGACAAGACGCTCGGCGGCGCCATTGGCCTTTGCGTTGTACGCCGTAATCTTGCGGTGTTCAAAGCCCAGTTTGGAGGACAAGTGGGCAATTACCGCGTTGTCAAACTCGCCGCCATTGTCTGATTGGATGATGGCGGGAATCCCAAAGTCACAGCAGAGCTTGTACAAACGGTCACCGACCTCCTCGGCACGCTTGGACTTGAGCGGGTACAGCCACGCGAAACGGGTGGCAATGTCAATGACGAGCAAAGCGTAGTTGAAACCATCCGGAGTCATGTTGCACGTGAACAGGTCGATCGCGAGATGATCCATGGGCAGTGCGGCGTGAATCATTTGCGGCGGGTGGTAGCCGCGGGTCCGGACTGTGTGCCGCTGACAATCGATGCATTGCTGGGCATAGTTGCGGCAGTCGCGGAGCATGTTTGGCCAGTACTTGCCATCGTGAATGAGCCGTGACTTGAGCGCAAGTCCCGACGCATGACCGTGAGCATGGGCAGACGTAAGGGCGGCTTGGCGCTCCTCAACCGGGGTGATCGGTCCGTCATGTTGCCCATCAAGCACGTCGGTGAGCTGTGGCTGTTGGTTTGCGTCGACGGCAGCCAGGACGAGATCGGCGTACTCGTTGCAAAATGCTGGGCGAATGGGGCCGAGCTTGATTGGCAATGCTTCGTGCGCGAATGCTTCCCTGGCAAGGATTTGCTGCAACATCCCAGACGCTCCCTCGGACCAGTCGAGTGGCTCGACAAACTCGGCGGCAAGCGAGTAATCCGCTTTGCTTCCACGCGCTTCTTGCGCATCCAACATGGTGTCCATGGCTTTCGCCTCCCGACGAGTCTCCTCGGGCGACTTGTTGTCCCAAATGATCGACTCCGCCAGGAGGGCGGCCACTTGGTCGACTTGCATGTCGACAGGCTCCAAACCCTCTTGCTCCTCGTCGTCAATCTCCATGAAATCCTCGTTGACCTCCTCGGCAATGGCCGAAACAAACTCTTGAACCTGCTCGTCGAGCGATTGAGCCTGAACCCCACCCCCTCCCGAGCTCGCGTCCACCCGAATCGGAGACGAGTGAATGTCGAAACGGGTCTTGAAGTCGCTGTACGTAGCCACGCCGTCCGTGGGTACCGGATAAAGGCGTGACAAGCAATCGGGCAGGACATTGAGGATGCCGGGGATGTGCACAACATCAAACGGCAACTCGAGCAACTTGTCGAGCCAGTTTTCGAGCATGGGCGTGAGCTTGGGCTGCGAAAAAATGTGTTGGAGCGCCTCGTGGTCTGTGAAAAGGGTGAACCGGCGACCCGAAACAAAGTAACGGAACTTATCGAGCGCGAAAATGATGGCACGGAGCTCTTTGCGGGTGGCAGAGTAGTTGCGCTCCGACTTAGAGAGGGCCCTCGAGGCCATGGTGATGTACCTGGGTTCGTCACGCGATCCCTGGAACAGTACAGCGCCAACGCCCACATTGGAGGCGTCCGTGGCGACAAAGAATGGCTCGTCCCACTTGGGTGCATGCAGCACTGGCGCTGATGCAATCATGTGCTTGAGCGTGTTGAACGCATCCTCGCACTCGACCGTCCAGTCGTCGTCTGTGATAACGGTCGCGAATCGCAAAGCGTCAAGTGGAGCGGCGACTGTGGCCATGTTGATCATAAAGTGCCGCAGGTAATTGACTGTTCCAAGGAGCGACTGCACCTGCTTGCCAGTCGTGGGGCGTTCCAAACCCTGGATGTCAATGATCTTGGCCGGCGCAGGGCGAATCGCGCCGTTGCCGATGACATGGCCAAGGTAATGGATCTCGGGACGGTACCAGTGGCACTTGGACGGTTTGATGCGGAGGTTGAACTGGTTGAGGCGGTGCATGACTTCAATCAAATGAATCGTGTGCTCCTCGACCGACATGCTGAAAATGACAAGATCGTCAATGTACACGCGCACGTAGGGCAAGTCGGCAAAGATGGACTGCATGACCCGCTGGAATTGCGACGACAATGCCTTGAGGCCGAATGGCGCCCGCTTGAAGCGGTACTGCACACCTTGCCATTTGAAGCAAAGGTACTTGCGCGAGCGGCGAGAAACGCGGAATTGGTGGAACGACGCATAAAGATCAATGGACGAAAACACCTTGGCGGCGCATGCCTCGTCGAGGTGGTCAAAGATGAGCGGAAGAGCGTGCGAGTCGTCGGGAGTAATGTTGTTGATGACACGCGGGTCCAGGCAAACGCGATAGCCAGTGTGGTTACCCCGCGCATCCTTCTTCTCTACCACCACCAAATTCAAATTCCACGGCGACTCAAACTCGTTACGCTCAATCACATCCTCATCCACCCACGTGCCCACCTGCCCTTCCACGACAACCTTCTTTTCGTGCGTGAATTGGCGCTCCCGCTCATGGACGGGGCGTTCTTTGCCTGGTAGAATGTCGACATCGACCGTGGACAGCGGGTGGGTGCACGCATTGCCCTTTGGAATGGACGCGTTCTCGTCAATTAGGCGCTGGACGTCGTCCGGGAGCGCTGCGATGAGCGATGGTTGATCCTCAGGGAAGAGTGCAGGTCGCTCGTCAATCTCAGGATCGAGACGCGGCTGCCTGCCCTGCTTGGGATCTAAGTTTTCAACGCTGATACCGAGCGTGTGGAGCGTGGTGTTGCCAATGAGAGGCGGAATGTTGATATCCAAATCGTAAATGCCAAAGCGACAAACGACGGATCGACCGTTGAAGCGAAGGAGCGTATCGACAATGCCGAGGCATGGCGACAGGCCGCCGATCCCACGGATGGCCATGGGCTCGGGCGGCGGTCGAACGTGGTCGCGGAAATGGTTGGCATATTGCTTTGGGAGTACATTGCGGTCACTGCCCGTGTCCAAGCGACACGTGAGTGTGGTCGGGGTGAGTGCCTTGAATTGTAAACGGCCGGTCGACGCATGGAGCTGATCATGCAGCTCAGAGTCGGGTGGACAGTTGAGGCGCGGGCCCGAACGGCGGACTGCAATCACTGGCGACAGCTCGGCATTCACCTCAATTCGCTTTGGTGAAGCAGAACGAGTATCATGTGCAACAATTGGTGTATTATCTTGCAACAACACGTTCACAGGCGGATCAGCAGCCGAGGGCTTGCGCTGGTCAGCCGGCGGATTGCCCGATACCACTGCACAAATGTCCTGCGACTCAACCAATTGGTCCTTGAGCTCGTCGTGGTTTGCTGGCAGCTTGCCCGATACCACTCGACAAAAACTCTGTGCGTTGCAAGAGTGCCAACAGGGGACGTCAGCTTTTGTCCGTATGACAATCGCGGGTGCAATGGTGTTGCACGTACATTCAATTGCATCATGCATGGTCTTGTCAGCGGTGGCAACCGAATTGGACGTGCCAGCCAAGACTCGGTCAAATTCCGTTCCACGCTGCTCCTCACCGCCATCCAAGGATGACGGATCAGGCAAGGGTGAGGTTTGACCAGCCCTGACCGGGTTCCTGTTGCCAACAGCCTCCTCCAAAGCACTCTGCACGGCACCTCGTCTCCCCCTTCACAGACCCAAACAATGCGGCGGCCAACAGAGACTGCGTTCCTCTTGATCCTGGCCAATACCTCGGCATCCAAATGATCCGAGAAACCTCGCGCAAATGATGGGGACAAGCGTGCCCACGAGCAAAGGAACGCACCGGCCACCGTGGCCATTCGTACACCCTCGAAATCCTGATCGCATGCCACGGCGTCCATGAATGCCTTGATACGGCGCATGTACTCGAGCGGCTCGGACAGCTCGGCCTTCTCAAACTTGGCCATGAGGCCATCAAGGAATGCGGCGCCGGTGCCCTCGTCGATGATCTTGGCCAATGAGCCAAAGTCGTGCTCGTTTTCGGGCAAGGCCAAACGAGCGTCGCCAAACACTCGGCCAAACTTGTTGTAGGCTGTTATCTTGTTGCACTTGACAGTCGGATGGTTGGGAATTTCCGACACGTCTAGATCCGAGGCCATGGAGCAGGCCGCACAATCATGCTCGATGAAACGAATGCGCATTTGCTGGGCTTCGGCCTTGGTTGGTGAGCGTGGCGTTGCTGCACCACGGCCCTGCCTGCGCTTCTTGCTGGGCGGCACGGAGAATTGCTCGTCAGCGGCATCCTCGCTTGCGCGCTTGTTGCCAGCATTGGCCGACGCATTGTCGGCGGCGGATCCGGCATTGCCAGCCTCAAGCACCAACACGTCGGCGGGGCGAGCTGAGTTTGCTGCTGCGCCTTGCTGCTGATGGCCATGATCGGCCGCGCTACTTGTGTGCCCGTTCTGCGCAGTGTACTTGTTGGTGTAGCCGCCACGGTAACCACCGCGATGCCCACCACGGTATCCGCCACCACGGGATGATGAGCCTGAATGGTTTTGCGAACCATCCTTGGCGCTCTGCGTCTGCGCACCATCCTTGTTGTCGGTCGGCGACTTGCTCGAGCTCGTGGTGCTCGACTTGGCATTGTTTTGTACTTTGGGGTAGAACCCGATCGGTGTGCCAATGAGGTGGCGGAACATGGAAGGTTCGATGCGCGGGAATACGCGGTTGTTGAGTTCGCGGAGCACAGTGCGGATGTCCGTCGAGGTGTTGTCGGCCGCCTCAAACCAAGTGGTCTTGACCTCGGTCGGCCAGATCGAGGCAATGACGCCAATGACAATATTCTTGACAATGGGCGAGCGCCAAAGGGGGTTGTCCTCAGGATGCGTGCCTCGGGGCAAGTACACGAGCAATGCCAGTGAAACAGCGATGATGTAGTCGGCGACCGTTTTGCCCTCCACCGGCAACACATCCTGGAACGCCATCCGTTGCGCATGGCGCTTGGGCCAGTCGAGAGTGTCCAACAGGCGGCGGAACAGCTCGCCCTCATCCAAATCGTTCGGAAAACGTGAAATGTCGGCGCGGGCGCGCTCGGAGAAGTACCGAATGCTGCGCTTGAGATTGGCCACCATCGTGTCTTGGTGGTTACCCGCCCGCAAACGCAATTGTGCCACCAACTCAGCGACCGTCTCGGCTCGCTCAAAGGTCATGCGGGCGAGCGCCGAGGGAATCGATTGACCAGCTGGAATATACACCAGCGGGTTGTTGGTTGCCTCTTTGTCGGCATCCTTGTTAGGCGGCGCAGCAAATGGGTCGCGGGTTTTGCCTTTGGCGGCGAGCTGCTCAAGGATCGGAGCAAGCTTGTCGAGGTACTTCTGGTAGCGCGAGACTCCTCGCTCCAAGGGTTTGATGCGGGCATCCACATCGATCGTGGGGTCCGCCTCGTAGTCGCGCTCAAGTTGGTCTTGCTGCTCCTCTAGTTGCTGTTGCTGCCTGGCATAGTATTGCTTGGCCCGCAGCAGGACCGTTGAGTTGGGCGTCACCAGTTCGGTGTTGGTGAGCTTAATGGCTTGGCGCTCGAAGAAGCGCTCGCTGGCAGCGTCGCCCGCCGATTGCAGCCATTCAAGGATGGCGTGGGGCTCAAGGGCACCGATAGCGTCGATTTGCTGATCCGTCAGGTCGGCCATTGCTGTTTGAAAGTGCAGCGTCGAGCGAGACGAAAGTGTGGTTGGATTTGTGGCCGATGGAATGAGTCAGCAATGAGTGGAGCTAAGCGACGATGGATGGGGCTAAGCGACGACGGCCAGGTTGTTGTGTGCTGGGATATTCTGTTGGCAGAACTTGATGAAAAAAATGTTGGCGTGCTTGCATAGGTAAGACTAGAAGGTCATCAAGCACGGGTAGTATATACTAAACGACCCAGAATTATCTGGAGAGCTAACCATGGGTTGGTGCCCAACTGCTGGGTCATGGATCACAAACACAAACACACAACAACTCGATAACTCATCACATGCACACACGTGAACGACATACACATACACTCTCCTACACAACCCCAACAAGAGCTACGTTGGCAGATGGTCTGTTTACGACAGGTACATGGTGGCGTTCACACTCCAGGGCCGTGGCGACTTCCGGCTGCGCATTATTGGCATTTATGCACCACCTCAAGACCCAACCATTCGTGCGTCGCTGGTCCAACACCTACAAGTTGAGATAGAGATGGCGGATGCAAGGGGCGAGCTGCTACTGATTGCGGGTGACACAAACGAGCAGGAGGACGCTGCAAGCTGCCCGTTGGAGGCGGTCGCGCTTGGAAACGGGCTCCTGGACCTTGCAGTGCATCTGGATATGGCTGTGAGCACGCACGAGGCTGGTGGATGCCTGGACCGTGTCTTTGTCTTGCCAACCATCACACATGACGTCCTTGCCATGTCAATCGTCAACGCCCGGGGCTTTGACCATGCGCGACTTGTTCTTCAAACGGCACTTGCGCTCCAACTGGACCGTGACCTTGCTCACCTACGGCAACAAGCCCGACAAGAGGCTGCCAGGTACGTACTCGATGAGAACCGTCTAACTGGCAAGTCATGGGCCGCGTTCGTCTCCAGAGTGTGCACAGATCTGGGAATTCGAATCGACAACGCCGACACCTTCCCATTGTGGGTTGATGCCGAGTCACTCGGGAGCAGCAACAACAATCAACTCCCGCCCGTTCTCGACCCAACACTGCCAATTGGGCACAGATGGTACCTGTATGAGAACATCATGCTGGCTGCCAGCCGTGCACGATTGCCTCACAAGAAGCGTTGTGCCTCCGAGTCGTACGGATCTGTTTTGAAGCCACCAGAGAGCAAGACGGATTCGGCATTGGCGCTTGGTGCGCTGTGACGCTTGCTTGACGACCCTTCCACTAACTTGACTGTTAAAGAACGTGATGCGCTCAGCCGAGTGGCGCCAGCGTTTGGTACGGAATCTTCGCATGATGACCTGGTGCGTGAAAAAGAACGACTGCTTGAGATTGTGGCAACGGAGTCGGCACAGGCAAAAAGGGAGCAGATCGACGCTGCAGTGGCCTCGCGAACGGAAAAGTTTGGCGTCAAGACCAGGGTTGTCATGCAATCAGTCATGGAGCGAAAACGACCACCCAACTGCCTGGATCTGGTGGTGACTGCAGACGGCATCAAGCTGCTTCCAAGCGAGGTCATGGATGCGACAGCCGCTAACTGGCAAGGTTGCTTCGGACATGAGGAACATGGGAACGTAGATCAGGCTCCAGCGTTGATCCGCCGAGCATTGCAACCACTGCATTGGATCCACGAATCGTGGTGGGATGGGGTGGAGAAGGAGGTTATACCCAAGGACATTGCTCACGTCTTGTGTTCTATAGACATTGACAAGGCCCCAGGTGCAACAGGCCTTCGACACCACCATTACGCTGCACTCGGAACCATTGGGCACCAAATCCTGGCGCGCTTGTTCACTGACATGTATTTGGCGGACTGGGTGCCGTGTGAGTGGCAATATGGGGTCATTTACCTGACGCCAAAAAAAGGCAGAGGGCTACACAGGCGACGTTGACGCCATGCGACCCATCACCCTACTCGAATGCGCATCCAAGCTGTTCAATGCGGTCATGTGGCGGCATATTCAGGATGTGGCCGTTGAAAAGCAAGTGTTGCGTGGTGCTCGATTCTCAGCGCTCAAGGGTACTGACACACGTCTCCCGATTGACATTCTCCATGGTCTTATTGCCCAAGCGCAAGCAGCCGACGCTGAGGAGGAGCGGTGGGCGTATTCAGAGGACAAGTCGAAAGCATTTGATACTGTACCACATCACTTTGTACGCCTGGCGCTCTTGCGATTGCATTTGCCAGTGCGATTTGTGGATTTCTACTGTCGCAACTTCCTAGAGGGGCGCACTGCGTCGGTGATCACGGCGTTTGGATTGACAAGACAGATCCAACTCCATCGCAGTATACCCCAGGGTGGCGTCGAATCGCCGTTCCTATGGAACGCATTCTATGACATTCTGTTGTGTGCAGTGGAGGAGAGTTGCGGTGGTGTTGAGCTACTGATCAAGGTGCCGGACGCAGGTGATGGGCAGCCATTCGGAAGTGTGAGGGTGATTGGCCGTCGGCAATATGTAGCGATTGGGTATATAGACAATGCAATCTTCTTCGCCAGGTCGCGCGAGCTGCTCCAACAGGTGGTGGACTTGGTCGATGCATTCAACCTACTCACTCGGATCCGGGCAAATGCAAGCAAAGGCTTTGTGCTTGCGTTCAACACGAGAGACGGTGGAGTGGGGAGTGTGACGTCTAGAGGAGTTGAGGTGCCGCGCGCAGGCCCAGGCGAGATGAAGAGATACCTGGGTGTATTTGTGGATGGATAGGGGCCAAGGAAGGCGACGGAAAAAGTGATGAGGGATGCCGTGACAAGTGCGATCAACATTCTGAGGACGAAACGGGTCCCAGCCAGGATTGTGGTATACGTGATCAACTCAGCAATCATCCCCACGGTTGCATACCGTGCATTCGGTTACATCCCATCACCAACTTTCCTTGACCAGATCGACGCAAAGCTCCGTGCAGTGGTTCGAGCTGCGGCCAGATTGCCATCCAACACACCAGTCTCGATTTTCTAAGATGCAGCAACATACGGGCTCGTCTCCATCAAGCACACCATCCTTGCAGCTCGAGTCTCGCACCTTTGCTACTGTTTGAGCCAACCCGTGCAAAGCGAGCGCTTTCAAGTCGCATGCGCCATGTCCAGCCTTGCACAACGCGCAATCCGTTGGTGGGTTAACCCACTCTCGCACCCGCCGTGCCGACTTGCATCGCAAGGACTCCCTGCCTCTCCGCTTCTGAACCTTCTTCCCCTTCTTTCTAGTTCTCTCACCTCAATTCACCTCGCTGGGCGTGCTGACCCTCTGCATGTTTGCCCGGTGGATGACATCCCATTGGAAGCCATTATTCCATCTCCTGTTCTTCATACCTTGCGCTCCTGTCTCCATGATGCTGGTGTTTGCTCACTTTCTCCCCTTGTTTCCCTTTGTTGTTTTCATGACCAAGACAGTACTCCAGCACGGTATGCAAACGCGTTTGCCTCTGTCCGACATCTGCTTGCCAAGAGATGCCCTCGCTGTGGTCGCCTGCACAATGCCCTGGTTGCTTTGACCAACGCCGTTTCCGACTGGTGCACATCTCTCGGCCCAGTTGCTGCGATGCCGGTTCAGCCCCGCCTGGCCCTTGCGCCTCGACACCATGTTGGCCAACTCATGGTCTTCTTGGGGGAAAACCGGCTGCCAACCTTTGGTGTGTGTGCTGCAGTCGATCTGCGAGACACGGTACACGGGCCTCTTGTCACGCTGCGCCATCTTGTGGAATGCACTTGCCTGATGCTTGACGAGGGTGTTGTGCCCCCCGACCACGCTCTACTCCATTTATGCCTTGACTGTGGTGATACAGGTAACTGCCAATTGTCGTCAGCAACGTGTGACGTGCCCAATTGCCTTGTCACCATCCCACTTGTGTACACGTACCCCATCTCAGCCAAGTCTCTCACGAGGCGTCAGGACAGTGTGGACGCGTATGTTGTTCTCGCGCCCAACCACGAATTGCCCGAGGACTGCCCGTACATGTCCAGTTTCTTCCCTGGGTATGTGCAAGACGACATGGATGTAGACAGCGACGATAGCGACGGTGATGACGACAGCCACCACTCAAGCTCAGCCTACTCAGCTCCACCTCTCGCGAATGTCACGCAACCGCTCACAATGCACCATGGCACAATCCTTGACTGTTGGACCGACAGCTCGCTGCAACCCGCTACAAATACGGCTGATGCCGTTATGGGACTCGGTGCTCACTGCCCCCAGCTCAACCTGGAAATCTTCGGCTGACTGCCGCCTGCTCCGACCAGCTCATCACGCCCCGAGGTTGCTGCTGTTCTTGCAATTGTTGACAAACTTCCCGTTGGGTCGCGTGCGTGTGTCTTTTCCGACTCAGCGGTTGCTGTGCAGATCATCCCAATGTTTCTGGGCTTGTCCGATACAGAAGCAGTTGCGCCACGTCACCTGTCGCCACTGCACGATTTGCTACTCGTCCTTTGCGCACTAGTCAAAGAAAGGGGTATTGTGCTAGAGCTTGTCAAGGTCAAGGGCCATGATGGGAACGCGGAGAATGAGAAGGCAAACGAGCTGGCTCGCTGTGGTGCAAATTGCCGCGAGGTGTGCGCCCTGTCACCACAGTTTCTGGGCAAGATCGACTTTGGTGCGCTAGTGCAGATCGGCCATGAGTTGGTGTACGCACAGGTGGGTCGCGCAATTCGGAATCAAGTGCAGGTGCAATCCCATATCGAGTTGTACTCGTACATGCTCAAACTGGTCGGCCAGCCGGATTTGATGGTGTTCAAC
Source organism: Catenaria anguillulae PL171 (assembly GCA_002102555.1). Classification (NCBI taxonomy): domain Eukaryota; kingdom Fungi; phylum Blastocladiomycota; class Blastocladiomycetes; order Blastocladiales; family Catenariaceae; genus Catenaria; species Catenaria anguillulae. The sequence continues at coordinate 266,294 of MCFL01000029.1, read as the reverse complement.
GGAGCCATTCGCAATGGTCGCAAGGCATCATCCATGTTTGCATCATTTGCTGACGACTCATCAGTCACGTTCCGCATCAAGGTTTTGACAGGCTGCCTGCCAACTCGCGCTCAGCTCCACAAGTATTGGCCGACCCAGGTGCCATCCCCAAATTGCGTACTATGTGGCGCCTTTGACAACCAGCAGCACTGGTACAGATGCCCGGCGCTTGCCAACACTCTCTGGACGTGCCGGCTGGATGTGCACGAGCAAGTCGTGGAGCTGTTATGGCGTCGCAGGATGACGGCGCACCAAGCGGCAGCAAAGACACTCGTAGAGCGGCTAATGGATCCAGCCAAATTACGGGCAACTGCAGCATGCGTAGTTGAGGCTTGCCTGCGGCAACAATTTCCCAGCCTCGTGTCTATCCTTGCGCGAATTGTCTCAATTGCTTCCACGACCATCCAAACTGTGCTGTGGAAGGAGCGTTGCAGGCTCGTTGGACCAGTTGAGGGACGCACGCCAGAAAATCCGTTTGCGACCTGGCAGCCCTGTCAATGTCCCCACTGTCAGGAAGCACGCGCCCCAGTGGCCCGGCAGCCGCCCATGAACCTTGCGCTCGTTGCCGCACATTACATCTACGAGTGCCACGCTGGCTGCCCACCCCTTGTTGGCTCCTCCTCAGCCTCGCATGCACCGGCTTCCTTTGGCAAATGGCGGTTCCACGGCACCTTCCCAGGGCTCTCAACCCCCAGGTTTGGGTTTGGACACTCACAGCAACGCTTTGCTACCCGTGTTGGGGTGCAGTCTGGTACGCATTCTGTTTTTGTCCCCTCACTATCCCCAACTGCTGCCTCTGCACTCGTGGCGTAACCTTCCCTTGTCCTCGTATGCTCACCGTTGTTTTGACTCTGTTTCCCTTTATTTGGCTTTGCACTGTTTTGGTTCTCTGTTGCATGGGGTACATTTTGTGCATCCGTGGTGTGGTTGAGTGTTGATTTTTGGATTTTGTTATTCCTCTTCTGTTCACATCCTCTTTTCGCTCCCCTTCCTACCCTCTCCTTTGACCCCATGGCCAACTGCCCCTACCACCAATTGCTTGCCATTTTCTCTGCTTGCTTTTGTCATCCATTGAGTGTCTTGAATCTGTGACCTTCCTGTTCTTGTACCTTCTTTCAAGACTTCTGTGTTGGTTTTCAGCTTCAATACATGTGGTAGTGACCCAAAAAAAAAAAAGATCTGATAGTGCGTGAGAGGTGCCTGCGTGTGAAGCTTGACTGGGTCCAGGGGCATGCCAGCAATGTGGGCAATGAGTCACCGGATCCAGTGGTTTTGGCATAGTGGCAACACTCCTGCCTTGCAAGGCGAAGGTTGTGGGTTCGAACCCCACCCAAATCATCTGGTGCACATGTGGTTGCTTGGTCTCTGCTCCACATTGCCTCCTTCGGCTCCTGGCCTCCTGGCCCCTGCACCTGCATTGCTTGTGTTCTTGCTTTGCCCACCCTCTGTTGGTGGTTGTACAAGACCGAAATCAAGCCAAAGGTCCAAGGCCCCAAGCAAGTACCCAAGTGCCAAGTCCAAGGAGTTGTGTGTTTGTGTGTATGAGCTTGTGTCTTTGTGTATCAATGGTAAGATCTCCCTCAGTACATAGGCTGCTTGTATTTTTTTTAAAAAAAAAAGAAATGGCAATGAGTTGGCAGATCGCTTGGCAAATGCAGGGGTGGAGTCATCTCTCCTGTGGGCAACAATTAACCCAGGGTTTGGTCTGGGGCAGCGCAAAATGTGGCACATGGTCGCATTCAGCGGGGATGTGGTGAGCGCTGACCCGCGCAAGTTCATCAAGTATGTGTGGCACCAGCAGGTACATGCGTGGCTGGCGTCACAGAGCACTGCTGGAGGCATCGAGTTGGCCGGCGTGGATGTGGGGGTGATGGCGCTGGTCATGAACGCAGGTGGGAATGGGCGCGACCGTCGCACGTCGCGCGAGCACAACAAGCTCATGGCCTTTCGCTCGTGGTTCCTCGTGGCCATGCTGCCGACCCGAGCACGCAATCACAAGTGGTGGCTACACAAGTTCCCAAGCCTGAGCTGCCCATCATGTGATGCGACTGATGACAGCGCACACTGGCTCATGTGCCCTGCAACCATGCCTGCCCGCAACAACACCCTAGTATGCCCACCAAGAACTGTTGCGCATCCTTGCCGAGCGCGGCTACGCCAACCCTCCCGCCGCCGCCACGTCCATCTTGTTGCTGTGGTGGACGCCTGCCATGCTGCCCCGCGTCCTCACTGGCGCCATGTCGCTAGAGCAGTTCCAGGTCGTGTACCCGCTGCTCAAGCTAACCAAGGACAAGCGCCGCCTTGCTGGTGGTATTGCCGCCCTCCTCGGCCATGCTCTACATGCCAAGGTGTGGACTGACCACTGCCAACGCCTCGTCGACCTCGCGCTGCCCAACCACGACGCTCTGCTGCCACAGCAAGACCAGCTCGCGCCACGCGCTGAACCCAACCCATGCCGCCTGCGCGCCACAACCAACAGGCGTCTCAATGCCGGCTTCTGCTCGCTCTGCCGCCTCTCTCTGCTTGCGCACGAGGACAGTGAATGCCCAATAACAAGCGGCGCGTCCATGCACTGCTACGCTGATGCCCGGGTGACCCATGCCCTGCATGGGCTTGACCCGTTATGGTGAGCGCTGTGGTGTGGAGAGGTTGAGAGGAGGGGAGAGAGTGTGGGAGAGGGAAGGGCGCTGTGTGTGCAATTGATGAGCTTTTGTTTTTTGCTTTCGTTTTGCCTTTGTTCTTGTTTTGTTTTTGTTTTTGTTCTTTGTTCCTGCTTCTCTTTGCTTCTGTCCCCTGGCCATGTGCCAAAGTAGCCGCTCCCCAATCACTTCCATTCCTGGTTTGATTGCCTTGTTCCTTCTTTTCTTTTCACGTCGTTCCGCTCATTGTTTGGTTCGGTAAGGTGCCGCTGGGCACGTCAGGGGTTGGTAGGTAAGCTCGTGGATTAAGAGTATGTGCATCGCCCAATTTTTGTTGCACGGGTTTGACCCATCCAATCTGTCCCCACCCCGCTTTCTCTTAGTAGCCTTTCCATAATTGTGTTCCAGTTCAATAAACTCTGCGTTCTACACCCACTACCTTCGCCTTGCAAGGCAGGAGTGTTACCACTGTGCCAAAACCACTTGGCTTAGCATAGCATGGTTGTCTGGTACACAGCAAAAGAGGATTGCATTGTTGGCCATTGCAGTCATGGCCGGGAAGGCAGGGAATATTGTTAGCCTGCCTGCCATGTCCGAATCACATGATGTGTCGCTCATCTCGCGAAACCTCTTGCGGCATTAGGAAGGGAGAACAATAGCTTCAGTGTACAGGATATAAAGTAGGATGTGAAATCAGGACATCCTGGCCCTCGCATGCCATTCTTGGTCAAAGACATTTTTTTTGTTAACCATGTTGCATGTATTTATAAAATCATATCAGATCTGAACACCCAAAGAGGAAGGGAAAGGGGGGATAATTCAAACAGATACTCAGAATACACCTGCCAGAGGCAGCAACAGGCACACAACACAATGGAAGGAGCGGTTGACAACAGTGGGGGCAGGGGTTGAGGCACAGGTGTATGACAATCAATGCAGGGGAGTGGGGGAAACAAGCAGTCCATGTGAGACAACTGATCAGTTCTCTTCTTTTTTCCTGGTGGTTTTCATTTTCCAACGGAAGTTCAGAAGAGGGAGTGAGGCAGGTGGGGTGACTGGCAGGGGGTCAGGTTTGTGGCAGGGAGAGGACAGGAACAAAAGTCATGTGGGACCCAGACAAGCTGCACACCACAACATGGTTTCCCAACACAGTGTTGGTATGTTGTCTGGTACCCATCTTGTTTTTTCCCCCATCCTCGCTGTGGTCAGTGGTTCTCATTGATGTCACAACGATTACATAGTTCAGCAACAACAACAACAAAAACCAAAAAAAAAAGTGTACCAGACGTGTTTGGATTGGTATGGTGTTGGTCCTGCCTGATTTTGTTCTCCCTCTCTCCCTACCCATCACCCATCTGACATTGTGTCCAGGCTCTCCTGCTTCCTTGTCCTAGTTGCCCCTTTCCCCTTCCTTTGTTGTGTTTTGCTTATTTCTCTCATGTTTGCTTGTGGTTGTTGTATTGCTTCATTACCTCTGCTTCACCCCCCCCCCCCCCTTATTTGTTTCTCCCCACCAGTTGTTCTTTGACCCTTGCTGCTACTTGCCTGCCTTCTCTCGCTTGCCTTGCCTCCTTTCATGGGTGCTTAAGACCCCAGCCCAGTTGCTCTTGTTTTTTGTTCCTGAGCTTCCTTTGTTGGATTCATGGCTTAATGCATGCAGCAGCGATTTGAAAAAAAAATAAAAAAGAAGTCCTGGGGATAACATTCGCATCATAACGAGCCATGAGCAAAGCGACGGCGACAGTTATGTTAATATTTGTTTCTACCATTGTCTATCAATGAGCAGCGTGATGTGTCAGTTGGCAATTGGCATCGTGTTGATCTCGACATGAAAGAAAAGCGAGATCAAAGCATCGACCTTATCACAACAGCAGCAATGAGCGAGCGAAGCGAGTCAGGAGTAGAGGGGTGAGACTCTCGTGAATATTGAGGCAAGGCACACAGCCAACGATGTTACCAGTATTGCGTGCCATGTGGGCAGCAGCTCCCAAAAACAACCTTTGAGAATTCCATTTTTCATGAAACAGAACAAGAAAACATGGTACCAACTTGAAGACATCAAAGACGCTTACCACAATAGATGCTCCTGAAGTGCATGGATTGCTAAAGGTGTGAAGGCAAGACAAGCAACAAAGAAGATTGGGAGAGTCTGCAAAAGATTGAGCACTGTCCAATAAACAATGGCCAAGCCAGCAAATGCAAAGACACCTGAAACAAAGACAGTATTGAAAAGAGTCACTCGGGTCGGCATGGCGGAAGCCACAAGCGACCACTGAGAGGTAGGAAAATGGGAGTAAGTTAAGGCTGGCATGGAGCGAAACAATAGATGAACGTGATGTACATACCACGGGAACCGCCATCATCCAACAAGGTATGGTGGACAGCAACACAAACAGTGACGACAGGACCAGTTTCGGTGGGTGATGGTCTTGGCGAAATTGGTGTGTAATGGCCTCATCATGGAGCGGCACTTGACACAGATCCTGGGTGGATGAAGACCACTCCACATTGCCAAGAGGAACAATGACAGCGTCGGCGATTGTCGAGGCAGCGGTCAAATACAAGGAGTAGGAACCGGCAGCGAGACAGATGTCATTCTACAGTTGGAGATTGGCTGTGAGATTTGTGATGGAAAGACAGAAGTGCCCATGACTTACCAAGCGAGCTCGCAAGACATTGCCAGTACGAGCAAAGGGAAGCTCGGTCGGCAAAATGGCTGCGCTCTCAGATGCAGACGACTGCGACAAAACATGGAAACACCCAACTGCGAGGTCCATGTGGATCCCGAACCAAGCGAACAGACAAGGCATGTTCGTTTGATGCAGTCCATGTTCGCGGGATTTCGGGGTCGCTCACGGAAAGGCTAACGGTGTGGCGAGGGTGTGAGATTTGGGTTGTCAGACGACGCGTGCATTGAGAGCGTCCATGGAAAGGTGAAGCGAACATACGTTGCGGAGGCGACGGTGTCAGAGTCCTTGGGCGATACTGTGACAACGACAGATTGAATTGGAGGAACCGCAACTGCAGTGCGGCCGGCAAGAACGAATGCCAGCACAAGGTAAATGATCATTGCCGACAGCATCTTGGGAGAAGGCGTCGTGTGGGTCGGGTGATGCTGATCGACGGACGTTTGGCGATACGAGATTTGGAAAATGGTTGCAAAAAAGGGAGATGCAGCAATTGCTTTGGATTGCCAGGTCTCATTGATGATTACTATTCATGTCGCATGAGCATCTTTCATATCAATATGATATGTATATATCCGTCAATCAGTCAATCGGGAGGACGGCAAACGAGTGGCGTGTGGCACATGGAGTCGGCTGCCGATCATCGGAGCCCCGATCCCTTTTTCTTCAATCACCACCACTCCCTCAAATGAAGACGCTTGGAGCCAGTGAACGTGCCAGAGAGAAAATTGTTGCATGTCCTCCATGTATCGTACCAATACATACAATCTGACGACCAAACCCACGGCAACCTTGCCTGTTTCAACATCTCACCACCCTGTCCACCTGTCCAACATTCCTATTGCTTTTGCCGGCCCCCTTCTATCACCATGAATATCGATCCTTCTTCACTGTCCCCCATGGAGCGTGAGTACATGACTCACATCATGGAGCAGAAGCAGGTCCGTCGCTCCCATGTACCATCCAGCCCGTATCAGCACTCCTGCAAGCCCCTCACACGAAATCCATTCATTGGTTTTTGTTGCAGATCAAGGAATCCATTCGACTGTACTCGACGATTGTGGACAAATGCTTTTCTTCTTGCATTGACGATTTTTACTCCTCGGCCATGAGCACCAAAGAGGTATGATTTTCCCGTCCGTCACCGGCTCTTGTGCCCGAAAGATTTTCTGACGCAGGCTTGCCCTTTTCAGGACAAATGCGTCGAGAAATGCGTCGCCAAATTCCTCGCTCACCAAGAGCGGGTCAGTCAACGGTTTGCCGAGAGCAACACCCAACTGCAGCAGCGACAGATGATGGATGCTTCCGATGGTTCTTCGTAACCACTCTCACTCCCTCAATGTATTTTTGACTGACAACCCGTTGGTGTTGACGTTGAAACCGTGCACACCTCTACATTGCTGATGCTTGACACACCGCACATCACTGCGGACGGCGCCAATCATCTCGCCACGTTGGCGGGCACACAACACACTCCATCGGCCGTTAATCTTCGTCGCAGTGAACGAAGTGCTTGGATCTTGAAGTACAAAGGCATCGAATCGCTACCGGACTGGGTCATGTCCTGCGTCCCCGCAGGCGCCCAAGTTCATTGACGAGCACAAATGATGCCGTTTGAAGAGCCTTGTCGGATGCGACTTGACCCCAGTCTGTGCAAATAGCGCTCCAGTGAGCAGATTGAACATGTCTTGCGAGCGAATCAAAAACGGACCTGCAGCCAAATGAGCCACGAGAGAAAACAAAGGGTCCAGAGCGTCAGAACTTGCCGTGTGCGGCTCCAACAATGAAGTCGTCGCCAAGAACACTGTGAGGGCTGCAAGTCGTGTGTCACTATTGGTGCAGGTTGCTGAAAGCGTCAACAGCCATTCCCATGAATCAGCAGCCAAGCTCGCGAACTCGACAAGATGATCTAATAAACCAAACGTGAGAAAAGCCGCTAGGAATGAAGGATCGGTTCAAACGTTGACCCCAATACGTACAAGAGTTGCTCAACACCTGTGCAATTGCCCAGAGTCGACGGTTAAATACGGCTGTGCTCCGGTCAGGGTGTGAAACACCAAGAAGCGCGGCCAGCACAAAATGCGCAATTTGACCCATCCGATTGTGCGTGCTGACTCTTGTGGAGGACACGGACTCACGCTTGATTGTGCCGATACGGTAGACAGCGGCTGCCAATTGGTTGGGTCCAGCTGGGGTGTCAAGCGTTTGAGGAGCGTTGGCCAGGACAGCACACGATTGGCCAATCAAGCCGAGAACAAGCAACATTTGCATGTCGTTGTAATGACCGTCGCTATTGAGATTCTCCACGAGAGACCTAGTCCAGCGGTATCAACAGTATGTCAGTTGATGTGTGATGGGGCACGTAACATGAATAATTGATCCAAACCGAAGCGAGCCTGCAGGAGATGCTGCAACCAGCTGAAAAAATGCGTGCGTTGTGCTTTCAATGTCCGCTATTGTTGTTGAATGAAAGTGGGCCAGTCCGGCTGTTCGTCAGTCATGAAGCGTCGCATGCATTCCATGCGGGTTACAGCAGAGAACGGATCGTACCTTCCTCGTGAACTGACTGCAACCGAAGCAAAAGTTCACCAGCTAGGCTGGGAGCGACATCGTCAACAACCCATTGGGGTGAAGCGCGAATAATTTGAGGGAGATGGGAAACTACTTTTTGGACGTCAAGCGCGGATGAACCGACGGCACCGCCAATGTCGGCACTTGGCGAATGAGAATTGTTGGCGTTGAGTACTTGGATGCATTCCGAGAGAAAACTTGGTGCGGCAGTGGTGATATTGGAGGCAATGTCGGCTTCAAGATGCGGAAAGGAGGCGCCTGGAGCGGAATCTTCGTCGTCGTCCGAGTCGAGAAGGGAGGTCGGCACCGCTGGCGCGGTTGAGATTATTGACGATCGTGTCACTGAACCAACTCGGCTGCTGAGGTTCGAAATTGTTTGCGACTGTGCATTGAGGTCGGTTGCGTCGGCCAGCGAATGACCAGCTTCGACACATTTCCGAAGCCAAAGAACTGCATCGTGCGGCGGCAAATCAAAGCTGAGTACCTCCGCATCAGGAATCAGCTTGTACAATTCTTCTGCAACGACCTGGGCCGAAATTCGGTCCTTTTCACACGACCCAAGCCACAGGGGCATTCCGCGCACGAGAAAGGAAGCTGACTGGACTGGGTCGAAAGGTAGTGGTCGTTTCTTGCTTGCTCGAATCCTCCCTTGCAGAGCGCCAGCAGCCAAGAGGAGCGATTCGGTTAACGAATCCTTTAGTGCCTGAGAAGCCCAAGAATGAATGTCGTGCTTGGACCACAATTGTAGCCATTGCACAAGCGCGACGACAGTGCTTTCGATCGAGTCCAAATAGCACACGAATGCTGCCCGGGCGTGCCAAGGCAACATGAGAATTGATGTGGTGGACAGAGCGTCGGCAACGAGCGGCGAGTCGAATTGCCCAAACAAAGTCAAACACAGGGTGGTGATATCATGGGTCGGAATGCGTTCAATGCAGGAAACTTGCACCAGAGTGGCCGAAGCAATGTCGATACCATTGGGATAGAGAGCAAGGACCGAGGACCACCCACAGCACAATGAGCTGCGCAGAGAACAGAGTGCCTGAGCGATGAACGGTGAAGCCCCAATTCGTGAAGCGTTATCAAGAAGCATTGCGTATCGCTGTGTATCGGTTGCCGCGGAGTGTCGAGATAGTGCATCGTTCAGTTTGGTGGTCAGGAGAGTAAAGAATTGTCTATCCAGGACAGAGACGCAACGTGAGTCAGGCGGCGCAAACGTGAGAAAGAATTGTCGTGAATCGGACGAACTGGAACGTGAAGAATGGCGGTGGGTTGCCTTCATATGTGTTGGCAATCCGGTCCGGAAGGGAGACAAGGATTCGAGCAAGGCGCTGTTGTTGTTGCTGGTCGAGTGGCCATGACCGTGTCCATTCCGCAATGTCGACAGACAGGAGCCAGGATTTCACATGGTTGACACGGTCGTCAAGGTTGCTGGCATCGCGAGTGGAACCTGTGCCGGATGAGTGGACTAGGAGGGCGTTGAGAGCTTGAAGCAAATTCATGGCGTCGTTTTACACTGTGTCCTATGTCCATGCACTTTCACATATATGATGATAGGCAGATGTTTACAATCATGGGCATTCTAACCGCACCCACCCCCAAGAGTCTTGACGTCCCACTGTCAAGTTTGGATCGGCACTCCAGACGGCTCACGCAGGCACATCCATACACGGCAATACCTATACCTCAAGTAATGGCAAGCCAGCAGACGTTGTCACCAAGCACACATCGACGATGATGCTATACACTATATATCGAGTACTTGTAAACATCTGCATAACATGTGCGGTAGACTTTGCATCACTGAATATCGTCCAGTTCGGGAACCGGAAATGATAAGATCGCCGCGACTCCTGTCAGGTTCTTGAGTTCTGCAATGAAGAAAATGAAAAATAGTTAAATCCTGATGCTAATGAAGTGAGTAGAAGGAACTTGAAAGACATACGCTCGCCAGTGACGTGCATGGTTGAGTAGATGAGCGCCGTCCCACCATTGCGGCGAACATGGTGGACGAGCCATATGTACTTTTTCCGAGTGGCCACATCGTGCGAGCGAAACAAGGTGTCCGCAATCATCAAGGTGTCGATGGCGCCAATGTTTGCAGCGTGCAACACATGCGTTGCTCCATAACAGGCGCGGTCGGGATCATCCTGCAACATCTTGTGGAAGCGATCCAGGGCACGAGTTTCCGCCGCAAACTTGGTGTCGCTCAATTTGGATTGAATGGAAGGATCGAGCAAAAGCTCTGTCAACGCGTGCTTGTGCCCAGAGGAGCAGTGGGCAACGACGAACTTGGATTTGTTGTCAATCAAAGCACGTTGGTCTGTGCGCACGGCTTCGGCGAAAATGTATTCATAGAGTTGGTCCTGGTGAGGGGAAATGAGCCGCAAAACAATGTGCCCTTGTCAGCGTGAAAATGCAGAGGGAAGAACGACCCGCACAAATGGGGTGAGGAAGTACGCATTAGAGCACCTTGAAAAAACCAGGAGACGCGACCAAGACACATTTCACAACGGAAAAGTCGATGTGTCGCAAGATGGCTTGATAGATTTGCTCCAAGAAGCGGTTCAGTGCCTTGTCGTGGTTCGACGATGAACCCTTACGCTTGCGTGGTACCGACACCTCGATCCGCTGGCGGACAACAGTCATGTGTTCGGTCAAAAGGCAAACGTGGGCAAGGCCTTCTTGTAACACAACGGCGGCGATCTCGGCGCGCTTGGCCAGGTTGCAAGCAGAGTCAATGCGCTCCAAGTCAATTGAATCCCATTCGTCCTTGGCGATCGTGACCGGCTTGTCGAGTTCAAGGTCGATGGTGTGATACTGGCCCAACTTGACAAACTTGTTTTCTTCATTATTCCGTCCCTTGACAAGAACCCTATGTGCCTGCCCGTCAAACTCGACGTCTTCGACGACAAGCGATAGAGTGATGCGGACACGTTGCGAAGCCACAGATCCGGTTGATGATTCAGACTGGACTTTGCGGAGTGTCGATGCGCGAATACGGTCGCCAGCAGAGATGAGGTTGTACAAGTGCCACATGTCCTCTGGTTCTTCGGGTTGCAACCGAACATTGCCGGCAAAGTCTTTTTCAATATGCCGTCCAAGCTGCTTCATGGTGATGGGTGCATGCGATGTTGGGACAAACTTGCGCAAAGTGTGCTTGATACCTGGGCAATATCCATACATAGATGTAGTTCAGCCGTCTCACGGCATGCTTCGATTCTGTCCCGTATAACCATGTCCTGTGTTTTCATCCACCATTGATCGCTCCTCGACTCGAGGGTGACAATGTCTTTTCCAAGGATCGGCGAAGCAAAATCGCCGCCAAAGGTACATGTATTTATTAGTTAGGAAATAAAAGAATGCTCAACCGACAATACGGCAAAAGTATTCGTGATTCGCAAATGGACATTTCAAGCAAGAGTGCCGCTACTTTCCGCGCAACTCTCGACCCGGTCGCCCGACGTAGCTGCCAGCCATTGCAGAATCGCGCTCTTCGTCGTTGCCTGGACGAGCTTTGCCCGCCAAGTGGACCTTGCTCCTGCCTTTCACAGCACCCGTCAAAAAGTATCCTGTTGCATATACCCGGATTGCTGTGCTCCCCCGCCGCGTTCGGCTCTGCCCATCCCAAGTACACCACCCTCGTCGTACTTGTTTGGAGCAATGACACCTCGCAACCAAAAACAAATGACCCACCCGAATCCGAGAGGTTCCGACTAGCCCATTGCTACGCAACGCGCAAATGTTCCTCGTGTCCGCTTTGTGACTTACCAGGCTTGCATTGCCTTGGCCGGCTCATTCAGCATGTTTCGTCCTGTCATCTGTCATACTCGTCAACATGGCTGGTATGGCTGATCGATCTTTGCAATTGATGGGCTCGAGGATTTCCTGTTTACGCTCAATGTGTTGTTTGCGTTTTGCTCTTTTAGCTGATCGGTAGTTCTTGCTCTTGGCTTGTCGTGTCATTGTCCTTGAAGCCGCCAGCCGATATGCCGCTTGCGCACAAGCAACAGCCTCATTGTGCTTTGGATTGCATCGAGGCTATCTTTCCCGACCGTCATGCCAGCGCACCAGATTGGCGCATGGATCGCACCCTTGGTGAGTTTGGAGTCTTCTCTAGATACAGTGAGGATATCAATGACCCAAATGCGGTCTGCTGCATGGCTTCATGGATGCATGATTGGAATCGTTTGACAAGATCGCTCCATCCCATCATGAGGTGCTGGCGCCGCTTGCCCACTCGACTTGTCTTGTTTATTCTGGGCCAACTTGAACGCTCCAAGTATTCCGGTTTTGCATTAAGCAATCTGGAACTCCTGCCCTCCTTTGCGCAAGCTCTTTTCGCCCAAGGCGCCGTGGATTCATCCGACCTGACTGCTGTTTGCACATTGATTTCACAACTTGACCAGAAACGCTCTTCTGATCAATAAATAGTTGAGTCTCATTTTGCTTCGGAGGCTGTCAAGGCTCTCAATCGCGCTGTTGAGCTTGAGAGTGTCAAGATCAGCCAGGGTGGAGGCGTCGCGATCTATGCCATGTGAGACAGCGAGAAGAAACTGGGTGCCAAGTTTTTGAGGCAACATACATAGAAGCCATTTGTTATTTAATCAAACTTACGGCAACTTGACCTGCAAAGCATTTTAACTGAGTTATTCGCTTGGGACATGTTCATGCACCACAATGTACCAAGTGTATACAGCTTATTGACATTTGTGCCTCAGTCAGGCAAATGGCGAGGTCCCCAGCCACGTCAGGCTCCACCCACCACGTCCACCAGCCATCGGCCACCCGTTCGCAGGTCACAGACCAGCCACATCCATGGACAGCAACGGCAAACCGCTGTGTAAAATTACATTCTTGCTCTCTCACAATGACCAAACTCACACCTCAGTGAATTTGCCACTTACATGAATCTTTGTCTGCTTGCCTCTCTTCGAAAGCAGCCCCAAACTTCACAAGAACTGCTTCGCGGGAACGCCAAGGCCGCCCTACCCCATTCGATAGCCAGTCGTCCGCCGCTCTCCGAAGCTGAAGCCACCGCCGAATCAAACCGCCTCCGGCTTCGTCACCTTCCCTTATCTTTTCACCTCTCTTGCGTGCTACCGCCACCACGTCATCATGGGCTGTGTCTCCTCTGCCGAGGCAACGGGCAAAGCGCAATCTGATGCTATCGACATGCAGTTGCGCCGCGATGCACAGCGGTCTTCAAAGGAGGTGAAACTTCTCTTGCTCGGCGCCGGCGAGTCGGGAAAGTCGACCATCTTGAAGCAAATGCAGCTCATCCATGGTGTGGGGTATTCAGACCACGACCGTCAAGCGTACAAGGAAATTATTTTTTCCAATGTAGTGCTCTCTACGTTTGCCCTTTACATGGGATGTACCGACCGTCTCGGGATGCGTCTCGCCGGGGGACCGGCATCCGAGAGAGCGGCCGCCGCTCTCGTTCAGGCGCACGAAACCAATCGAGTTGCCGACTTGGAGACGTTTCCCGCCGACTTGGCCCAAGCCGTTGCGACGCTGTGGAATGACCGCTCTATGCAAGCAGCATATGCTCGGTCCGCCGAGTTTCAGTTGAATGATTCTGCCAAGTAGTACGTTTTGTTTTCGTTCTTTGACTCTCATCATTGGCTCGAGCCATGATACCAACAGCTCACTTTTCACACACTGTTGTCATGTCGCCTTTGACAGTTACTTCACACAGCTGGAACGCATCTCCCAACCCAACTACATTCCAACTGACCAGGACATTCTTCGGTCGCGTGTCAAGACAACTGGCATCACCGAATCCGTGTTTCAACTCGGAGACTTGACGTATCGGTATGCTGGGGCACTCCTTGTTTGTGCCGATCGAACTGCAACGCAACTAACGCAAGCTGCCCGTCCTGCACAGTATGTTTGATGTTGGAGGTCAACGCTCTGAGCGCAAGAAGTGGATTCATTGCTTTGAGGTACGATGCATCCGACATTGACACCTCTGTTCTATTGGCATTGTCTCAACTCGCCTCGTGCGCCTCGCAGGATGTGACGGCAATCGTGTTCCTTGTTGCCATCTCTGAATACGACCAAGTACTACTGGAAGACGAATCAGTCAATCGCATGCACGAATCCCTTGCGCTGTTTGACTCCATTTGCAATTCCCGCTGGTTTGAGGTTCGTCACTCCTTCACCGAGTTTCTTTTCTTGCCAGACACACTTCTCACGCTCCTTGGCTCTTAAACAGCAAACGTCCATGATCCTTTTCTTGAACAAGATTGACTTGTTCAAGTCCAAGCTTCAATATTCCCCGATCCGGCGCTGTTTCCCAGATTTCAATGGTGTCGAGGGCGACTTTGATTCCGCGTGCGAGTACTTCTTGACGCGGTTTGTTTCGCTTAACCGCTCGCCCAACAAGCAAGTGTACTGCCACTTTACTTGTGCAACTGACACGAGCCAAATCCGCTTTGTGATGGCCTCTGTAAACGACTGCATCATTCAGCAGAATCTGCGTCGCGTTGGTTTGATGTAAGTAAATACGCCAAGTTTGCTTTTGCTCGCTCACTGCTTGATTCTCCGATTGCCTCCTCACCACCCATTGTCCTTTCCCATCTTTTTGCGCCTTTTTTTCCCAATTCCCTACAAAGTCCAAACCCTCCAGCAGTTTTGCACTTTTCCTTTTGTCCCCATCTGTGCTTGGTTGCCTGGCAGTCTCCATCATCGTGTATTCTTGTCACACTTTCCAATTTCAATAGATCCTCGAACCGTTCTCTTATCATTAATAGTTGCATACATGAAACTATGTATTCGATCGTTCTCAATCGATCCAAGGTTGCTGGTATCGGTCTTTTGCATCATTACATATACAATTCAGAATTTGTTATAAGGCGGATCGATGGTGACGTCGGGCGAACGCAACCGTCTACAACTCGACAGCGACGGCAGTATCTTTAGCAGAAAGAATAGACCATAACTCAATGCATTCATCGCACTTGCATGGTTAACGACCATAACTCTGCCCATTCAACCTACAGCTGAGAGTCCAAATGCTACGTGTGCTCTCGCCAAGCCCGTCTCAATCACTCTCCATCTGCTTCTTCGCGCTCTCAGCAAGAGCCGCCCACAGCTCTGGTCTCCGCTGCTTGCAACGATCAACCATCATGCCGACTGATCATAATGTCTCGCCCGTGGCGGCCACTTCCCAAGTCATCGCCGACAGCGACGGAGTCGCGCACTTGGGTTCCATTGATGTCCAAACCCACGGCGTCACTCACGACTCTAATGCGTGGATTCTGACTTTTCCTCGGGGTGCATACACTGGGGCTCGAACCGTTCACGCAAGCCACTTGCTCGAGTTTTCTGCCCACTGTAGCCGAACCGCATCCTCGCTCTCTAAACTGGATGTCTCGGGCGAAGCTACCCCCATCGACAAGCACGTCTACGCGGCATTGACCAATTCCTCGGTGCTTGCGGCGCTCATGCGCCCAGTGCTTTCGAGAGCCCTTTCCTCGTTTTTCAAGGCAAATCCATCGTTTGCGCCGCTTTCAAACGCAACGAGTTCTCAAAGCACATTGAACGAAACCAAGGTTACTTGGGTTGCTTCTCTGGACGGTACACTTGCCGTGCACTGCTCTCCACTTTCGCCGCCGGGTCCTCGAGATTGTGATGCGACAAGAGCAATCGTCGCAGGGGAGCCACGAGGTAATGCTCAGGCCAAGGATTCGAAGTGGGTGGCGGACCGCAAGCCTTTGGCCCAGCTCATGGCAGATGGATCGATTAACGAGGTTCTGCTTTCCCACAATGGCGTTGTTTTCGAAGGCCTCTCGAGTAACTTCTTTACAATCGTTCCGAATCCTACCATCAGCTCCAAGTCGGATGTCCTGATTCACCAGTATCAGGTTCAAACAGCACCCCTCACAGATGTACTCACGGGCACCATTCTCCGTCTCGTGATTCAAGTGTGCGAGGAACTCGGCGTCCCCGTACAGTACCAGCATCCTCGACTTGACCAAGCGGCAGAGTGGAAAGCAGCCTTCGTAACGAGCACAAGTCGTCTTGTTTGTCCACTTTCCCGCATTGATGTGGATGAAGCATCCAGTCGTGATCTTGACCACTATTTGCCGGCGGGTTGGTCGATAACGTTGGACCCGCGGAATTCACTTTTGTTGGCTATTTCAGATGGTGTTCGTAGAAAGTTGACTGAGCGCGCGGAAAAAGTGCTGGAGTTGGATTGGGCAATGGAGTAAGGAGTGCGATTGCCGTCGTCGCTGCCACACTATCGGTTCCCTTTTTTGTCAATCGTCATACGTCGTCGCCATGTTCATACAAAATATATGTGTGTCCCTTGTCCCACCTCCCAAATCAAGGGCGACTGGTGTGTACTCTTGTCTCGCGAGAAGAAAAAGAGGCGGTCATTCAAACGAACATAAATATATACAGCCTGATTGCAATATCTTTGCGAGACAAAGTGACATGAATCCAATAACAACCCAAAGCATTCAAGCAATATCAATCATTCCCACCTTCGCATCGAAGTGCAGTGCCTTGCCGTCATGTCTGTCACACTCCCGGCAACACTACCGCTCCCGATTACCGAGTACAGCCTAGTTTGGGTAATCGCGCACCCTGCTCAAGATATTCATTGTTACCTCGCAAAGGCGGGTCTTGTACCTGGCTCTCACACATTGATTCTCTTCCACACGCAATATCCCAATCTACCATTTCGCTCCATCGCGTCCGATCTCAAGTCGAGGCTCGAAAATGGCGAAAATCTTGTTGTGCTCCTCTATTCACCGTCGTTCTCGTTCCCCTTCAACTACGCATCTCGGCTGCGGGCAGCGATTCCAGATTTGCATGTCGCTCTGGTGTACATGGCGCCGCCAGATCGGCTATTCATTGGTTGGGCGCTTGAGTGGTGTCGAGCGGCTGCTGCAAGCGAAGAGCCCCGCAGGGTGGAATCCTTGGAGATTGCTCATTTTGCAGGTTTTTGGGTGAAGGGATCGTTTGAGGGAACCTTGGATGTTTTGGCCGATGTGGATATCCAAGAGGAGCGTGGCGTGGACGTGGTCCAAATTCCATCCTTGTTGGAGGCGAAAGGTGGAGGCCGGACGTTTTGCATGGCGGTTCGTTTGTTTCTCGCGCAGGCCATTGGTTAGCCACATTTTATGGCAAGCGCTGACTCAAGACCTGCCAATCGTGACTGCTTGGGGTAGGCACTCATTGTCGATGGGAATGCAACCAACGTGTTTGTCTTGGAGAATGGGTCACTCATTCTTCACAATGACATGGTCGAGCCGATTCAGCTCTGGGCTTGTCATCAGGCCCGCTTTACAAGTCGTGTCATTGTCACTTGGGATGGCAGCGTCAATTCGACAGTTCCGTTGCCCGCAATTCGATCTGCCATCCGGGCCATGTCAACTGTTCTAGGCTTTCCAGTGTACCTGTTTTATCTTCATCCACGATCGCCGAGCTCCCTTGATGAAGCGAAATGGGATGCACTGCTGCATCACCCAATAGGCTGCATCGCATTCCTCCATCGCCGTCATCGCCTTAGCTTGCACAAGACCTTGTACATCACCAATCGGCTCTTGTACCCATGGCTTCGACGCATTCCCCCCGCGGACTGGATTCAGCTTGACCGGAATTCCATTCCACGAGTCACTGGCCGCAGCGTTTTGACTGTGGTCGGAATCCCTGCTTGGTTGGATGAGGTAGACGAGCCGAGGTTTGGGCCAATTGGAACTCGTACAACCCACGACGACATGATGTACACAATTCCATGCCTTGGGCTTCAATCAACGGCATTGCGTTCAGTTGACGTTTTTTTTTTTTTTTTTTTTTTTTTCTGCGCGCATGTAGGCCATGCATTCCGCTCACCGATGGTGCATCAAGCGAAGGCGGGCCACTGGATGGGTACACTCACTCGTTACACGTAGGGGCACGTTGAGACTTTTTCCATATTCCATCTGCACCAAACGTGCTGGATTGACCGGCGACAAACCACCTTTGCCAGGAAAATGTTTCGGTTGAGAAATGGATCGCGAGCTTTCCCAGCAACAAATCCAGTTCATTCGTGTCCATGGCACCTGCCCCACCACATTCGTTGAATTCCTCCTCGTCACAGCTTGGTTCGCCGCCATCGTCGATGACGCAGATGTTCAAGCTTCCCGCCTTTACGCAGGCGCCAGGTCCACTCACGGACTCGGAATCGGATTCGCAAGGACTTCGGCGATTACCGAGCACATTTCAAAATGCGGCCGGGTTTTCTCATAGCCAGTCCCAATCTGACCTTGCCGAGGAATCACCCGCCGCTGCCCAACTGAAGCCTGAAAATACTCGCAGCGCCACCAGACACTTGAACTTGGCCACGTTGGGGGTGTTACCGCAGCAAGCTGGCAAGCTGGGTGCCGATCGCGCTCGTGCAAATGAATCGGGGAGTGATACGGATGACGGCGATGAGGACGAGAGCACGGCACAAGTGGATGACTGGGACGCCGAGGAAGTCTCGCCCAAGGCTCGAGCACGAGGCAAGCGAAAAGCTGGGACAACGAAATCCGCCAAGTCCTCTGGCCGAGGAAGCGGAAACTTTGGAGGCGGGCATTTCCGATGAGGAGGAGGAACGTGACTTTGGGGCCGCCGACAAGAATGAACAGAGCGACGGTGGTGGCGACGACGACGACGACTTTCCAGTACGACGCCACAAGCGTGCACGCCGTTCGCTTGCTCAAGCGATTGCCGATGTTTCAGAATCTACGGAACCAGCAGTGAGCAAGGACCCAGTATATTGCCACCGACACCACCAACTGTTGCAAAACTTGGACCAAAGATTTTGCCATCTCTCAGCGACTTGCCTCCCATGCCGCGCTTCGAGCCAAATCGGTATTTGCGACCCGATGCCGATACACAAACTCAATCATCTCAACCGCTGTCAGAATCCAGTAATCAGGCTTGACTGGGCAGTCGCCGAGTGTGCAGCCGAAACTGTCGCTTATTGAATCTCTCTTTGGAGCGGGCCGCGGCGTCAATGCATCCCGCCCACCTGTACGCTCAGCAGTTTCTCTTGCGCCGCCGTCCAAACAAGACCAGTTCCAGTTCCGCCAGCCCGTGACTTTCAGCGACCCACCCGTCAACCCGCCGCAGCAAGTGTAGACGGAAAAACCCAAGTTCAGGTATCGGCACCAGCTGGCGATGGAGCCCGTCAAGTGCAAGGGCGAGTCACATCGATCGTCGGCAATCTTCTCGGCGCTCGGCCAGCACCAGCGGCTCTTGCCCCGAGGCCGCTCAAGTTGCCCCGGCTCCAGGGGCAGTGCTCACTGCGGGTTTGTCGTCCCGGGCGACGAATGCACGACCGTTGGAGTCGCGACCAGGGGTTAACGCGGGCGGTGGAGGATTACTTTCTGATATGCTGTTTGCGCCGCGAAAAGGTGGGAAACCGTGGTCTGTGCCAGGCAAGGATGCAAAGTAGCGTGGAGCGCTGCCAATTTTTCTGATAGGGTAAACCGTCGAGTGGCGAGAGTGGAATAGATTGAATGCCATTCTGTTTTTTTTTTTTTTTTTTTTTTCATGAAGGAATTTACGAAGATGACGACCGAGAGGTAGTGGGCGGGGGCGTGCGTGGAACAGGAGGCGCGGAAGGGGAAAGCGATCCAATGTCGATTGCTTCACAGCCAGCGCAGGTCGGCTTTCGTTCAAGCTCGAACTTTGCGGTTTGGTAAAGAGAACACAGGTTAGAAGAGAGGACCTGGTTGAGGCGATGAAGGTCGTCATTCTGGGATTGCAGGGCGAGAAAGGCTTTGCGAAGGCGCTGAAGGTCCCGCTTTAGTCGAGCGTTTTCCTAATCATGCGAACGGCGAGAGGGGACATGAGCCCATGTGAATGAAGGAACGGTCACTGTCAATGGTGGACTGGGTGCGCACATTGATGAGTTGGGCTTGGCTCTGGCTCTGGCTCTGGCTGTCAGTGGTTGGAAATGCCGGTGATCCACGTTGCGCTGCCGCTAGCATTGGCGCTGGTGTTGTCGATGATGTCTTGGGCGAGGATGAAGAGGAAGAGGAAGAGGAAGTAGGATCAGAGAGAGACAAGGCGGAAAAGTCGTCGTAGATCCAGGCCCAGTCGTCCGTTTGGGTCGAGTTGGAGGTTGGGTCGTTGCTGTTGCTGTTGGTGTGAGTTGGTGTGGGCGTTTGGGCGGGCGGGTGAGACAAAGCAGACAGGCTTTGGCCATGGTGAGGTTGGCGTGTGTCTGACTGTGCCACATGTCCATGTCCATGTCCATGTCCACGTCCATACCACGGACACTGATGGAATTGCCTTGGCTTTGGTTGTGCATTGGTGTGACTGATTTGGTAAAGAGTGCGACTTGGAACTGAGATTTAGAGAGTGAGTCACTGCAGGAAATATGGAGACGGGACTGATCTCGCGTGATCGCCCGGTTGCCTCAGTGCACCATTCCATTGACTGTTTTTCTTTCACAGACGAAGGAATGGAAACATGATACTTACTATATTTATTATGTATACACTTTCAAGTTGGCATGCAATTGCATTCATCAAGCTCGCACGAAAACGAAAAGGCAAGCAAGCATTCAAGTCGCTAGCATGCCTCCATCCAACTTTGTCGTCCTCGCAGATCCGAGTGCCTTCCTCCGCCCACCAAACTCGGACCCTCCTCATTTGACTCCAGACGCTCCCACCGCCCGCCTGCCACTGCCGCTGCCTGCCACTGCCGCTGCCGTCCTCAACGCCTTTGCCGCCTTTGTACACACGCACATCAACCCGTCCGCCCTCTGGTCCGCTGCTCTACTTCCCTCGATATTGATCCCGTCTCGCTCACCGTCGTTCCGGGTACGATTCATTGTAGGGGGTTTCGTCTCTTGTCTTCACCCCCGGCAGCCCCTCCACCAGCTCTACTGCCGCTTTCCAGCGGATTTGCACACACTGTCACCGAGCACATCACCCACCCCGCTCATGTCACTTCCATTTCGCCCCAAGCTGCCTCTGCTTCCCTGACACTTGGCACGATTACGCAGCACCTTGTATCAATTGCTGGTCCGCTTTCTGCCACAGTTCACCTGTCAGAGGCTTCTGGCACTGCCGCCTTGTCCCGCGTCGCCGTTTCCCCTGCGCGAACGGGTCGTCAACGACTTGCTGCCACCGTGTCCGTCCGCAATGTGATCTTGGTGCTCGCTCCTTTCCCCTCAACTATTGAACAAGCCCACCACTTTTTCAAAGATTCCTTAGATTCCTCCCAAGCGTCGCTTTCTACCAGCGAGCTCGCCGATTTGGTCTCTGGTGCTACCTCCCACCTTGTGCAATCCGCTATCACTGCGTCTCTACTTTCTTGCGGCACCATCGTCCATTGGCTACACCCTTTTGCGATTGCAGACCAACTTTCCCAAGCTATTGCGCCCGTTGGCGCATTTGCAGCCGCGCTTGGCGGTGTCTTTGCGAGCATTTTTGACCTCGACCTCTCGCTCCCGCTTCCCTTGCTGTTTTCCGGGTTGACACCCGCCAATGTCCACATTCCAAGTGTACTCGCACTCGGCCAAGAGTACACTCTCTCGTCCTCAGCGCACTTGTCTCCATCTATTCGTATCGCAAGTTCCTTCAAGTCTGAATCCACGCGTGTTCCCGTTGCGCCGTTGCACAGCGGGCCGTTCCCAAGAGGTCCCTGGTGGCCAGTCGGCCGTTTCTTGGCTCATTCGCTCCTCTTGGCACCAGTGTGCCACGAGCTCGCTCATTCTATCCAGTTGGCTGTTTGCCTTCAAGACCTTCCGCGTCCTATCCCACAAATACTCGCCGACCCTTTGCAAGCTCTCTTAATGCAAGCTAGAAGCCCACATTCGGACGGCGTCGACCACTATGCCACTGTTGTTCGCATGTCGGAACGGTTTTCCCTCTTCAACGTACTCGAAGCACAGCCACCAGTGGAATTGATGGAGGTCGCAGATCTTGGTGGAATGGATGCTGTTGAGGATATGGAGATCGATTCTCATCCAGTTCCGGAATCCATGCCATGCATTCCTCCCATTTTGGATCCATTTCTTGGACTTGTCGACTTTCCACCACCAGATTCGCACATCAGCACCCAGCTTGCAGATGATTACGAGTTCGATTACGACTGCCTCCTTGATGCTCTTTCGACACTGGCAACGGTGCCCCATGTCCCCCAGGCTGGGTTGTTCGGAAGCGAACCAGCAACGCCTCGTGTCATGTCTCCGCCAACTCCTCGCCGGACCCAATTTGGAATGACGCCTGCTCGTACACATTCTTCCTCTTTTCCCATGCCTGAACTCATGGCATTTTTGTCGAACACGCCCGAAACCGTCTCAATCGATCATGTCTTTCTCGCTTGGTATCGCATCCTCCTCTACATGCCATCGGCTTGTGTTTTTGCCAACTTGATTGATGTACTTCCCCGCATCCGCACCCGTCTATTTGACAATGCCGAGTTCACTGGCAAACCGATCGCCGCGATCCTCGCACCGGCTATCCTGCCGCCTTCATCACTCTCTGCAAAACTCCGAGCAGTAAAGTTGGCAGCACATCCGCAATCATCATCACAAGCAGATGACAGCCAAGACAGTCAAAGTGACGGTTCCAATTCACAACAATTGCATACACCGTCACTAGCGCCGAGCGATCGACCTCTCCGTTCTGGGCTTTCCTTGGCTCGCGCGCAATCATTTTCTGTTGTCCCTTCCGCGCTTGCAGCCGCTCCAAAGAAACGCAAATTGCTCGGTCGTGCCGTGTCCACGTCGACTGTTGTAGCACCTCCAACACCGGTCCATGTTCTCCCTGCTGACGAGGTTGACGTCATCCATGCCCACGCTGATCTTGTCAATCTGCGATCGTGGCTTCATGATTACCAACTGCGAGAAATCATGGTTCAAATTGTTTTCCACTTTGAGCTCATGCTGTCTGTCTTGGATACCACCGAGCAACAAGCCGTTACCTCTGATCCAACAGCCTCTCAGTGCAAATCAGCAATCGAGACTTATTTGTCCAAGCTTCAATTGTTGACCGAGCAGGATTCCGACCAAACCCGGTTTCCAACACGAGGCTCTGTTTCCACTCCACGCAGATCTGGCCGGCAAAAGTCGGCCGCAACACCGAGGTCGAAGGCTGGTGCAGACACGAGATTGAGGAAGTGGATTGAGCAGACGATTGTGTTTCAGTACGCGCTCCATTCGCTTCTCGGTCATTTTCTCTTGGTGGTCGTGCTGACCACGCCAGATTTGTATTCCAGTTACCATGACCATGCTCCTGAATTCGTTACCCAGCTGTACCAGCAACATGGAGGCGATATGGAGGCTTACGTTAACGCAACCGCCAACCCGTTCTCGCCCAAACTTGCCAAGGCCGCCGCCGCTCCATCCAGCAAAACGCGACCGTCAGCGTCCAATGACGGAACAGTACCGTCAAATCTTTGCTCGGCAAGCTGCATGGCGAGAGGTCACGATTCCCTCAGCACAGCAATCGAATGCGTCCATCTTATCGATCAAAACCGAGCTTGTCACGATCCTCGTCCCTACCCCCACAATTTCATCGCAGGCAAGCTCCTCATCGTCATCTTGGCTTTGGCGACCTGGTCCTATCTCTGGTGGCTCGACACGTTCCAAGCCACCATCCAGCTCCTCAGCGTCAAGCGGTGGCAACCCATCATCAGGAACAACGAATACCCCACGCAAGCGCCGCCTCTCTACCCTTGCCGAAGTCGACCCGGTATCCATCTCGCCAACCTCGAGCGTGTCCTCTCCCGACGCTGACCCCAACTCTCCGACGGCTTCTCGCAAACGCTCCGGTTCCAAAATGGCCAAGCTCGGCCCGTCGCCCACGGACGATGATTCACCAAGCGCTGCAGCACGCCGACGCCGCCAGCGCATTGTCAACGGGCTCATGTTTGGTACTTTGCTCAGGGGCAATCTCATGTCCCAACGCAAAGAGCTGCGGTCGCCGTGGGATCCCTCGCGGGAGATTTTGACGATTCACACGACGAATCTCAACGGCGAAAAAATGCCGCGCCGCCACCTTTGCACGCCTTGACACGTACCGCATCCGGTGGTACACCGGCGATTCCCTTGACGCGTCCAGTCTTGGCAAGATCAGTTTCCGCCATTGCACGTTTTCGCAACAGAGTCAAGGCAACTCAAGCGCCGGCTCATCATCCTCTGGCAATGCTCGATCGCCCGCGTCTGTATCGTTGCCACCGCCCAAAGACGACCCCCTCCTAAAGAGGCAACTGTGAGCCTTGTCGCGCGAGGCAAGCCTGGATTCAAATCTCTCCTTGCCCGGATGAAGGGGAAAAAACCCGACCTTGCTGCGCCCGTATCCGTTGGCGCTCCGCCCGCGCAGCAGCCTGCCCCGTACCACCCGACATCCACGCCTCAAAAACCCTCATTTTCATCACTGGACTTGGCGGCGACGCCACTCGTGGGTCCCAGCACACCGCGCGATCGCGTTTTTGCGCGGGTAGAGACGCCAGGGTCCGTAAGCGTCAAGCGGAGCGCGCGCAAGCTTGGTGCCAGTGTCAAGTCCATTTTCACGCCGTTCAAGGAGTTGAAGGAGGTTGCAGCTGAGTTGGAGGGCGATGAGCCAGGGATTGGTGACAACGTAGATAGGATGGAGATGTGATGTGCTGTATATGATGCTTTTATTATTTTCTTTTTCTCTGGAGGTCGTTTTCTTCTCCCTGTCTTTGTGGCTGCTTTTTATAGGACGAGTTCTTGAAAATGGGACGGTTTTGGAGGAATTGTGCGACGACTTTTCACGACCGCATTGGATAACAGCACGTCATAGAATAAAAACTCAACATCGGTACAAGCAATGGCAAGGAACGAATATACTGTATGACTAATCGGACGTCAATCAACAAGGAGAGCCAGGAAAGGAAAGGAAATAGTATCCGAAGATATACCAGTCGCCAACAAGACGGCAACCTGTTGCAAAAAAAGGATACCCGCGCTTGCGGGTGCGGCACTGCTTGTCGCCATGCGACCAATGGAATAGCGGCAGATTCTGTTGCAACAGCCGTAAACGCGGCCGATTCAGCCTTGACGGGGACGATAGTTTGCGCAACGGTAATGGCGCTTTGAGCGAATGGCGACAAGAGCATTTGCATAGGGGACTTCGCATGCTTGCGTTGCTTTTTTGGGGTCGTCTGGCGTGCAAGTGCTGTTTCTGTCCGCGGAACGACAGCCGATTGGATTTGCAGCTCTGGCGTGCAGGCAGAATGCGTGGTTGCGAGGGGCAAGCAAAGGCCGACAATGTTGAGCACCGCAAGAGTAATCTCGGCAGCTCTACCATCGCGGGCGAGCTGGGCCACATTTTCGGGAAGCGCTGACCAGGCATCAAAACGTGGCACGCCGCAGGCATTGTGTGAAACGCAGCGTGCATCGGAGCACTGTGGGCCACTTCCCAAATGTCCATGCCGCCGCCCACCGAGGCAAACTGGGCGCAATAAACAACGACAGCCCAGCAAACTAATCCTGCCACCAGGAGAGGCAATGTGAGTTGAATGACCGGCACGGGTTCGCCCTGACGGTCCGTCGACGAGCGGAGGCGAGTTGCGGCCGAGTGCAGAAGCTCACGCCTAGAATCTGCTCATGGACTCGAAACAAATGCTTGCTGGGCGGCAGGAGGCCGAGGCCACATGCATGATCAACGGGGCCGACAAAGGAAATGTCCGTGAATCAAACACGAGCGTGACCGTGACGACCTTGACGGCAAGGACAATCAGGTGTGTCTAAGTGGCTGCTCTTCTCACAACATGACCTGGATGCTTGCGAACCGGTGTGGCCATATTGCCACATTGCAAGTTCGTTGGCGATGCCTTCATCAGCCCGGACCCGGACAACACGAACGGCAGGAGGTTTCTGAGATGTCGAGGCGGTGGCGTTCGGCGACATGTTGTGGTCGAACCCAAAGCACGGTGGGCCGGCCGGCATCAGAATTCGTGCAGTCCTCCATTGCGTTTTGACATTGCCTTGGTACACTAAATCAGGATCACGACGGCGTTGGGCGCTGCCGTTGCGCGTTGGCGGTACCCCTGGCGGTAACGACCATGGCCGCTACTCGATTGGCCAATCGGCAGCCCCTTTCCCTGTGAGCCAAAGCGTCCGACAACCCGGACACTTTAATTTGACGATTCAGTGATGTTGCGCCTGATGTTCAGGCAGGGGTTCCGGGCGGTGATGCTGTTCGTGTGGTGATTCGCGTCCGCGCCCGATCACTGTTGTTTCCGCTCTTGTCTCACATTCCGTTTCCAGCCCATCTATGATGACTCCCATTCGGCCTTATGCTCTCCTTTATGGCCCGAGTCTAACCGACATGTCTCCATAAAGTGTATCCATTGTTGCGCCAAAATGTGTCATGGGTCAGAAAATCTTTGTCCTCAAGTACTAGTCTATACCCCATCCCCATGCCCCACCGCCGCAGTCCCACCACCTGCTCCACCAACGCCCTCCCCTCCTCCCGCACCAACCCCCAAACTTGCCCTTCGACTCCTTCGACTTTCTGCAACCATACCATCAATCTCGACCGCCTCCCTCAGCGCCGCCAGCGCCTCGCCCAAATGCGCCTGCTGTGCCTGAATCGACGCCGACAGCGTCGCAATGTACACGAGCAGCTGCTGCGTGTCCCTGGGCAGCGGACCCGACATGACGACCGGATGGGTGCCCGCGGCGCCCGGGTGAATCGAAAATGGGTCGTCAAAGATGGACGCAAGGTTGGCCAGCGCTGGGTTGGATGCCGCGGCGGCGGCCGGGTTGGTCATGGGAAGCGCGGTAGTTGGCGGGTTGGGTGTGGGCGGCGCCGTGGAAGCGTGGCGCGTTGCGTTGGATGAGGATGGGTCCATGGATACACGGTGGGCGGCGGCGGCCGAGGAGGGGTTGGATGAGCCTCCGTGAGCTGTCGAGTCAAACAAGGTGTGTGGTCGCGTGGGTGACTGTGGCGCCGTGGATTCGTCTTGATGATTGACGCGGTCGTATCCGCCGGTGGCTTGATGTTGCTGTTGCTGCTGGCGGCGCTGTTGGGCGACGAGGGCTTCGACTTGAAGTTTTTCGCGCTGGGCTTTCATGTGTCTGTGGAAGGAGTGATCGAATTTGAGTGAGTGACTGGGGATCAATGCAAAGCATGGCTTACGAGATGCCGAATGTACTCGTAGACAATGGCAAAGTTACGGCCAATGACAATACTCGGGAGTGCAATGAGGAGAATGCCACACATCTGCAACACAAAGTCAAGATGAGTGCAACGCAAAGAGTGGGAATGAAATCGAAGAAGGGTGCATCAATACCATCACAGGGAACGCAATGAGCTTGCCGACAAACGTCACAGGTACCATGTCGCCATACCCCGTTGTCGTGAGTGTCACTGCAACAAACCAGCACGCTGCTGGAATTGAATCGAATCGCGACGGGCGTCCATGACTGTCCACAAATCCTTGAACGGCCGGATCCCATGTCCCACGCTCGGCAAAGTACAACAGCGTGGAAAACAGCATGACAGCAATTGACGTGAAGAACACGAGCGCACTGAGTGCGTCCAATGAGCGCTTCATGGCAATGATCAAGACTTCAATCGACAGCTGGAGCAAGGACGAGTGCTTGAAAACTCGGAACATGCCAAACAACCGAAAAGTTTTCAAGATGGTTGTGCGAAACACATAGGACATGTGCCCAGCAACGGCATCCGTGACGCTCTCACCCGGAAGCGGGCGCTCGGACCCTTGAGAAACGAGCTCGACCCAGTAAGGGAGGACGGCAAGGAGGTCAATGATGCCAAGAGGCGACTTGATAAAGACCAGGCGGAGCGGAGCGAGTCTGAGCGGGCAAGAATCCGTAGGAGGTATTCGATGGTGAAGGTGATGATGATGAAGAGCTCGACGCCGTGCCGGACGGCCCACAGGTCCATTTCGCGAGAGTAGAGTGAGGGAATGGTTTCGAGCGTGGCAACGAGAGTGGCAATGATGATCATGGCGGAAACAAAGACTGAGACGTGAAAGGCTTCCTTCGAGGATGACGGATCCTCCAAGAGATTGTACAAGCGGCGGTTCCATGGTAACTGTCAGGAACAAGACAACCGTCAATGCGAATCATCAGAAGAATGAGCAACAGGCGCCGAGATCAGGACAGGTCGCACCTCGTGCACATCCGTGTACTCTGTATCTGAATCTGCATCCGGAAAAGAAGAGACCTGCGACGAAAGCAGACCGCCACCGGCACCACTGATGGTGGGTGACAATGGCGACGAGTCAATTCCTGAAAGCGCCGAGCCGCCACGGCGCCTGTGACGCTTTGGCCGACCAATGGGTAATGCATCTTTTCCACGAACAGCGGAGGCAGAAGCTCCAGTCTCTTGCATGGGAATGACATCGTCTTCTCGGGAATCAAGGCGCGCAAATCCGCCGCGTCGTTTTGGCGAGCGAGGATGGGATGATGGGGCCACACGAGAGGAACCGCCAAGACCGTGGCCGTGATGATTATCATCTGCACCACCAAGAAGTGCTGGCAAATGGGACGAAATGGCTGATTTCAAGCGGTGTGACATTGGCCGGCCAGACGAATCAGACGAATCGAGTGGGAGGCGCGACGCAGCGAATTCAGATCCAGCAGCTGGATCAAGGTCGTCAAGGTCGATGTGAATGTGCTGTTGGCCGCCATCATCGTCGGTTGACGACCGAGCTTGGCGGCGATGACGATGGCCGGATTGCGGCTGCTGTCGATGAAGGTCCGATTCGTTTTCGCTTCCGCTGCCGCCACTGCTGCTGGTACTGGTACTGGCGGAGGTAGCTGGGAAAGGGACCATGGCAATCGTAGTAGGCCGTCATGGGCATGAGGGCCACCACCATGGTACAAGTGAGGCGATGATGGGGCTTGCGGTCTGCGGGAAGGGCGGGACCCGGAGCGTGAACGTGAGCGCGAGCGTCGGTGTTGGCGATGTGGGGTTGTTGAATGAGATGGCGATGTCATTGTGCTTTGTCCATTGAAGCTTGAGCGCCACTCTGAACGTGAACTACATAGACATATTATGAATACATGTATGTACATACTCGTGCGGCTCAGCGCCAACGCCGACAAAATCGTTTGTGAGGCTCAGAGGCGGACACGCGATTGATCGGCGATCTATCATTCGTGATCTGTGGATATGAAAACAATCGAAACTACTAATGCTGAAATGAATGAATCGACCGCCATCCACGCATACCTGCCAAAGCACATGCACACCCAGAGCAACGCACCCGCCCATCGCTCAATCTCCAACCCACCTGCATTCCCTGGTCGCTGCACTCCACGCCCATCCAACATCATCTCGCTCGGCCTCTCAGCCTGCCGCTGATCTTCCATTGCAACCTACAACCTGATCTTCGCGTCATTTGGCAACATGTCCAACAGCGACGGCCGCCTGCAAAAGCTCGAGAAGGACTTTGCGCCCATCTGCGATGAGGCCCTCCCTGCCGCCGAGGAGCTCGCCTTGGTACACTACACCAACCACACACGGGACCTCTTGCTCGTGTGCCCGCCCAACCGCCTGGCGTTTTGACTCACTGAGCCCGCTTCTTCATTTGCGTGCATCCTTCAGAGTGGTCGCCTCAACGAGGCTCTTGAGCGCCTCATGGTCCTCGAGAAGCAAACGCGCAATGTACATGCGCTGCCCTCTCTGCCGTGCTCAGCCATCCGCCATTCTAACCCAACATTCTCATCCCTCCTTCAATCCAGGGCGGTGACATGCTCTCCAACGCTCGGGTTCTCGTCCACATTGTTCGCATGTGCTTCCGTACCAACAACTTGACCCTGCTCAATGAAAACATTGTCGCTCTCAGCAAGAAGCATGGCGCCCTCAAGCAGGTTTGTACTTTTTCTTTCACTCGTGACGCCAAGCTCATGCGCGTTCTTTAACGCTTTTCTCTCTCCTTGCCCGCTTGACGTGACTAGGCCATCCAAAAAATGGTTCAAGAAGCCGTTACCTTTGTCGACCAAATCAAGGATAAGGCCACCAAGCTCGAACTCATTGACACCTTGCGCACCGTGACCGAGGGCAAGGTTCGTTCATTCACCAACTGACGTTATCGCCCTTAGTCCACAATCTCAATGCCCTCCTCAATGTGTCGGTCTAGATTTACGTTGAAGTCGAGCGCGCACGCCTCACCCGTATCCTCGCAGGCATTCGCGAAGCCGATGGCGACATCCCAGGTGCCGCCGACATTCTGCAAGAGCTCCAAGTCGAGACGTTTGGCAGCATGGAAAAGCGCGAAAAGACCGACTTTTTGCTGGAGCAAATGCGCTTGTGCCTGGCCCGTGGTGACTACACACGCACCCAAATCATCTCGCGCAAGATCTCGACAAAGTACTTTGCCGACGCTGCGTTTCCGATCTCAAGCTGCGGTTCTACGAGCTCATGATCCAGCACGCGTTGCAGGGCGACGATTATTTGGCCATTTGCAAGTACTACCGCGAGGTGTACAACACGGACGTCGTCAAGGCCGATGCCTTGAAGTGGAAGGAGGTGCGTCTGGCCTGAGCGTTGGACAAACTCAACATCTTTAGCCGAGGCTAACAGTGGTTTATGCTGCGCAGATTTTGACCTTTGTCGTCATCTTCATCATTCTCTCACCATTTGACAACGAGCAATCCGACCTCACCCACCGCATCGCGCAAGATAGCCAATTGTCCCAAATCCCGATTCTCAAGGAGTTCCTCAAGCTCTTCATGACGCCCGAGCTCATGCGCTGGCCACGGATCGAGGAGGTTTACGGCAGTCTTTTGCGTGCCACATATGTCTTTTCCACCGACACTGAGGATGGTCGCCGCCGCTGGAAGGATTTCCATCACCGTGTCATTGAGCATGTACGTCAGGTTGGATGTTCTGCCGGATGCATTCGTTTGCAACTCACTCTTTTTCTTGCCTCCCTTGATCCAATCTAACAGAACCTCCGCGTGGTCGCAAAGTACTACACCCGCATCTCATTTGCGCGCCTCAAGGACCTTCTCGACCTGGACGTGACCAATGTCGAAGACTTTTTGTCGCGGCTCGTGTCAAGCAAGACCATTTTCGCAAAGATTGACCGCCCTCGCAAACCGTGTCGTTTGCCAAGCCGCGCAACCCGGACGAGACCTTGGCCGAGTGGTCCAACGGGATTCATCGCTTGCTCAAGCTCGTTGAGACAACAACGCATTTGATTGCAAAGGAGGAGATGGTGCATCAGATTTTGGCCCGTCCATGAGCGGCCCAGGATGATATGGTTTTTTTTTTGGTCATGGAGATATGGTTGGTTGCGCCTGATGATCTGTTGGTATTCAATGCGTTATGTCGTGTGGCCTTGGGCCAGGAATGTGTATTTCTCGCTGGCTCGACAACATGAAATGATTTGGTCGATTACACGCCAGGGTGTAACTTTCGGGTTGACTCGCCGCCCGCCTTTTGGAGACCAGGGGAATGAATTTATGGAGACATTGTGGCCGTTTTCAGCTGCACAGGCCGCGGACCATCGATGTTGCGCGGAACCCTGCAAATTGATTGCCCTTGAACCTTCTTCGATCCGGTAAACATATTTATGTAACAGCCAAAACAGCCGATTTTCTACCTCTCGAGCTCCGCAAGTCCACCTCAGTATGGCCAATGAAATCAATGCCAGCGACTGCAATCATGTTTCTCCCCATGATGTTGCCCCAAACCTTCCCATCGAGCTCGCCCAAGAAGTCCTTGTAGCAGCCATCCGCTCCACCAGAATTCTCCACGCTTCGCACGACGGTTCCGCCAACCTTGTCCCATACCTCAACGTCCTCGGGCCGCGCTCCCAGTTCCCTAACATCACCTACACGGCCATCAACAAATGTTGGTGGATCCACCTCGACCACGCGAGCGAGCGCGGCAACATTGACCTGGCCAACCTGCTGGTTGCCATGAGCACCTCGTACCCGTTCCGCCCGCTCCAGTACACACCCAAAGCCATTGACCTCGCCTCGGCCAATGGCCATCTCGACATGCTTAAGTGGTGGACCGACGTCGCACGGGGCAAGCACGGCCTCCGGCTCGTCTTTTCACCCGAAGCTACTTGTTGCGCGAAATCCGTCGCCATTCTCGATTGGTGGGAGACCGAGTCGGGATTGCCAAAGTTTTATCCGTCGCATTGCGTGTTTGCTTGCCGGAAAGGCGACCTGGACTTGTTTCACTGGTGGTCCACTCGTGCGGATTGCGGGATTGGCCGCGACTGCTACCACGAGGCCATAGTCGGCGAGCATCACCACATGCTTGAGGCGTATGGGCCCGGCCCGCATTACTGCCATTTGGACACGGCCGACGAGGCGCTCGAGCTTGGCGATGTGGTTGCCCTCCAGTGGCTTGCCGACAACACCGATCAAGCGTTGTCGTGGGGGTCCGATGGCCCCAAAGAGCCGGTCGTTGTGCCTGTATTCAAGTCGGGCAAGCTCGAAGCAGTCAAATGGGTTCTTGATTACTTGGAACGGGATGAGTTTGTGTTTGGGCAGGGATTGGCCGACTTGCAAGAGTGGGCAGAGTTGGCGGCGGGGAGCGGAAGTGTAGATTTGCTTGAGTGGGTCTTGAGTGACGAGTCCGGGATTGGAAATGAGTCCACAAGGTTCGAGCTCAAGTCGATTCAAGTGTCAGATGCAATCGGTCGGGGCCACATCCCCGTGCTCGAGTGGTGCCTGGCCCGCGGATACAAGCTCGAGTACGATGCTGTTGCATTTGTCAACCGCGTCGAGGTGCTCCAGTGGCTCAAACAGCACGACTTGCCGCTCAAGTGCAACATTGCTGCTGTGGTCGAGACGGCCTGCCGATCTGGAGCCATTGACGTCTTGCGTTTTTGGCACGAGCATCAACCCGACACTTTGGAGCCCACCCGCGACGCTCTCGCTGGCGCGTGCTACAAGGACCAAGTCGACGTTTTCCGATTCTTGTCCACCATTCCCACAGGCAAATCTGTGCTTGCCAAGCTCGATGAGCCCGCATTTCGCCAGGCTTGCTTGTTTGGTGCAACCCGTGTATTGCAATGGTGGCTGCACGAGTCAGGTGTGCCGCTGCCGCTGCAAGAGCTCGACCGACTATCCGCCCAGGCGCTTCAATCTCACGCTTCTAACGAACCCGCACCTGCAACGCGCGGTGGCGATGTCCAGCTACGAAGCTATTACAATGTCAAAACAGTTGTTTGGTTCTGGAAAACGGCTTCCACGATTTCGCACGCGCAATGCGCGACCAAGTCTTGTTTGCATTTGAGATTCAAGTGCTGGATTGATTGGCCCGGCTCGGTGTCCAGTTTGACGATTGCAATCCTAGGAACCGTTCGGTTCTTGACGTCGCCTCCATGCGCGGCGATATTGGCATGTTGGATTGGTGGAAGCAGTACATCAGCCAAAGGTCGGCGGGAAGGTGCCGTTGCGGTACACTGCCAAGGCGATCGACTCTGCCACCTCAGAGGGGCACCTCGCGGTTTTAGAGTGGTGGCAAGCGTCAGGACTCGAGTACCGGTACACGATGATGCCTACACCAGGGCAAAGGAATGCGGGCCAGAGTTTGAGTTGACTTGGGCGGCTGCAAAGTGGTGGGAGGAGCAAGGCTTGGTCGGCGACAATGAGAAGGTGTAAGCAGTGTGTTCAATCACAAAGTATAGTTGTAACTCGAATAGATTTCGCTCAGTGAAATTGCTTGCATTTCAAAGGAAACACAATACCTGTTTGTGTCCAGCTCAATCCACTCTGTTGGGACAACCTGCCGCGGTGTCGCGATTCCATTGGTGTTTGCCTCACGGTTGATCATCGTCCACCTCAACGTCCCCTAGCGCTTCTGTTGATACTTTCTTGTGTTTGAGGAAGCTGGGCTGAATGTGTTGGCAGAGCGGTGGTCGTCCCGTAGCCTGCGGAGCACGTCAACGGTTTGCGATTACCGTTAGATATGCACTGTGCAAGCTGAATGGGAGACTAGAGAGCGAAAAACAATGGCGGGGCGAAGGCAGAGCCAAGTCCAACCGACGCGTTCCCTCACGTCTCCGAGTCCTGCTCACCTCAATTCAACACTGGACCCATAATCTCAACTCACAATTAAGCTAATGTGCAAGCACCGTTGCGACTTGGCTTCGCGACATGTGCTGTTTTTGCATGATTTATGGGAGGGTGACTCTGAAAACGGTACCAATGTATGCGTGCAATAACTAGTGCTGCATTCAATCAGTTACAGTGTTACATGCAATTGACTATGGACTTCACACCCTGCTTGCCAATCCTGACATACATCAGGATTTGCGGCCCACATTCCCAGCATTTGCTCGCTTGCTTGGACCCAACCTCACAATCCCAACACCAGCAGGTCCACCCACGCCAAATGAACTTGTCACCGCAGCACTCAGTGACAAATTGCCACTCTCGCCC
The DNA here is from genome assembly GCA_002102555.1 of Catenaria anguillulae PL171. NCBI lineage: Eukaryota > Fungi > Blastocladiomycota > Blastocladiomycetes > Blastocladiales > Catenariaceae > Catenaria > Catenaria anguillulae. The sequence goes on along the minus strand of MCFL01000029.1, from coordinate 232,008 downwards.
TCATTTCTCGTGCGCTTGATTGCCGATGCAGCAACTGGCGGTGCTCCGGGAACCCGATTCGCAGCTGGCAGGCGTGCCATGGGTGGCCTCGTTGGCGGAGGAGGCCTCGGAGGCAGCACTTGCTTCCGTGCACCGGAAGCTGCTGGTCGCGCCGTTCCCTGGGTATCTTCTGAAATCCTGACCTCGTAATCGGGTGGCTGCAAGTTCTTTGGACACGGGCCCGTCACTTGAGGCACATTGGACAGTTCGCACAAGACGCCCGTTTCCCTGGCATGCTCGATAAGCTCACGCCAGTACTGGTTAACGACCAACGTCTTGGCGCTGCCAACAATAAACAACGAATACTTTGCACGCGTGAGCGCCACGTTCATGCGCCGCATGTCGCTCAAGAAACCAATGCTCTTGGACTTTGACGCCCCTGGTCCACCAGCGGCCGGCCGTGAGACGGGATCCGCGCGGACCGTCGACATGATAATCACATCCTTTTCCTGGCCTTGGAACCCATCAACCGTGTTGACATCGACGAAATCAAGGGCGCCCTGGCCGTACGCTTTCAGGACACGCTGCCGGATGAGCCGCATTTGCTCCTTGTACATGGTGATGATGCCGATGCGCGAGCAAAAGTTGATGTTGCCGTGGCTGAGGACCAAATTGTGCAAAAGGTACATGACAGCGTCGACTTCGTCCACGTTGGAAAGCGATTGCCCGACATTGATCTTGTTTGGCGACCAGCAACGTCAAAGAACCGAATGGGACCAAACATTTGGCTGGGATGCGAGTGCCATGGCGCAACGTGGGTGTCGGCAGAAACACCATTGCGGAGGCGGCCATCGTAAAACATGCGGCTCGGAAAGTCGCCTATGACGATCAATATTCGAATGAGTTGGCAGTCCAGAAAGGCAAGGGCAGACATAGGAGCGACGTACTGATTGCAGGATGCATCCGATACTGAATCTCGAGCAGTACTACATTCTCTGGTCGCTGCTCTTGCACACGCACAAACAAGCTCTGGTCGTAGTTCAACTCTTTTGCCTTGGTCGACAGCACGGTTGGCGGCAACTGTAACGGATCGCCCACAAGAATGCACTGCTTGGCGCCCAAACGAAGCGGAATCAGCGAACTCAACTCGACCGACTGGGCCGCCTCATCAATCACGCACACATCAAATCCGCGGCCAATCTTGGTCATGAGGTCCTGCCCGGCCGTTGACAAGGTCGCGCAAATGACTTGAGCCTGCTCGAGCAAGCGATACCGACATTGGTTCCTCGAAGCCTCCAACGCCCGACTTGACTCTGTGCGCTGCTGCCGATGCGCATCTAGCTGCGCGAAAATCTCGTGCCGGCGCGAGTGCACCGCCTTGAGCTGCAAATCAAACGCATTCGCCCGCTCCAAATCCATGGCCAGTTGAGCCTCCTCGCGCGCCTTTTCCAGCCGCTCCTTGTCGGCCAAAACTTGTGCACGCTGATCGAGCAACGACCTCCACCTGTCGTCCACGTTGCCCGACACATCCGTCATGCGCTGCATCTCCTCGTCAACCAAATCATCCAACGCAACGCTGCGTGAATCCGGGTGAATCACGTCCGGGTTGCCCACACGCACCAAGCGCGGCACATACAGCGCACCAGACTCGTCATCCCGCACACCCCTGAGTAACCGCTTGGTGATCTCGTCTACGGCCGCATTTGACGGTGCGCACACGAGAATGTGGTTGGTCTTTTTCAAAAACGCGCCAATCACGCCCAAAATCGTACTCGTCTTGCCCGTCCCCGGTGGACCCTGAATCAACGTGATCCCCTGAGTCCCCAAGGCCGTCAACACGGCTTTTGCCTGGGGCTCGTTCAACCGGTGTGTCCGCATAATTTTTTCCACCTCGGCCGTATCGAGCGGCACCACGGGATTCGGCTTTGGGTGCAGGATCTCGTCGGCTAGTGGCATGCGCGGGAGCGCCGTCAGCGCCCGGTATTCGCGGTCCGCCGTGACGAGCGAAAACGCTCGCGCCATTTGCAGTCGGATTTGCGGGCGGATGCCGCGGGCCTTGAGCGAAACGACCAAGTTGATTTCGGCAACCTGGCGCATGTACACGACGCCATTGACCTTAGCGACATACGCAACCGAGTCGTCGGATGTGGTTGAGGAAGCGGGCGGCGCAGTGTTGACGCCGAGAATGCTGAGGAGCATGTCGCCATTGCCTTGGGGTTGGGCTTGCTTTTGGTGTTGCTTTTTCCTGTAATCCGTGGGTTTGATCCGACCGTCGGTGACAAACACGACGTCGGATTCTTGGATTCCACTTTCGCGGCAGTTGCTGGCGGGCAGCAGCACCTTGACTTCCATGACGTTTGAGGACATGGTCACTACAGCCGAGGAAGATGCACAATCAGTTGGGGCTTGGACCGAATCAGCCAGCTCAGCGATAAATGAACGCACCATCACCAACTTCCACATCAACCACAATCCCGATCCCCTCCTCCTTTGCCCTCTGCATTGCCGCCCACGTCTCAAGCATAATCAAAGGCTCAAACGCATCGTAGTACGCCCGCACACTATCGTACCTCTCCCGAATACGTGCATATTGCGATCGTCCCGCTGCCGACGGAAACTTGTACACGGGCACGAGACCAGTACCAAAATAGTCCCACTGAACCAGCGTGCCCTCAAATGTTTCGGGCGGCGGCAGCTTTTCATGCCTCCTCGTCGCACCACCCGCCATCTGCATTACTCCATTCAACCCATCATCGGCGCCAATCACGCCCGACCGAACGCCAACACCATTGAACTGCACATCAATCAGCTTGACCGTCTTTCTAGTCGCGGCACTGGCCGCCTGGTTGCGCACGCGCGCCAGCGCCTTGCGTTCGTCCGCCTTTGCCTCGGTCATCTTGTCAATCATGGCTTGGCGAGCGGCCGCGGCTTTGGATTCGACGGCCGCCGCACGGTCGATCTTCTTTTGCCGCTCCTTTTCCTCTTCCATCCGCAGGAGCTCTTCCTTGGAAACGGGTTTGGCGAGCTGTTTTTCGGGTGCAGTCGGTGGAGTGGGTGCGCGAGGCGGCGGTGGCGGCAGTCGAGCAGCGGGTTGTGCCGAGCGTGAGGTGGACGAGGAGGTGGAGGACTGAGCCGTGGTTGGGCGCGTGGCCGATTTGGAAGGCAATGGTGGGTGGTAGGTAGCGACTGACGGACGAGTTGGTTGCTTGTATTGCTGAGGAACAGGCTGAATCGCGTACGCTGCGGCAGGCTGCATGGCCGGTGCACGAGAAGGAGCAGATGGTTGAGGTTGCACTTCGGGCTCGGGCGAATCGTCGCGCAAGTCCACCACCTCGCGTACCACACTGGACTCCCTTGCCGTCGCTCGGTGCTGCTGACTCGGATGCCGCCCCGGCGGTGCCGCTTGCGTTGGCAGCGGCACTGACGTTTGCCCGACACCGTTGGCTGCAAAGTAGCTCACAAAGACAAACAATGCACTGCGCTGCTGCTCGCTAAACATGCTCTTTTTGCCTTTAGTATCCGTGGCAATCTTTTCGACGGCTGCCATGCCCGCCTGCGACAGTGGAATGCGGCGTAATTTGGCCACATCCAACAGCTCGTGCAACAGCCGAAACACAATTGCCGACAAGGACGCATCCTTTAACCTGGCCCATTTAGTCAACCCGAGCAACAAATCGGCCATGGCCGCTGCGTGCTCTGCCCCCGCGGCCGTGGCTGTGGCGGGCCAACTCACCGTCTGTTTGCGCAAATGCCCGAGCACTTCAAACACGGCGTCGTGCACAATGGTTTGGGTGGCGGAAAACGAGTCAAAGTCGTCCTCGGGTGCGGCCTCATTGTTGCCAATCTGCAACCCGATGGCGTAAAAGCTGGCATAGTAGTGCACGGCCACAGTCAGTGACGCGGCGGTTTTGGTGATGGCCACCTGGTCCTTGATCCACATGACGTGCTGCGACATGGTTTGCACAAAAACCTTTGATCGCGAGTTGAGCAATGCGAATCGAGAAAGCATGGCAATGGATGCATTTTCGATGAGCGGTGAATACGAAAACAAGGCGTCGCGTGTGCTGAAGCGAGAAACAACGTCGAGCTGGTGCGAAAGCCACTGCATGGCGGCGCGCTGTAGGCCTGCGTGGGTCGTGGTGAGCAGGTCCGGCAAGAGTAACTGGAACTGCTGGTCGGCCAGGAGCGCCCCGGCGAGATGTGTGTTCCGGTAGAACACGTGGGTAATGAAGGATTCCAGCAGAGCGCCGTATGCGTTGAAGCGTTGAAAATGCGTGTCAACAACAGGAGCGGGTGTTGGGTGGTGCCAAATGACAGACAGAGGAGGAGTCGAGACCACTTGGTGGCAGGCAATAACAAGGTCCATGACGAGCTTGCGTGGCCACTTGAGCGCACAATCCATGACGCCCGACTGGAGAAACATGTCGGCAACACTCCTTCCAGCATCTGTATCGGGGGGCACCAATTGCAACAAAGTCCCAGGATCCACCACATCGGGGATAATTGCTCGGTCCCACACCTTGGCCGTCCACGCTGCATCGTGCACCAGAGTCCCCCCGAGAACCGTGCATGTCAGCTCGTCGTCTGGCCGCTGCATGAGATATGACATGACAATGTAGCTGACGCGCGGGTCATTGAGGGTTGTCCACGGCACGGGCGTTGACAGCGGGTCGTCGGGCGGGGACATGAATGTGCCGAGGATGCCGATGGCAAGGCGGAACATGAAATCGCGCGCATAACCCGAGATGGGTTTCGGCGACAGGTCGGCGAGGCCCGTGAGGAGGTGACGGGTGACATAGTTGTACGACTCGTAGAATGCCAATGACGATGCGCCGGTTGCGGATTGAATGTGGATGAGAAAGTAGGTGGTCCATCCAAACAGGCGGGCCGGGATGGAAAGTGCTGGGTCGTCAGCCAGCGCTGCAATGACAAGTGTGTCGCAGTGCGGAATGGCCGCGATCCCAGGGTATGCTTCCAGGGACGAGGAACCCGAAGCGAGCGGGTCGACAAAGGCCGGATGTGTCCAGAGCGCCTGCAAGAAGGCCTTGATGGCCGAGGGCTGCTTGACGACGGCAGGCGGCATGATGCGCTCGGCCTGGACATTGTCGGGCATCGGGTCGGGCGACGAAACGGCCGCAGCCAGGACGGCGAGGGCATGATAGACCTGGTGGTGCGGGACGACTTGGCGGTCGGTGAGGATCGAGTAGAGCGACATGTGTGGGGAAGAGTCGCTGCTAATCTCTGGAATTCATTGGGTGAACAATGCATGGGACTAATGGATGTTGGCCCAGCAGAGTGGGCATCATCGCGAGATACTAATAAGTATTGTCGGCTTTCGGCTGTTGGTCGATGCGATGCGATGCGAACAGACCACTCGAGCATCGACTCACTGTTTTCTGTCCTTCGTCGCCAGGACATATGATATTAAATAACATGTAACAATTCGACACGATGCTTTTACAAACGAGGCTGAAATGTGGATAACAATTAAAAAAAAAAAAAAAGAGAGACAAACCAACAACAACAAGACAATCCACTCTCGTCCTCCTTCGAACATACATTGCAGCGAGCCCTCAAACCTCTCGTGCTCAGAAATCATCCATGTCTCCCTCCTCCAACGCCATTTGAATATCCTTTTCCAGCTCCCTGGCCTCCTCGCTGTCCACAAACGTCTCGCGCTTGACCCGATCGGGATACCTCATGGCCTTGACACTGGCATTGTGCAACTCGAGCCCAAACGCAATGCGCGAATGGAACGCCAACTGCGGCTCACGACTCGCATACACATCGGCGAGTGCCTCTGCCGCGCCACTCCTCACCACGCCGGCCCCGTGATCGATCTTGGCCTGCAGCACACCATCGCGAATGGCCTTGGCCACCATGTACTCTGCCGACTCTTCCGAGTCCAAGCCCAAGCGCAAGCAAATATCCTTGAGCGAAATGGCCGAGTAGGCCACCGACAACAAGCGCATGCCCGTCTTGATCACATTGTGCCTCAAACGCTGCACCAGTGTCAGCGTCCGGTCCTTGGCAAACACGGGCGTGCCCTTTGCCACGGCCGCCGTGAATGCGGCCAAATCGCCCTGGCGCACAGCCAGCACGAGCTGCCGGTACGGCTCGAGCGGCGCACGCATCGTGGGTGGGCGGAACGTGGAGCGCTCAGGCACCTCGCCCATGAGCAACTGCACCAGAATCGCCAGCTTGGTCGCGGCTTGCAAAAACCCAACCGTGGCGGGCGACCCAGGCGCCTTGCGAATGGCTTGCTGCAACGCAGAGTGTGCGCCCGTGTAGTCGAGCTGCAGCGCAGCAATGCGGCCCACATAGTACTGGTACCGGACAACTTGCGTGTTGGAGGCGCTTGCGGGCAAACCGCCAGACTTTGCAACGAGCTTGTCTGCTTGCTCAATCTGGTTGGCGAGCAGCAACGACCGCAAGATCAGGTTGAGCAATGTGGCCGTCGATTCGTCGTCTTGGCGCAAAGTTGCCGTGCGATGCAGAGCAAGCAGCGTCGACCGGACTTGGGACGGTTGCGCGGCCGAAGGGACCAGTTCGTGGAACCGCGCATAGTAAAAGTAGACTTTGGCACCCAGTGCGTCGAGGGTGCGGCGGTTGGACGATTGAATCAGCTGGACAACGGCCGTGGACAGCGAAATACCCTCCGTGTACCGCTGTTGGTCGTGCAAAAAGATGATGGCAAGCAAGCCCAGGTACACTTGGACCTCGGGCAGCGTCGATTGTTTGGGAGCGGCAGGGGCAGTCGCGGCGTCGGACGACGAGTCAACAGCCATGGCCTCCGACGTGTCGACGTCGCCGAGCAAGGGCAAAACGGTGGTGCGGATGACGCTGTCTGTGAATAACCGCATGAAGCGCTTAAGCAATCAAAAACAGAGTGAACCATGGCATAAGGTGGCATTAGCATACCCGAAACGAGTGATTGGACCAATGCGCGCGCAAGCAAGTGGGCAGTCAAGCGCTTGCGGATGGAGGGTGTGGTGCGCAAGACACGCGTGACAAAACGGTCTTCGAGGTCGGCCACGGCCTTTTCCAAAAGCTGCACATTGTTCTTGATATCTATGTAAAACATGTGATAAATACCGAACACATGATCGTGAGCGTTTTAACGCGTGATGCAATTGGCCAAGTCACGGCCGTCGAGAGACGACGAACCGGCGAGGAAGAGCGCTTCGTGGTCGACGACGGGCTCAACAACGTCCACGTCCATGGCAGCAGATTCATCGGCGGGGGCTGCAGCGGCGGGCTTGGTGGCGGCGGCGGGAGGGGTCATGATGACTTGATTGTGATGTCGATTGCGATGGTTCAAGGGTTGAAGGCTGACGAGGTGATCGGTGACCAGTGAGGCGTCCAAGGCACGGAATTGGCGGATCGGTACGTATTGATGCGAATGCGTAAAGTATGGTTTGGCAGTCAATTGCTTGGAATCGCAATACTGTCGGAGCATAATCGTAATCGTGTCGCGACATGAGGCATTGCAAATATTACATGGGCTGGTACATAACCAGCGTAGGAAAGAGGATCGCCCAAGTCCGCCGATCGCTTTTGACGACTGACTCTTGTTTGCCATCGTTCCGGCTGTGTGGCGATGGATGGGAAACAGCTTAGGCGCAAGACAATGGAATTGATACAGCGACAGAGCAAGAAGGGGAATGTGGACACATCATCAACAAGAGCCGACTACTCTATCTTTCTCAATTGATTCAAGAGAATATCCACCCGTACAGCTACCTCAGCTTGCGCATACTCAACCTTGAGCCGCAACTCCAGCAATTCCTTGATCCTCGACCTCGATTCCTTTTGCAACTCGTACACCGCAAGCGCTTCCGATAGCACGGTCACAGGCGTCAACATGCACATCCCCGCAATCGACCGAGAGAACGACGCCGCCGCCATGTCATTCAAGTCAAACTGGTCCTTGACTGCTTCAGCACCACGCTCCCAGTTGCAATCCATGGCAATCAAGACCAGATCGGGATCCAGGTCAACCAACAGCTTGCACATCATCTTGACACGGCTGGCCATTTCGGGAGTACTGCGGAATCCTTCATAAATCCCCTTGGCGGTAACAGCTGCTGCGAGATCGAATAGATTGTGTGCGAATGGGACTGGCAGCGAGGACGTCAGTGTCGGTGCCACCTCTCCGGGTGGCGGAAGTCGTGCGACCCAGGCAGCGCGCAATACATCAAGAGCGCTTTCGGGAGTGGCAAGGTCAAGCTGGTTGGCCGAGTCGAGCGGGCCAAACACGTGCAAGAATCCCATTATGAGCAATGCCATGTGCTGATGGCTGAATTGGGCAAGCCATTCTGGAACGGATGAATGCAGGTCGGGGGTCGGATCAATGCTTTGGTGGCCAGATGCTTTCAAGCACATGCGAAAGAGGGTACAAACAATGTGGACCTTGTTGCTTGCGAGCTGCTCGTAAAAGAATCGACACTTGTACGTCAAAGTGGACGGCGACTCGTGAAAGAACCGGTCGAGAGCGTGCGACAGTGCTGTTGGACGCGACCACGGCAGCTCTGGACTCGTGGAAAAGAGCTTGACGAGTTGCTCGTTGGTCCATGTTGCTGCATGGTCAAATAAATAGTCGACTGGGTCGATATCGAGATCGACGAGATAGTTGATGAGTAAGGTCCGCGCACGAGCGAAATAGTTCAAGTTCTGATAAGCCATGCTGTGGATGATGGCTGTGAAAGAAGAGCGATTGAGTAAGGGTGATGCCAAAAGCAGCCATCTGGCAATATCAACATACCTTGATGTACAACGTCTTTCCACATGGCAGTCTCACACAGAGTCTCTTGCAATGCCGCCAACAACGTATCGCCACGGTGCGTGAAACGTGTACGCTGCTCCAAAACGTATCCCCATCCATTGACGCTCAACAGCTGCTTTTCCATGGCAATCGTCATAACTTTTACTCCATGACCCGAAGCCAAAATGAAGCCGCAAATGGCGTTTTCAACTTGAGCGTTGGCCGCCTCTGGATCTGACGCTCTTGCTGCACTTGGCAAATCGTGTTCAAAAAGCAAGCGTGAAAACATGGACAGGGCCCGCGACTTATGCGATAAGGGGAATAGCGCGAATGGAGCATCATGGCGCTCAAGCCAATTTGCGAGCTCCATCACGCGGTCTGCATCGGTCATGCCCTCGATGAAGCTGAGGAAGCGAGATTGAAAGATAGAGCCGTTGGCCACGGACAGAACGATGTTAGCGGACAGGTTGAGCGCACGTAAGACCGTTTCCAATGTCGGTAAAGACCATTCGAACATGGTGACGGTGATCAGAAACTCGCTGAAGGTCATTTCCGCGTCGGGTTCTTCCTCGATCAGGATAGAAAAATAATCGCGGGTGCGTGAACGGTCGTCAAGGCACAGCATGCACCAGCGAGAGGCCCCGGCAGCAATGGTGACGAGGCCGGGGATGTGCTGCACGAGTCGGACCAGAGCGTGTTCGAGAGCATCGAGTTGGCCTGAACGAATGAGGTAAAAAACGACATGAAATGCATCTGGGATGGGTTGCCACCAAGAGTAAAGTGGGACTTTGGCAGGTGCCCGCGCTTGAGGTTGCGTATCGGGCGGCCCACCCGCTTGCGCTGCGACTCCGCTTGCCCCTGCATTCTGCTCGCCAACCTCGGGTTCGTCGTCGGCTTGCTCTTCATCTTGCTCGTCGTTCTCATCATCCCACCGCGGCCGCCAACCGAAATGATGCCTCCACAACCGATCCAACTCCGTTCCAATTGCCGAGTCGTCGGCGGCAATGATTGCCAGTTTCGGAGTAAATGGACCAGTGGGCGAATACAAGTAGGTGACGTAATCCAAGGAGACCAAGGGATGCGCCGGCGGAACGGACGGAGCCTGAGATGCGGCATAGGCTGGTGTGCTTCTGCCCTGTGCACCCTTGAGCTGGGCACGAAGCATGAAAAGTGGATGAGAGCCGACAAGCTGTGGCGCATCAAAGTATTCCTCTTGCTCGTTTGTCAGCTCCGTTTCCCAGTCGCAGATTGTAAAGGTTCCGTCGCCGAGCAAGACCCGGTTTCGCCACGACCGCCGGACAAGTACATTCTCCGGTGAGACAAGCATCGCGTGGACGGCGCCAGTCGACGACGGCAGCGTTGATGATGGACTTGCCAGGGCAAAAACAGACAGGACGAGCTCGACAGGCAAGTAGTCGGTAAACGGGCGAGTTGGCAAACATTTCGGTTTCATGCTTTTCATTGCTGTGTCTTGTCTGAGGTATTTACAATCTTTTAACCAGATCAGGGGATGTGTGGCTGTCGTAATCAGTGACAGATTCAAAGTGGTTCGTGGCGAGTCCTTCGATTTCCGTCCGCTTCCCGTCCGGCCGTCCACGCAACGAAAGTTGAGACAGCCAGTCGCTGGGCAAATACGCCTGATGATGGGCAAGTGTCGATAAAATCGTAAGGACATAGAATGTGAGAACATTTGACTAATTTGAAGTGATACTACAAAGAACCTTGAACGATAACTTGCAAAACCAGTGTGATGAAGGCAACCATCGCCAAAGATCTTCACTTTCTCGCGATCTTTACATGAAAAGAGAGCTGATGATGGTGGCAACAACAGTAGCCAAGCCAAAAGCAGCTCTTTCCGCACCATTCTCTTCGACTTTATGGGTCACCGCCGGTTGCTCGTCCTGTGCTTGCTCCTTGATCGCCTTCTTGGGACCGTTGACTTTGCCTTCGTCATCGGCTTTACGGGTGTTGCCCGCAACCAAGTCTTGAACAGTGGGCACAGCATCAGCCACCTTTTCGGCCTCTTTCTCATTCTTGGCACTCGCCAAGTCCTTTTCCACTTGCGCGGCCAGTTGCGCAGCAATCTCGTTGACCTTGCGTTCTGCCGCGCGCACCTTCTTGATGGCCATATCGAGATCCATGGTGGGCATGAGTTGACGAATCACCAATTCGGGCAGCGGGTCGACGCCATGCACAAAGGTAGTCGCGTTGGTCGGAAAGCTGTTTGTGGATTCGTTGGTCGAGACGATGACATCTTGCTGCTTGTGACCACCAGACGATTTGCCGCCGCCAAACACTCCCTTGATTCCCTTCCACAGCTTGCTGAAGAAGCCAAGTTTCTTGGCCTTGCCTCCATTCCCGGAACCGTTCGCGCTATTGCCGGCATTCGAAGACGATAGCGGCGGCGGCACCAATGCCGACTCGTAGCGGTAGCACAGCTGGTCCTCGTACTTGATCATGTCGGCATTCTTCCACTTGTTCTCGTACAAGACCGTCCCGTCGCCCACCTTGACCTCCAACTCGCCCGGTTCCGTTTCCAAAATTGACCACGTTTTCGGGTGCCAACCCCTGCCATACGGCCCACAACAAGTCAATGTAACAATGGTGCAAGTAAAACACCGGGTCGGCAGGCGAGATGCGCGGATCGCCCATATGCCCGCCAATCATGCCATGGTAAGCATTGTACGGAACGACTTCAACCACGCCACTCATTTCGCCAAATGTCTTGAATGACTTGAGTGCAGCGGCCATGCTGACCGACGACGGGATCCAGTTGAACTTGCCGCTGATTGTGGAGCGCGGGCGGCGTTGGACAACACGGCCAGAGTCGTCCGTGAGACCCGCGAATGGGGCGGTCAGCGCGCCCGGTTGCATCGCGCTGACACCGTCTGTGGCAAACATGGTCGAGGAGAGCGGAGCGGCAGAGTCGGCGAGCTCGTCCCAGTACGGCAGACCTTGGATGGCAGGGTTGGCTTTGATGAGTTCGTCTTCAAACTCCTTGAGGATGGCACGGTGCATGGGAAGGAATTGAGTCGTCTGATGATCGATGATGTAGAACGGACAGACTAAAATTAGTGTACATGGAGACGTGATGAAATGATCAAACACATCCGATTCATACCATGTGATACTTGATTCCAGTGCGGTGCTTGAGCGTCATGCGATCCAAAGCACCCGATTGCTTCATGGTGTTGATGGCCTTGGCGTAATCGGCGCGCTCCTTTTGTGACAGAGACGAGTACGGACGACGTATGCGGACTTGCTGGCATGCTGCAGAGGCAAGCGCAGCATACGCCAAGAGCATGACAGCGAGAATGGGGACAGGGGAGCGCATTTTGGAAAGAAACACGGGGAAGGTGACAGTGCAATGTGAGGGGCTTGCGCGTGTAGTAGGTGGGTCTATGGGGTAAGAAGGCAGCGGATCTCGAGTGGGGACGGGATGGAAGTGCAGTCTGATGAGGGATGCAGGTGTGGGAAAAGTCCCAGGGGTAGATCGGGCTCTTTATAGCTTTTGGAAGCTTCAGGCCAGCATCATCGACGAGACACCGTTGCGAATGAAGTGGCCGTTACCAATGAATTTTGGCATCGGCTCGCTCCAGAGCCATGCACCAGTCATCCCTGTCCCGCGCGTCGAGTTCCCGCTCACTCGCTGTGGCGGAGGCGGACAAATGCTCTGTCGCCACTCTAATTTACTGCTATGGCACTGCGCATTCGTGGTCCAAGAATAGTGGCCACATGCATACAGCGTGCTCGGTCGTGCACCCAGAAAAAGACTCAAGCTGGAAGGTCTCACCCAAATCTGTGTCTCACATGGTACACTCGTTGCCCATGCTCCTCAGCAGGACCCACTCTCGATCCTACGCCGTGCACGCAACCATGCACGGAGCATACATTTGAGTCATTTTCTTCAGCGGGTGTCCCTGATTGTTCACTGCGCTAGAGCATATGTCCGAGGCACCTTGCTCATACCTTTTTTTTTGTCGTCCAATCAGTATCTGGCGGTGGTACTCTCTTGGTTCGTCCCAGCGACAAGTACTATCGAGCAACATTTGCCCGTTAAGCCGCTCCCATATGCTCCGAGTCTTGGCACAATCTCGACGCCACGTTTGCTGCTCTTGCTCCCGATTTCGTGACGCCTGTATTACTGTGAAGTCATTCTTGATGATGAGTCTAATTCAGGGTAGGCTGTTTAAAAGCCTACATTATTTTGGTCATTTCTGACGACCATGAGGGACATGGGAAGCATGCAGGGCAAGGCAAGTGCGTGCAGCTCGCGTCGGATTGGTGCCGTCAACCTGCCCCGCCATCTCCCGACATCCCTTCCCGGAGGATGCATGGTCCGAGGTAGGTATGAGATACACAAGATTCGTACGCACTCATGTCGCATGTCGTGCGATGGCGACAAATTATAACAAAGAAAACGGCGTGAGTAAACATACGTCGGAATGTTCAAGGTATAAATCCGCGATGCAAAGAAGAATGCCGACAATGCGTGCCGAGGGCAACTAGGTATCACTCGTCGGCAACCGCAGTAAGCAAGGCACAAGTAACATCATACCAACGGCCCAGGATCTGGGCGGTGCAACAGGGACAGACGGACGGTCGCCGCCAAGCTGAGTCTACCAATGAGTAAGTCACTCGGAACACATCACTTTTTTTCCTTCATTAGGTTTCTCGTGAACCTTGCAGGCTGAGACTCGGACAAGTATTACGTCACATAACATTCAAACGCACACATACACACCAGCTTGCTCGCCCACTGTTTCCTCCTCAGTACGGGCAATGGCCACAATACCCGCACTCTTTATCGCATGCAGTCAAGTCCATGTTCCGATTTCTCTCCTCCTGCTCCTCGCGATAGTACCGCTCATCCTCGTCAAAGTCGTCCTCGTAATACCGATCCTGCTCCTCCTCCTCCTCATACTCGTCGTCCAAGTCGCTGCTTTCGCCATTCACCTCAAACAACCCATGAAAGTGGTGCATACTCGTCTGCAGCACATACAAGATCTCATCCACCACGGGGTTGCGCGGATCCCCACGGTCGTATGCCGCCGTTCCAATCGATTGACCAACATCCCATCCCGCCAATCCTACGACTTGGGAACAAAAACCATCTTGCCGTGCGCCAAGTGCATTCGTTCATCGTGGCCGCGCCTGTCGTTGCCGCGTTCCGCGCGGGGAGGTTGGGCAATGTACTCGAGCTTAAGCGTGTCATGCGAGTCGTGAAACACCCACATGTGAGGGTCACGCTGAGCGGTTGAAGAAAGGATGGTGGATATGTAGGGCACGAGAGCGTCGTAGCGATCGATTTGCTGAGGTGTCGGGTTGGCCGTGGACTCAGGTGTCGGGTCGGCCGTGGACGTGCGACGGATGGTGTGGATGGGATGACGGATCGAGTGGATGGGATCGGAGCCGCGCATGCTTGGACAAGTGTGGGTTGTTTTGGCCAGGTCAAATAAATAATATTCCATTACTTGTTCACAATTCGGTGGATGTGCGGTTGGGTTGGTTGTGAATCCTTGTCAAGGAAGAAATGAAGCCATTGAACAATGTCTCGCAGCTGGACGAGACTTGGGACAATGGTCGGACAATGTGCACTGACCGCAAACTGGGTTGACGGCCAAGATGGAGCAAAGTTTCATGTCGAATGGACGTCATCAAATACTATACTATTTTGCTATAAATCAATGGCGCTGCAAGAAATTGGTAGCTGACCAGGCCAAACTGACATACATAGCATAAGAGAAAGAGGATGGAATGGCCCAAGAATGTACATCCTTATGTACTTTCAGCCTACTTCATTTCGACCATACTTGGTTCGAAAAAGAGGACAATGTCAGTTGGTGAGTCGGTAAATAATGCGTTCGATTTGTGCTCGAAATGTCTGAAGGAAAAGGGCAACAAAAACAAAGTCCAAAGGTTTTCAGAGTCCCGTGACCGTCGCCATACGCTGTGCCCAGATCTGGTTTGGGCGTACCTACATGTATACGACTGATTGGGAAACGAAACGCGTCATCATGTTGTTCATCGTCGCATCGAGGCGAAACTTGAACTGAACTCGTTGGGCACTTACTTGGCCGTCGATGTTCCCATCACCCCACACTGGATATCCCCCTAAACTCTAAACTCGGTGGTCCTGGTCGCTCGGCTAGCAACTGCATTCAAGGGGAATGATGGCGCGCACGCATGACACGCCAGTTTGGGTCAGTGGGGCTCTTGCCGGACGCGGTTCGAACCCTGCGCCAAGCTGTAGTGTGCCGGACTCCTTTTGTGGTTGCCCTCATTTTGTCACTGTTTCTTACATATTCCTGCTAAATAAGGATTCATTCCAATATCATATAAAGAAATGGATCAGACAGAAATGCACTGGGGCTTGGCTCAATTTGATCTGCTTTCATTCGAGAGAACATTCACTTTTGCACTCACTTGCGTCGCAGGTCGGCCTTTCCACACCCATACATACGACAACCGAGCGACCCACTCGCTTGGTAAGTCCGAGTCGAATATATATGCGGATACGGTCCTTGCGCATGTCATCCATATCTGAATCTGAGGGCAGAATAATTCGTCGCGACGATGGCCCCCATGGCCATCCTTGTGAATCGCGTCCAGCACAGTCATTTTCGTGCTGCATGCCACGACGATGACTGTCTTGTGGGCAAGTTCCCACCCACAATTGCGGGCTGCAAGGGCCGATTGTCTTGATTGCGAGGCGCTAGCTGAACGGCAACTCGTACTTGTCCATTTGCTGCCTGTGGCAACGATATACATTCGACAACTGACCTGGCGACTGTCGTGGCCAAGCATACGATCCTCGTGGATCCTCGTGAAGAGGAGGCAACTTGCCGTTCAAGTTTCTCCTTTGGAACGGCTCTTTCATCAAGTGCGTGCACTTTTCTCGAGCCTTTCTTGGGTCACGAAATCGCACATGTCACGGTCGACAAGCGGATCTGACCAAATATAAATAATATTGATGGAAGCACCGAGTCAAAACGCCGTCTATGCTGAGCCGACATGTGGAAATAAATATTGGACAAGCAAAAAAAGGTTACGAGTCGGTACATAGTGAGCTATGATGAGTCTATTTTGGGGTGTGCTGTGTAAACGCCTATATTGGTCATGTCTGACGACCAGGAGGGACATGGAAAACCCCCGAGTGCAAGGCAAGTGCATGCAACTCGTGTCGGATTAGTGTCGTCAACCTGCCAGGCACACGATTCGTACGCACTCATGTCATGCGATGGCGAAAAGCTAGCAAAGAAACCGGCGTGAGTATGTGAGTATGTGGGAATGTTGGATGTATGCGTGATGCAAAGAAGAATGCCGACAATGCGTGCCGAGGGCAACTAGGTATGGGATTAATGACGTGTGAGAAAAACAAACAACTTAAAGTCGAGAAACCACCCGCCAGGGGCAGTCAGCAAATGCCATGCCTGCACATTAAACCAGCTAGTCGCGCGCGTCAAAGATCAATCGATCCTGCGGGCACACAATCTGCCTTACACCTGCGGCAACTGTGCAAGCAAATTCCTGGTTCCTGCCGGCGCTCCAATAACCACGTTGGGCACCGCAGTTGACAGAAGCGTCTGCTGAGCTTGTGCGCGCGACAGGCCCTGGCTCATGAGCGCCGCCATGATGCCCGCAACGTGCGGCGACGCCATGGATGTGCCCGAGAGAAAGGCGCTTGCTGATTGCGAGTTTGCGCGCGCGGCTTCAATTTGCACGCCTGGCGCAATAACTGTGGGAAAGAATCGGCGTGAGAAGAGGATCATGGCAGGAGGCAACGAGTGGGCACGCACTGTCGACGCAACGGCCGCGGTTGCTAAAGTTGGCAAACCGGTTGTCGCGCGGATTGTCTATTGTTTTGTGGAAGACGAGCGACAAGCGAGTCAATCCATGCAAAACCCAGGAACCTGAGTAGGGCAAAACGCACTCGCTGCCACAGTGATTGCCGACGGAATGAACGCAGGCGAGACATTGCAAGCGTCTTGGGACTATACACGAGATTGCATGAGGGGCAAGAAGGTGGATCGTTTTAGCGTTGTGGGCATGCACATACGCAAAATACCTAGGTATGAAATCAAGCGTACTTCGTTCCCAGCAGCCACCACAACAGCCGCGCCAAGCTGCACCAACGAGTCAATGGCTCTTTGAGTCGCCGCATCGCCGCCGCGAGGGCCACCCAAACTCATGTTGATGACGCTTGGGTTCCCACGCTGTTGCACAGACCGAGCAACCGTTTGGAGTGCTTGAACGACACCAAAGTTGGAACCAGACCCGGAAGCGTCAAAGACCTTGGCTGCAAAGACGTTGGCTTGCTTGGCGATTCCGAATCGTGTGCCCGCAGCAGTACTTGCACAATGAGTTCCATGGCTGTTGAACGGTGAGTGAGCAATTGTGAGAAGTAGTTTGTAGTGGTCGAGAATATGAAAATGCTTGACGCACCCGTTCAAATCGCTTTGGCCTTCGCCCGAAAAATCGGCCAAGAATTGTGCACGGCCACCAAAATCGGCGTGGTTCACGTCAATGCCGGAATCTAATCATGGCGCAACAGACCAAGGGATCAGTGAGCCAGTTGACAGCAGATCACTCGAAAGGAAGCACGTATGTACCAATCACATAAACGTCGACTCCCTCTCCAGCATTGTCCGGGAACGTAAACGACCGATCCAAAGCCCCCCGGGGCGTGTCCAAGCGATCCAAGCCCGGCGGGGGATTTGCTTGCGTGGCCAGCAACTTCCACGTGACCTCATTGTCAATGGAAAGGACCTTGTCGCTCATGGTACTTTGAAGCTGCTGGCGGATCTTTGGCCCGCCCGCGGGCAAGATGAGCGCGCTGAACGATCCGATCGACACTTGCTCGGTGCGCTTGGCAATGGAGGCCATGCCTGCATCTTCGTAGACCTTGAGGACCGATGAGACGGTTTCAGGGTCGAGGTCCGACAGGGAAAGAAGCCAGCGGCGGGCTGCCGGGGTTGCGGCGGCCGAGGTTGGGTTGATTGGTGCAAGAGCGGCGATCAGAGCCAGGCAAATGGGCAGCGAGACGAGAAGGGAAGTCCGGTACATGACGAATACTTGTGGTTGGAATGATATCGAGAGGAGCGACCAGCGGCTGGAAGAGTGAATGAGTGCTTGAGTGTGGTGAATGTATCTCGAGTCAATCGAGTGGATCGGGATGGGAAGGTGAAAAGCACGGCAATCAGTGAAGTATGGGAAAGTTGAGTCGATCTACGACGCGAAGGAGCGGAGGTCTGGCCAGATGTGTCGAAGTGTGTGAAGAGATGAAGTTGAAGTTTGCCCAGAGAGGGGAGTGCTCGAGGTATTTATGGGCGGCGCCGGGCTGCCGTGCTATTAGGACGGCAATAGACAACAAGCACCGAGAAATGTCCTTGAGGAGCAAGCATGCGCGAGCACGCCGAGTTTGCAAGAACTGCACACAAAAGGTCAAGTGTGAGTGGCCTTGTACTGATTTCGTGCCAGTGTCATGAAACTCGGGGAGAGATCGAAATGTTGCAAACGACGCAAGAATGCCCCCACTGCAGCGAACGTCACAGTACCGATCCGATGCCGCAAGGGACCTACCCACTCGTTGCAGCAGAGGGGGGAGAACGACGGCCAGCCAACGTGTCAGTGCTGCCGTTTGCCCATTCCCGTCACCGGTGTTCATGGGCCTTACCTCTCACTGTGACCGTGACGTCTCGGCAATTAAAAGGAAGAGTTTAGGATTTCCAACTCCGTGCGTGGGAAGAGGCGCACCCATAGGTATAGCACTGCTGAGGTGGGTATAGAAGAATACATATGTGACAGAACGCGAGAGACATTCTTTACCTATGGCCGTCAACACCTTCCCTCACTGTGATTAACATTCCATTTCAATGAAGACATATGTGTCAATACGAAGCACTCTTTTCGTCACGGTGACCCTATGCAACATGTCTGAACCGTCCTCGTCCTCCGCCTCGACGCTGTCCAAAGTGGTTCATTGGTGGCAGTCGCACTTGCCCTCCGCACCCTCATCCTCTTCCCAGTCGGCGACCGCAGCCATGATCCAACCGCGGCCGTCCCCCTTGGGAGGCAACGGCCTCTTCCTGACGACCACATCATTGGCATTGGCATTGGCCACGGCGCAGCCTATTGCCACCATCCCGAACGACTTGCTTATCACCGCCGCCAAAATCCACCACCATGCTCAGCAACACGACCGCCCGCTCGCCAGAGCCCTCGACCACTTGACACCACCCGACTGCCAACTCGCTCCTTCCCGCTTGGCCATCCTGACATTCCTGCTCCGCTTCCGTGCCTTGCCGGACCAGTCGCAACCCAACCCATGGCGCCCGTACCTCCTGGCTCTCCCAACACTAGCTGACCTGCATGTCCCGACCCAGTACGAGGACCAAGAGTTGGCCCTGCTGCACGGAACCGCCATGCCGCGGCTTGTTGCGGCCAAACGTGCCAAGCTGGTCGACGAACTGGAATCGATCTTGTCCGCGTTTGACCAAGTCCCAACTTCACCCACTTCCGAATCGGCGCCATCCGTCAATGTCGACATGCGGCAAGCCGTTTCGCTCGCCGACCTCTTATGGGCCGATGCAATCTTTTGGTCGCGCGTGCTCGAAACTCCAGCCCCGACATCCTCGACATCTGGACCACAATCGAAGTCGGCTGCAGCGACCTTTGAGCTTGCCATGATCCCGATCCTCGACTTTGCCAACCACTCGTTCGACAACCCAACGCTCCGCTGGGACCGCGACCCTGCCACGGGCGACGTGCACTTGTCGCTCACCTCCTCGTCACCATCCACAACGCTCACTGCATCCGACGAACTGTTTCTCTGCTACGACCCCGAAAAGTCCAACGAGCAGCTGCTCTTTACACACGGGTTTGTGATTCCCGGCAACACTCGCGGCTACATTTCTGTGGACGCCATGCCCGAACTCAACATGCTTGCCGCACAGGCCCCCGAGCTCTCCCACCGCATCCAATGGGCCGTCAACCACTTGCAAGTGCGGCCCATGGTGCAGGTCTCTGCAAACCCGTCGTGCAAGTCTGGACCCGCTCAGTCCGCCGCCGCCGCCACAATCACATGGCTCGAGAGCCTCTTGGATCCCACATCGCTGGCACTCGTGTTGCTTGTGGCCGTCGACGACGCGGGCGCCGCACATGCCATTCAAGTAGCAAGCGAATCTACCGCGACCGATCAGCAGGATTTGGTGCACAAAACATTGGCCGTGCTCAAGGCCAAGGTGGGTGCCAGTCAAGATGCTGTCGAGCGCGCGTGCGAGTTTCTTCATGTTGTGTTTTCGCGTGTTGCGCAAGAGGTGGATGAGATCAAGGTTGGCACAGTTGTGTCTGCAGAACAGGACATGGTTGTGGTTGACATTGAAGGTGTTGGCGAGGACGGGGACAAGGCCGTGGTCCAGCATGAGATGGCGCGTGCCAGGTTGGATGCGATTGTGGGCTACAAGGAGCAGGTCAGGGAGGTCGTTTTGGGTGTTGTCAAGGCGACCATGGTGGGTGGCCAGTGATTCAGGGTCTTGCTCCAGTTGCAATCATTTTGTACATTCGCCACCACCGACTTTTACTCGACGTTTCCGTGGTGTTTATGAGAGCAGGAACACCATACGGCAATGTCTCACTCACCTGCTGTATCGTGAGGGTTGACATTGGACGGATACATCTGGATGAATTTCATGATCTGATTTGCCATTTGAGACAACTTTGTTTTCGGATCACAGTCATGACGTGTGACGTGGGGCGTTCGGGGCGATCTTGAATGCCACACTCTTCGTCATGAATGTTCGGTCACCACCGCTGCTGCCACTCGCAAGCATGTTGGCCGGCGGAACGTGGAAGATGAGACCCGGGCCGCCGGCACGCAAAGCAAAACGTGAGCAGGCCGGGCGTTGGGGCCGGGGGAATCGGCGAGCCGACCGAGTGTGCCAGGGTGAGGATGTGCGGCTACAAGAAGCCTTGCCATCCTCCATTCTCCTCGCCAGACACACGAAGGACAAGTCGGAATGATGAAATGTAATGGATTGAACGTATAGCTCGGTAGTGTTGTGCCTCTCTGAGCATCATCACCACCTTCAGACCAATCGATACCATCACTTTGGCTCGTCGGCTTCTAGAAGCTTTCCCCGTCACTCGTGCCCATCCGCCAACAACACCACATCTGCAGCGTTATCGCCGGCGCCACACGATAGTCAGTGTCTGGTGCCCTGCCCATGCAACCGCTCCTGCAAAACGCCAAGACGATTACCAAGACACCTCAAAACCATGACGGATCCCTCAGCCGCGTCGGCAGCAACTGTCAATGGCACAAAGAACAAGAAAAAGACCCGTGGTAAGGGCAAGAGGCACACCGCCACGACCGCCAGCAATGGACTCGCACCTTCCTCATCCGCTTCTTCCATCGAGTCGCAACACCCGTCATCCCAGTCGCCATCCCGGTCGCTGCACGTACCGCCGTCGTCCAACGCCAATGCCAGCCAGCCTTTGCGTCGCCGAAATGTAACCAGCAGCTCCACCGCGTCCAACGATTCCACCCATTCTGCCGCCTCCATCATGTCCGCAGCTGCCACCGGCACCGATTTTGCTTCCGTCAACCTCAACACGTACAACGCGGTCCATCCCCACCCAAGTGCGCAGCCCGATTCGCCCACCGCCATTATTGCACTTGATGACGCCGGCGACGATCTGGACGATGCGGAATCCGCCAAGCTCGTGTCCCAGCGGCAACAACGGGGGCGCCCCGACTCGTCCGTTGCGCTCTCACCTGCCACGTCCTCGGATGCTGCTGATGCATCCACCCCACCACTGGTTGAAGACGAGGTTGACGACCTCAACTTGCTCTCGGACCAGCCCCGTGGCAAACCCTCATACCTCACTGCCTGGTGGACATCAGAAAAGTTGCCCGTGTACTCGTTTGACCAAGTCCCACACTACCTCCAAGACAACCCATGCATCCGAACCCATTACCGTGCCGGATACACGTACGCGCAAGCCTGGAAGTCCATGTTCTTCTTGCACAACGAGTTTGGCAACATTTGGACACACGGCCTGGGGTTACTTGCGTTCCTTGGGCTCATCGCTTCGACGCACCTCTTTCTTCCCGCCCAGCAAGCCATGTGGTCAGACCATCTCGTCTTTGTCGTGTACCTGCTCTCAGCATGCGCGTGCTTCTTGTTCAGCACCTGCTTCCACACGCACTACTGCAACGGTCGCTCGGCCTATGTGCTGTTTGGGTGCTTGGACTATGCGGGCATTTCCATCCTGATTTGCGGGTCGTCCGTCATTGTCACCTACTACACGCACTATTGCGACTCGTTCTTGCGCACATTCTACCTGGTGGCGCTCATTTCCGTGTCGTTTGTGGGCATTATCGGGCCCATGTTCCCCATTTGGCCAACGGCCAGGTTTCGCGTGTGGCGGACCTTGATTTACATTGGGTCGGGCGTGTTGAGCGGGCTGCCCGTGATTCATTTCTTGATTGTGAGTGGGATTCCAAAGGGTATTCCGTGGTGGGCGTTGCACGGGTGGTTGTTGATGGGAGCCACATACATTGGTGGGGCAGTGGTATGTCGTTTTTTCGTCCCGTTCTCACTGTGTTTCTCTCTTTGAGTGCTGACCGGATGGGTCACGGCTTCAGATTTACGCAACCAAGATTCCCGAGCGCTGGTTCCCTGGCTGCTTTGACATTTTCGGACACTCGCATCAGTGGTGGCACATTTGCGTCGTGATGGCGGCCAGCATCCACTTGTATTCCGCCATCGATTTGGTACGACAAGCACTCCCTCCCCTCGGTATGCCTCGTCATGTCGCTCATTGCTTCCCTTGCTGCCAACAGATGACTTGGCGCACACAACAAGGATGCCCCGTTTCCGCTTAAATGCTCGTTCTTGTGTCACTCCCGCATGTGGCTCTTGACGCTTCGTGAATATCTGCAGCATGTGATCGAGCGTCTCATTTAGATTCAAGCCACTTTTATGTTCTCATCTCTTGGCCTGTGCCTTCATTAATCTTTAGCTCACCATGTACCGACTCGTAACCTTTTTTGCTTGTCCAATATTTATTTCCACATGTCGGCTCAGCATAGACGGCGTTTTGACTCGGTGCTTCCATCAATATTATTTATATTTGGTCAGATCCGCTTGTCGACCGTGACATGTGCGATTTCGTGACCCAAGAAAGGCTCGAGAAAAGTGCACGCACTTGATGAAAGAGCCGTTCCAAAGGAGAAACTTGAACGGCAAGTTGCCTCCTCTTCACGAGGATCCACGAGGATCGTATGCTTGGCCACGACAGTCGCCAGGTCAGTTGTCGAATGTATATCGTTGCCACAGGCAGCAAATGGACAAGTACGAGTTGCCGTTCAGCTAGCGCCTCGCAATCAAGACAATCGGCCCTTGCAGCCCGCAATTGTGGGTGGGAACTTGCCCACAAGACAGTCATCGTCGTGGCATGCAGCACGAAAATGACTGTGCTGGACGCGATTCACAAGGATGGCCATGGGGGCCATCGTCGCGACGAATTATTCTGCCCTCAGATTCAGATATGGATGACATGCGCAAGGACCGTATCCGCATATATATTCGACTCGGACTTACCAAGCGAGTGGGTCGCTCGGTTGTCGTATGTATGGGTGTGGAAAGGCCGACCTGCGACGCAAGTGAGTGCAAAAGTGAATGTTCTCTCGAATGAAAGCAGATCAAATTGAGCCAAGCCCCAGTGCATTTCTGTCTGATCCATTTCTTTATATGATATTGGAATGAATCCTTATTTAGCAGGAATATGTAAGAAACAGTGACAAAATGAGGGCAACCACAAAAGGAGTCCGGCACACTACAGCTTGGCGCAGGGTTCGAACCGCGTCCGGCAAGAGCCCCACTGACCCAAACTGGCGTGTCATGCGTGCGCGCCATCATTCCCCTTGAATGCAGTTGCTAGCCGAGCGACCAGGACCACCGAGTTTAGAGTTTAGGGGGATATCCAGTGTGGGGTGATGGGAACATCGACGGCCAAGTAAGTGCCCAACGAGTTCAGTTCAAGTTTCGCCTCGATGCGACGATGACAACATGATGACGCGTTTCGTTTCCCAATCAGTCGTATACATGTAGGTACGCCCAAACCAGATCTGGGCACAGCGTATGGCGACGGTCACGGGACTCTGAAAACCTTTGGACTTTGTTTTTGTTGCCCTTTTCCTTCAGACATTTCGAGCACAAATCGAACGCATTATTTACCGACTCACCAACTGACATTGTCCTCTTTTTCGAACCAAGTATGGTCGAAATGAAGTAGGCTGGAGGTACACATCATGTACATTCTTGGGCCATTCCATCCTCTTTCTCTTATCAGTTTGGCCTGGTCAGCTACCAATTTCTTGCAGCGCCATTGATTAATAGCAAAATAGTACAGTATTTGATGACGTCCATTCAACATGAAACTTTGCTCCATCTTGGCCGTCAACCCAGTTTGCGGTCGGTGCACATTGTCCGACCATTGTCCACGTCTCGTCCAGCCGCGAGACATTGTTCAATGGCTTCATTTCTTCTTTGGCAAGGATTCACAACAAAGCACATCCACCGAATTGAGAACAAGTAATGGAATATTGTTTATTTGACCTGGCCAAAACAACCCACACTTGTCCAAGCATGCGCGGCTCCGATCCCATCCACTCGATCCGTCATCCCATCCACACCATCCGTCGCACGTCCACGGCCGACCCGACACCTGAGTCCACGGCCAACCCGACACCTCAGCAAATCGATCGCTACGACGCTCTCGTGCCCTACATATCCACCATCCTTTCCTCAACCGCTCAGCGCGACCCTCACCTGTGGGTGTTTCACGACTCGCACGACACGCTTAAGCTCGAGTACATTGCCCAACCTCGCCGCGCGGAACGCGGCAACAACAGGCAGGGCCGCGGCGGCCATGAACGCATGCACTTGGCGCACGGCAAGATGGTTTTTGTTCCCAAGTCGTAGGATTGGCGGGATGGGATGTTGGTCAATCGATTGGAACGGTGGAATACGACCGCGGGGATCCGCGCAAACCCGTGGTGGAGGAGATCTTGTATGTGCTGCAGACGAGTATGCACCACTTTCATGGGTTGTTTGAGGTGAATGGCGAAAGCAGCGACTTGGACGACGAGTATGAGGAGGAGGAGGAGCAGGATCGGTATTACGAGGACGACTTTGACGAGGATGAGCGGTACTATCGCGAGGAGCAGGAGGAGAGAAATCGGAACATGGACTTGACTGCATGCGATAAAGAGTGCGGGTATTGTGGCCAATGCCCGTACTGAGGAGGAAACAGTGGGCGAGCAAGCTGGTGTGTATGTGTGTGTTGTGAATGTTATGTGACATCATATGTGTCCGAGTCTCGGCCTGCCAGGTTCACGAGAAACCTAATGAAGGAAAAAAAAGTGATGTGCTCATGGTGACTTACTCATTGGTAGACTCAGCTTGGCGGCGACCACTTCATTGCTGCTCCACCTGCATTTCCGACCGCTGCCCCGACCTGCGGTCCGACTTGCGGTTGCTCATAGATCCACGTTGGCCGACAAATATCGAGCCACAAGTTGGTATCGTTTGAAATGAGTTCCAAATCGGTTGGCCCAAAATCCATGGCCTTGTCCCATGCCTCATCAAACTGTGCGCGCATGGGCTCGTCTGGGTGCCGGATCCATGACTCTTCGCGCGCGCGTTTATGCTACGTGGGGTGAAGAAGCAACATAAGAAGAGCATGAGTGATTGAGCCGAAAAGGCGTTAGAGAAACGGAGGAACAGACCCGCTCGCGATCCTCTTCCATGCGCCGTAAAATATCCTGCTTTGCCGGATCGCGCACTGCCACCGTTGGTGGGCCATTCGCAGCTGGTACCGAATCACTCGGCGGATGCTCGCCCAAGTGACTTGTGCCATCGGTGTTGGGGGACCCTGGCCGGCTCGGAAGATCCGCCGAATCGAGTTGCATTGGGTCGTGTGCCGACCCTGCTGGATCGGCCGAGGCCGAAGTGGCCGAGTTGAGCGACGCCGACGACGAGTTGTGAGATGCTGCGAGTGATCCTTGCGCTGATGCTGATGCGCTTGCACCTGCATCGGCCACGGGTGCAACCACGGATTCGCATAATCCAATGACATCGGGCGGAAACACGAACTTACGGCCCCATGTCGACAAGAGCTTTTTGACGGTCGGCACATTTGCCGGGCCGAAATTGGTTTCGGGAGAGCAGACAGACGCCACAATGGCTGGCAAGTCCTTGACAAGTCTGTCGCGGTACCCCGTGAACCTGTTGCGGAGCGTGGCAATGAGAATGTGGTCGCACAGGCAAAAGAGGTTGATCTTGTTGGAAGCCAGCGTCGGGTCGGTGGCGACGGGGGCAATGAGCTGCTCGTGGAGCACGGCGTAGAGGACATCGGCCTGCGAGGCCCATTTGGCGGCGAAGCGGGCAGCGCGGGTGAGCGACTCTGCGGCGGCGGTCAGGCGGCGCAGAATGTCGTTGAACTGCAGACGGAGCTGGAAAGGGTCGGGCTGGTTGAAGTCGGCCATGGCGACGGCGGAAGGATGTGCACGATTGTCGGGCAAAGGGAGGGTAAGAGGGGGAGTAGAGAGGTACTGAGAAGGATTGCGCTGGGTATCTTTGCATGGCAACACCTTTCGAGAGCGTCATCTTCCTCAGCAAGTATGTATATATACATATATCCTCTTCGCGAATCACGATTTACCTGGGCAGCAACCTGGGGATTGGTGGCCTGCTCTGATCTCTGATTGAGCTCTTTCGTGCCAAATGCCAGCCAAAAGCGTGCCGAAAGCCCGAGGCCGACGTCCGTCTCAGTGCCCTCGAGCTAGCCACGGACGCACCAACTTCAGCTTCAACGTACAGGCAACGCAATACGCCGCTGCTGTTCCGATTTGGTGATCACATCCTCTCGTCACGTCGGGTGTCTGTCTGTCTTTGTTGCACCGCCCAGATCCTGGGCCGTTGGTATGATTACTTGTGCCTTGCTTACTGCGGTTGCCGACGAGTGCTTTCCGCGGTTCCCGAATCTAACGCCGGATATCGCTTTTTCGCCAGCTGGCTCCCGCCCACTCGCCCGGCCCCGGGAACTTTCACCTTTGCCGCTCACAGGGCTGCGTCTGAGGAGCATCTGCGCAACAACACCCGCACGCCATTAAATCAAGAATCAAGCATTATCATTTTCGTTTGGCACTTTCTGGCCCCTTTGTTGAGGCCTTTTCGGACCCGAGGACTCGATACACTTCCAGTAAGCAACACGGCAAGTTCTTCCATGCAACCATCAAAACCGTGTGCGCTCGCTCTTGGATCATTGTGTAAGGTGTGTGACTGGATCGAGTGCGTTATATTTGTGGACCCATTTGAGCCAGCATTTGAGCACAGTAATCACAATGTCTTCATAGTCGGGCGGGAGGTCAGCAGGTGGAAGCCAAGACAGGTGGACGTTGAGCATGTGAAAGAGGAATTCGCCATCGGCGGGCCCATTGGCCATGTGTCCTGGGCGCTCAACCCACGGCGCAAAGTCGGCAGGTGCAGGCGAAAACGAGGCGAGGATCGCGTCGAGAGCTGGACAGCTGGATCGCGAGGTAGGTCGTCCTCATCCACTGGCTGGTTGGTGGCAAATGTGTGAAGTCGGTTCAACAACGAAGATTGATTGTCGATGTAAAGCATGGCCCACCGTGACATTGGGGCATAGCCGAGTAGAGGTCGGTGGCCAGCGATGGATACATGGAAACCAGCTGGTAAAGTGCGAACAGAAACAAATGGAGTCGGCCGGAACGAGGGAAGTATATACTGCGAGCGTTAACGGGTCGAGCATGGAATTCCACCAGCTCCAAGGCACAGCGCGCTCTTCACCACGGTGCAACGCGAAATGCTGGTTCGCATCTCACTGCTCGTCCACTTCGAGGGCGACATCAATATCCTCTCCACTACAACGACGAGAGAGTGGCCCCTTTGGTGAAAATAGGTAATCATTGATGTAGCTGGTGGGCAGCAGAGCGTGCTGCTCATCATCCCGGTTGGAATGATTGAGTGGGAAGCCCGTGGAACCACCGTCGCGTCACTTTTGGCTGAGGCAACAGAGACCTGAGTACGAGCGTTAGGTGGTCGCGATGCAGGCGCACTTCGGTGCCAAACACGCGGCAAAGAGTGAGTGCTGTTCCGTCCCCGAGAAGCACCCGGTTACGCCATGTATGGCTTACAAGTGTCGAGTTGGCGGCATTGTTGGCCAGGTGGCGACACGCGGCTGCGGTGATGGAGCGTGGCCGAGCAAGGGCCAAGACAGTGTGGATCAACTCGGTCGGGAGCAGGCCGAGCGCCGAATGGCGATGAGCTGAATTGCATGAAGTCAACATGGTGCCGTGTAATTGTGTTCTCAGTTGGATCACTCTCTTTCGGTGAGTAGTCAGACAAGGTCGAAGTTCCTTAGCGTCATTCTAGAATGGTTCGAGACGGGTTCGAGACTACTCGAGACTCTAGTCGAGAGGCTTCGAGTCCTCACATACGAGCCATGGCCAAGGAAATCGAATACCGTATCGGAGGAATCAAGAAGCCATTATTCACTCAATGCAATGCGCCAGAAGCTATCCAACCATCCAACGAATCGTTCTCCCTCATTTCTGCCTGCCTCGTCATGATCTCCGTCCTTGCATCCACCTGGACGCGAACCTTATTTATCGCAGGCAGGCGTCCATCATCATTCACGGCTGCCCGCCGCTGCCGCTGCTCGTCCTCGAGCCCCATGCTCGCCGTCTGCTTCGCCTCTGCTTCATACCACGTCCCCCGCGCGCCTGTCAACGCTTCAACAAGATCCCGGCTCGCCACAACTACCTTGCACTGTCGTCGATGGTTGAACGATGGTCAATTGCCTCTACCGGTTACCGAAATTACCCCTCGGCCATCAAATCAACGACGAAACCGTCCCAAAGGCGACAAGAGGCCCGTTTTATATCAGGTCCTGCGGTCTCTCAAGGATCAAGAGCCGCCATCATTTCTTTACGCAGCACGCAAACTTCGGTGGGCCGACATGACCACTAAGCACCTCACTCGACTGATTGATGGCCTCGAAACATCATTACCTCCATTCTCAAGAAATCCGCACGCGGCCTGGTGCAAGGGTGTCGCGCAAGTGGTTGTCAGCTTGCATCAAAAACGACCCGAGTTGGCCAATGGCGCACCCGTCGCCAAATTGATTCACGTTGCCCTGTCCCGCCGAATCACTGGGAAATGGCCCGTTTCGGCATTAGCCGAGCTCGCGCTATCCACCAGCCTCTCTGCTTCCGACTCGATTCCATGGCGTGCACTCACAGAGCTGGTTGCTGGCTCGGGGCTCGTCACGCTCACAAAGCGCCTCATATCCTGCATTCCTTCGCACACGACCACGCCGCTCTCACGCATTCAGCTACTTGCAACTGCCGCCGCCGCCTCCCACGATGCTCAACTCGTTGATCAGCTTGTTGCGCAAGCAGTCACTGCAAAACTCGTGCGAGACAAGTATTCAGACCCGGAACTTGTTCAATCCCAATTGCTGGCACGTCCCTCAACATTGGACCAGTTCAACCTCATGCATGATATCGTTCAATCCAACGACTTTGGTCCCAACAGCCTTGGCAACGCTCGCCCCGGGCTTCGCGCCCACCACTTTTCATCGCTCGCTCTCACCCTCGCCCGCAACGGCCACGTCGAACACGCATGGACTGTCCTCAAGTGGATGCAAATGGTGAGCAACTGGGGCGAGCTTTCCTGGGCACTTGACGCCAAGGTGGCGCACGAAATCATGCAGCACATGTTCCGTTCAGGCAAGTATTGCGAAACCGCCCTCGTGTGCCAGTGGCTCATGGAATGCGATGTAGCCACCGAGTATCACTTGGAGGTAGGTGTGCGCGCATTGCACAAGATGGGTAAGCCCGAGTCGCGTACGTGGATCGCGCAGTTGTATGCGGCGGCAGTTCGGGTCGGGATTCCACTGTCGATTGAGTTTGTGACGTCGATGGTCAAGGCATTGATGGGTAGGGACCGAGATGGGTTGAAGGAGGCCATGCATGTGGTGCGGGAGATGAACTATACGGTCGGGTTCTTGCCGAACGAGGTGTTGTATTCGGTGCTGCTCAAGCAGGCGATTCGATTAGGTGACAAGGACATTCACCAGGAGATTATGAGTATGGTCGAGAGGCAGTATCATGTGCAGGGACATGACGGTATGTTCAATCCTCTACTTTCAATTTGGAGAAGAATGAACAACTGATCCTTGCCTGACCCAGCCTCACTTCCGATCCCAATCGCATTCACTCTTCTCGTCGACCCTCACCTCTACCCTCACTCGCTAGATATACACCAAGCCCTCGCTGCCGTTGCTGCCATTCATTCAGCCCACGAACCCCGTACACTCGCCATCGACCACTGGTCCATTCTCATGGGCGCAACCACCAACCTTCCACCCGACCCGTCTCGCTTAGGTGCTGTTGACGCACTTCACGTCCTCGCCGCCTCGAGCGTCGGTGGCCTCACGGCCGTTTCCTTTTCGCCCTACGTCGGCGCCACACTTTCGGCTGTATCTCGTGCAGGCGACCATGTCCTTGCCACCCGACTGATTCGCGGTTGGGTATTGGGTGATTCGGATGCAGTCAAAGATACAAACTGGGATCCAAGGGCATGGCCGTCCCCGTCGCTATCCGCGACCATCAAGTGCAAAAAGAACCCCGTGTTTCCCAATCCCAAAGTGCTCTCCGTGTGCGCCGATGCGCTCGGATACGCTGGCGAGTCCACGGTACTTGATGCACTGGTGAACAGGATTCACACCCGTCGATGGAAAACCGACGCACATGTGTGGGCGTCGGTTGTGGAGGCGTGGCTCAGGATTGGTGATGGCGAGCGAGCAATTCAAGCTTTGACGGTGGATCGCGAACGAGCCGGGGTGAGGGTTGTCACGGGCAAGTTGCGTGGGACCGTGAGGAGCATGGTAAGCAGGGATGCGGGCCGGTTGGGATGGATGTTCAACGACAGGCGGGTGCGGGAAGTGTTGTCGAGCAGCCGCTCGGTAGAGAAGCCGTAGCTGGCGTATACGTCGACGATGATAAAGATGACGTCGGGAAAATAGAGCCGGTTGCGAACTCGTGAACTGTGGGTCGGAGCGTGTTGGACAAGATTTGGACAAACCATCGAGAATTTCCCAAATTCGGCGACAAACAGATGGTGGACTCACTCACCCGCAATCACCATCTTGCTCCGGCATGACTTCGCAATCCCGCCCGCTTTCATATCATCCCGGCCGTGATTCGTACCTGTAATCCAGCAACACACTTAACTTCCTCGTACTTCACAGAGTGCATCATGACTTGGAAGAAAAATGCCAAGTTGAATGCTCGCAAAAGGGCTACAGCCACACCTGTTTCTTGGCCCGCGCTCGAAACTACTGCCGCCGGCGCCCACTCTACCAGCGCCGCATCCAAGCTGACGGCGCCCAATGACCGTTCCATCGACGCCGGGCAGCTCCTTGCCGACATTTTTCGCGACGATTTTTGCATTTCTCGCCAAGCCTATGCCTTGGTGAAGCGTCGCGACGAGGCGCTTGCAAATCCAATCCAACCAGTTCGCCTCGCTCTTCCGCCCGTGTGCGAAACCATTCTGATCGACCATTTGAGAGCCACTGTTCCGGGCAAGCTTTCGCCCGATGCGGCCGTGGATGGATCTCTTGGCCGTCACGTTGTACCGACTGACAATGTGCGTCAGCTGCTGCGCGATTTGCACTCTGTTTATGCCATGTTGGAAAAGTACCTCGGGTTTGACTCGGCCGTTGTGCAACGGGTCATGTTTGCTGCCCCATCGCCGTGGGAAATCGGGTCGGTTTTGGATACCGCGTGCTTGATTCTGCCAGACGCTGAGCTGCCCACGGGATGGTCCGACAAGGCAGATCAACAAATGCGTGGAATGGCCGTGGACAGCTCATCGGCAGATGCCAAGGTGGCGACCAAGCGGGAGCAAGTTGGTCAAGAGACGATTGATGTGGCAAACTTTGACGAAGAGCGTTTGATGAAGCTCGGGACAACCGCCTGGGAAAAGAGTCGCGTGGACGCGGAAACGTTGGATTTTGATGTTGGCAAGTGGACGGGGATGATGCCCAAGGATTTGCTGCGTGGATTGCTGATACGAGTGCGTTGAATACCTGGCTTTTATGGCCCGTGTGAGACATTTGTAACGGCTGACCCACCCATGTCGGTCGTTGAGTACAGGATTTGACCGTTGATATTTCGTACCAAGCTGCAGATGATTCCGAGCATGCCGCGAACCATAACGTCTTTCGAGTCCGATGCGTGGTTGATGGCAAGGTAGTCTTTGCTGGCGGGGAGCAGTGTAAGACACAAGAACAAGCCGAGAACTATGCGGCCGTGCATGTCTTGTACTCGATTGCCAAGAATCGCCCACTTCGGCGCCTGCTTCCGCCAGCTTATTGCCCAATTTGGGACGCCATTGAACTCCAAGACGCAACCAAGCAGCCTGACCATATTCGCACTGTTGACAAGGCTCATTTTCTCGTTTCGCTGGTGAATGAGTTCTGGTCAGAGGTACACTCTGAAAGCGCTTGCCTTCACATTGTTGTTTCCTTTCTGCAACTCTGACCAATCGAGACTGTGTTCCTAGGGCGTCATTGGACCGAGCAAGTCTGCCAAGCTGCCCTCAACTGGGCCCGTCACCGCCTTCCCCATCGATGAATTGGATTCCGAAGTCGACGGCAGAGAAAACGAGAATTGCGGCGACTCACCAGCAACGACCACCTCGCAATGTCCGTCAACGCAACCCAGTCTCGGCGTTTCGTTTCTTCCAACCGCCCAAGCGCACGCCCGATATTCGTGCACAGCGCAACGCACTTCCCGCGGCCGCATTTCATGGGCCCATTGTGCAAGCCGTGCGCAACAATCAAGTCGTAATTGTGGCAGGTGAGACTGGATCCGGCAAGGTGCACTTCAGGCTGTTGCTGCCTGCACATTCCACTCGCTCGTGCTAACCATTGGCATTGTGAATGTAGTCGACTCAAGTCGCTCAGTTTCTCCTCGAGTCTGTCGGTGCTCGTCGCGAGCCAGGCCAAATTGTTTGCGCTCAACCGCGTCGCATCTCTGCCGTCTCACTCGCTGCTCGTGTCGCGGAAGAGTGGGGAGACCCGATCCTCGGTGAGACCGTTGGCTACGCCGTCAAGTTGGATCGAAAGGTGACTCGTCGAACTCGGCTCGTGTTTTGCACCACCGTACGTGAGCTCCTTGTGGATTCCGGTGGCACGTTCTCGCTTGTTTAACTGTTGTGCTGTGTTCGCACACACGTACTGCAGGGTGTGCTATTGCGCTGTCTCGAATCCGACTCGAGTCTTCAAGGTATCACCCACGTCATTGTCGACGAAGTGCACGAGCGCTCGCTCGACTCGGACCTGCTCCTGCTTCTCCTCCGACGCATTCTTCCGCACCGCCCCGACTTGCGCGTCATTCTCATGTCTGCCACCATTGACGAGCAACAATTTGCGGCCTACTTTGGTGGCTGCCCGGTCGTGACCATCCCGGGCCGCACGTTTCCCGTCCAGCGCATGTATCTCGAGGACGTGGTTGAGCAAACTGGGTATGTGCCCAAGGACAAGGAGTTTTTCCGCCAAAGCAAAGGACACGGCTGGTTCCATGCGCAATCGTCGACACTTCCCGAGGATACCGCCGACACGCTCAGGCCCATTCCAGGTGCGGCGCGAATGGCATTGCGGAAAATGGATCCGACTGTGTTGAACTACGAGCTGATGGAGGCCGCGGTGAGGCACATCATGTCGGGCAAGTATGACGACGACAAAGCGAAAGGCGAAGCCCAGGGTGATGAAAATTTCGAGGCCAAATTCGAGGCTAACGTCGAGGACAAGGTTGCAGGAACGGCCGAGGTTAAAGACGAAGAAAAGGTTGAGGAAAAGATCGAGAAAAAGGCCGAGGTCAAAGACGTGAAAATAGCCAAGGAAATGATCAAGGAAAAGGACCAGAAAGATGTCAAGGCCAAGGACGAGAAGAAGGAACCGCGCCATTTAGGGTCCATTCTCATCTTCCTCCCGGGCATTGCCGAGATCCGCCGTCTTCACCTTCGCCTCGCTCGTATCCCGGGCACCCAAGTCATGATGCTCCATAGTTCCCTGTCGCCCACTGACCAGGCCAAAGTCTTTGACACTGCGCCCGCCGGTATACGCAAAATTGTCCTGTCGACCATTATTGCCGAAACGGGCGTTACCGTTCCCGATGTGTGCTTTGTGATTGACTCGGGTAAGGCCAAAGTGACGCGGTACGATCCCGTCAAGCACTTGACACAGTTGCGTGAGTCGTTTGTGACGCAGGCCAATTGTCGGCAGCGGCAAGGGCGCGCGGGAAGGGTGAGGCCAGGGTATTACTTTGCGTTGTATTCGCAGTATCGTCATGACAACGAGGTGCGTTTTCCTTTTCCTGCGCGTAACTTAGGCGGGTGTGGGAACACGACTGACTCGACTCATTCTTCATTCCAGATGGAAATGTACGAGATGCCCGAGGTTCAACGCATGTCACTCGAGTCCACGGCTCTCAAAATGAAGATTTACGGCTTTCAAGACATTGAGACCGGCTTTGCCGACCTCATATCTCCTCCACTCGCGTCGCGCGTCCGCTCTGCCATTACTCGCCTGCAAGACTCGAACGCGCTCGATTCCAATTAGCATCTGACCTCGCTCGGCCGGTTTCTCGGCGAACTGCCGCTCGACATTGACCTCAGCAAGCTCATTGCCTTTGGTGCCTTCTACGGCTGCATTGATACCGCCATCACCATTGCGGCGTACCTGTCCTCGGGCGTGCAAATCATGGATGCATCATCATCATTGTCTGGTGGCCCATCGTGCAACTTGCCGCTCGAGTTGATTGATGGTCGATCAGACTTGTTGACCATGGTCAATGTGTTTATGCAGTGGAAGCATGTGTGGCGGCAAGGCGGATTGCACGAGGCGATTGCGTTTTGTGACAAGTACGCCCTCGTGCACAAAAACTTGACGGTTATGAACGACACAAGGTCGCAGCTCGTGGAATTGGTCAAGGTCGACCACAGACATTGCAACCGGTACAACAAGTACCTCGACATGATTCACGTTGCACTGCTCGCGGCGAGCTTTCCAAACGTCATCCAGTCGGAACCGGACTCGATTCGGTATTACTCGTCGCCGCGCGGCACCGTGCTCTTGCACAGCCGCAGCATCTTTGCATCGGACGAGCACCAGTCGGCTATGGCCTCGAGCCTGCAGATGCGGTTTGACGCCGCGCGGGTTGCCGCATCTGCACCGGTTGGTGAATCCTCGGCACTGCCCGCCCAGATTCGCGTTCCGCCCACCGTGACCACCTCACGCACATTGAGCTCGTTCTTCGCCTACATGACATGCATGATGCAGTCGGATCGCATCATTGTATTTGATGCAACCAACGTGCACCCGTTGCTCTTTGTTTTTTGCGTCGGATGCATCACGCCGTTGAACGTGGACTATGTGGTGCAAACAGTTTCCATGGACGCGGCTGGCATGGTCAAGTTTCGTGTACCGCCAAAGACGTTGGCGCTTTTGCGCGCGTTCCACGGACAGCTGGTATGTGTGTTTCAAGTGCTGGAAATGTTGCGGCAGGACTGACATGCTCCTGTTTCCCCACTCTGACAGCATAATGATTTCCAATTGTTTTTGGACGAAGCACTCGAGCAAAAGTTGCCTGCAGCGGTCGCGTTCAATCGACAAGCCCACAATGCTGTCGACGCCTTGTACATGATGCTGACCTCGCCAACTGTCCGGTATTGGTTATTTGTGGCAGAGGGGAACGAGCGGTATGTGTCGCCGACGGCAGCGGGTGCGTGATTGTGTTCATCGCTGGAGCAGAAGCGCAGTGGGCGAGTGAGCGATGAGCGAGTGTGTTGTCATTCCCAGTATATAATTTATAACTTTTTCCGACATTGACTTCTCTTTTTCAAGTATCAAGCAGGGAAAGTACGAAGAATTGAGCATAAATGAATGTGTCAATTCCGGCTGACCCTAACAAAAGTAAGATTGTAACAAAAGAAACAAACAATATGAGAAAAAAAACCGCCAACGCCAACCTGCATGTCAAATCTAACACAAGCGCCCATAAAAATACTCATTCACATTGAATTATCCCTTGGCTCCTCGTCCTTATCCGGATCGTCCCTGATCCGATTCCCGTTTCCAACCCCAAACGCAGGCACGTCCGAACCGGCACTGGTGGATTGCTCGTGCTCACCAGCCTCACTCGTCGGCGGTTGTGTCGACGACGACCCGCCCGTTGTCCCACCAAACGAGAACACAATCCTACCTGACGTTGCGCCGGCACCCGGAGACGTTGCCCGGCCACCTCCAAACGCGGGCACGCCCGAACCTTGGCCGCCAAACCCAGACCCGAATCCACTGCCTGGCGGAATCTGAGCGGCCGACCCGCCTGATGCGCCTACACCTGCGGACGCCCTCGCACTGCCAAAGTTGAATCCAAATCCAGAAGCAGGTGGTGCGCTCCCGGCCGCCGAAGTGCCAAATGCAGGCTGTGCGCCCGACGTGGGCGTGTTCCCAAACCCTCCAAACGGGGGCATCGGCACCGAGGCGGATGTGGCCGGATCGGGCGGCGTAAACGCACCAAACGCGCCAGCGTTGCCAAATGCCGACGTGGTGGGTTGTGATGTCGAAGACGACGAGGTAGGGGGTACAAATGCGCCGAATGCCCCCGAGCCGAATCCACCCACTGCACCTGACGACGCCGACGTCGTCGACGACGACGACGACGAGGAGCCGGGCTTTGGCGTCTCGCATGACACGCACTTGCTCGCGTCCTTTTTGTTTTTGACCATACACTCACTGCATGTCCAGCCACCGGCGTTGGCCGCTGCAAACTTGGCCAATGGGTTGTTGGACTCGGCGGTCGGCAAAGACGATGACGGCGCAGGCGCTTCGGCCGGTGCTGAAGCGGGCACGTGATCGGTGCCTTTGTTGGCCGCGGTCGAACCAAACTTGAACCCGGACGCAAACCCACTCAATGCCGGCGGCGTCGACGTGGCCAAACTCGAGGGCGGTGCGGAGGATCCAAACGTAAACGCGGGCGGCGCGGATGACGGATTGGCTTGTGACGAGGACGGAGGCACAAATCCGCCAAATCCACTGATCGCGACCGACGAGGACGACGTTGGCGGCACAAATGCGCCAAATCCACTTGTTGTGCCTGACGAGGACGAAAACGAGGTTGATGTTGGAGGCACAAATGCCCCGAATCCACTCGATGACCCTGCAGTGGAGTTTGACGATGCCGATCCCGGCTTGGGCGTCTCGCAAGAAACACACTTGTTCTTGTCAGCGGCATTTTTGACCATGCAAGCGTCGCACGTCCACTGATTGCTCGACTGGGCTGTGAATCTAGCAAGCGGGTTCGGTTCCGGGGTTGCGGTTGGCGGCGCAGATGCAGGTGCAGGTGGAGGTGGAGGGACAAATGCGGGCGGTACAGCCGGCGTTGTTGTTGTTGTTGTTGCGGATGCACCCGGCTTGGCCGTTTCGCATGAAGCACACTTTTGCTTGTCGGCCGCGTTCTTGACCATGCATACGTCACATGTCCACTGGTTGCTTGCCTGCGCCATGAACCTTGCGAGTGGATTGGGTGCGGAGGACGCAGGCACAGGTGCAGGTGCAGGTGCAGCCAGTGGGGGAACAAATGCCGCCGACGGAGCCGCCGCGGCAGGTGCGGCTGCACCTGGTTTCGGGGTTTCGCACGACACACATTTGTTCTTGTCAGCCGCGTTCTTGACCATGCACGCATCGCACGTCCACTGACCCTTGTTGGCCGCCAAAAGCTGTGCAAACGGGTTGTCTCCCGCTGCTGTCCCGGCCGGTCGTGCCGAGCCAAACGTGAATCCACCCGGAGCCGGTGCACCAGATGCGGCCGATGAAGACGACGACGAGCCACTGGCGGTTGAGCCACTGCTGCCGCCCATGACAAATCCACGTGGATTGGTCGATCCAGAAGCCCCACCCGCTCCAGCACTTGCGCCTGCGCCGCCGTCACTGCCCCCGCTGCCACCACTGCCGCCGGGCCCCTGCTGTGGAGCCCCTGTGCTTGGCCGCGTCGTTTCGCACGCACAGCATTTTTGCGCGTCCATCTTGTTATTGGTGCCACACACTGCACACGCCCATCCGGCAGGACGTGCAAAGTTGAGCATGCTCCATGAGTTTACTGCGGGTGCGTCTGCTGCCGTGGTCGGTGGCGATGCAGGTGCAGATGCGGACGACGAGTGTACCGGTGTCGGGAACTCGAACCGAGGTCCAGGTGCCGCACGCACCGCTTCGTGTGCGCCCGAATGTGCCGGCGTTGGAAAAGTATACGTTGGCTGGGCAGCGTCTTGGGCATCTGAATCCGAGTCCGAATCCGAGTCGGACGAGTGTGCGCTGCTGGCAATTGACATTGTGTCGTCGTGCTGTGTATCGTGGGTGGCGTCTTCACCTTGGTCCACGTCCATGTCTGCTTCCTTGTCGCCTGGTGCAGGTGCAGGTGCAGGTGCGGGTGCAGGTGCAGCAAGGCCAAACTTGAATGCGCCGCCAGTAGATGAGGAAGTGGATGCAAAGGGAAAGGTCTGCGGTGGCTGGGGCGGCGACGAAGGCGGCAAGGAGATTTGGATATCCGTGCCCATGCCCATACGCAGGTTGAACGATGGTGCGGCCGCTGCAGCAGCAGGCGCACGTGGTGGGGAGCGCGCAGGCGAGCGTGGGCGCTGTGGGCTTACGCTTCCAATGGTAAACGTCGACAAACGTTGAGGCGATGGGTTGCGCGCATGTCGCTTTGCCGCTGGCGGTTGTGTGTCTTTATGGAGCGGCTCCGTGGCCGACGCCGATGTCGAGGTGGTGCGCTTGCGTTTACCCTGGGCAATGCACTGGTCAAGTTCACGTGGGCCCATGGTCAAGACTCGTCCGCGGCTGGCCTCGATGTCCCTGCGGATCCAAATCTTTTCCTCGGCCAGCAGGCGCTCGATGGTGTCGGGCGACATGGCGCGGACCTGGAGAGCGTGGTCTGGGAACAGGTCAGGGCGCAGGATGCCATCTTGCGCGGGGTTGGCACTGGCACTGTCACTGGCACTGGAATTGCCCCTGACAGAAGCCGAGACGGGGGCGGAAGTCGGCGATTGGAAAAGGTGCTGGTGGGCAAAGGTCTGGAAGCATTGCGGAAGGAGGTGGTGGAGCGGTGCATTTGGGATGTGCGGCGTTTGATGCTCTTGGTCGGCGCTGGTGCTGCCAAAATCGGTATCAGGCGAAGGGGCAGAGGCGGAGCGAGAGGGCGGGGTATGTGGTTGTGGTTGTAGTTGCGCATCATGATCATGATCATGATCATGAACAGGGGCGGATTGGAAGCGCTTGGCCTGTGCCTTGCGCTTTTGCTTGGCGACCCATAGTGGGTTGATGTGTCCGCCCATTTTCCGGCCGATTGCGTCGAGTGACTTGGCGAATACGGAATAGCAGGGGGCTGTACTGGATCATGGATTTAATCAATAGTGCAGTGCAGTGCAGATACAATTTGATCGGCCGATGGCCGATGGACCCGCCGATCGTGTAACCCCCTCGCAATGTTTGCTGTTTGTTTCCTGTGGTTGCCCGCTTGACACTCGACGCTCGTTACTTATTCGACTCGACCCAGTCAAGAGTCAAACCTCAAGACGACGCCTTGTCGGCCTACGCTGTCAATCTATGCAATTGCCCGCTTGAATGAATGAATGTGTTCCAACGCCGCACTTGCATCATTGATTGCTTGATTGCTTGATTCAGTCTTCCGCTCTTGTCATCAGTGCCTCCGGCTT
The DNA here is from genome assembly GCA_002102555.1 of Catenaria anguillulae PL171. NCBI lineage: Eukaryota > Fungi > Blastocladiomycota > Blastocladiomycetes > Blastocladiales > Catenariaceae > Catenaria > Catenaria anguillulae. Next base: position 192,396 of record MCFL01000029.1, on the reverse strand, counting down.
TTTTCTGCTGCTTCGTTTCTACATTGACCCCACACACCACCATTCGCCACCATGTCCATTGTCGAAAAGATCAAGGACATTGAGGGTACGCCCCATCCATCCAATTTCGGCCACACACATCACATGGCACTCACATTGCCCACAAACAAACAACCACAGCCGAAATGGCCAAGACCCAAAAGAACAAGGCCACCTCGGGCCATTTGGGCATGCTCAAGGCCAAGCTCGCCAAACTGCGCCGCGAACTCATCACCCCGTCATCGGGCGGCGGCGGGCCCGGCATTGGCTTTGACGTGGCCAAAACGGGTGTGGCCCGTGTCGGCTTTGTGGGCTTTCCCTCCGTGGGCAAATCCACGCTCATGTCCAAACTCACGGGCACACACTCGGAAGTCGGCGCTTACGAATTCACCACACTGACCACAGTGCCTGGCGTTATTCAATACAAGGGCGCCAAAATCCAGATTTTGGATTTGCCCGGCATTATTGAGGGCGCAAAGGACGGCAAAGGTCGTGGTCGCCAAGTCATTGCTGTGGCGCGCACATGCTCCTTGATCTTTATTGTGCTCGATGTGCTCAAGCCCTTGACGCACAAGCGCTTGATTGAGAAGGAGTTGGAAGGATTTGGCATTCGGTTGAACAAGTCGCGCCCAAACATCATCCTGAAAAAGAAGGAAAAGGGCGGCATTAGCATGAGTGCCACATGCAATTTGACCCACTTGGATTTGGACATTGTCAAGAGTATTTGCTCAGAGTATCGCATGCAGTACGTCCTGGCTTGCTTCTTTGCTCATTTGATTCCGCTTTCTGTCTCATCGCATTCTTGTCTTGTCTAGCAATGCCGACATTCGGTTCAACTACGATGCGACCGCCGACGATTTGATTGATGTCATTGGTACTTTTTTCCGACGCTTCTCTTCCTTGTCCGAGCCCAAGTTGCTCACCATCCATTCTCATTCTCGTCAACAGAGGGTAACCGCATCTACATTCCATGCATCTACGTCCTCAACAAGATTGACCAAATCTCGTACGTCTTCGCCTTGCCCTTTCTTTTTCGCACTGGGTGACTCGCACTGACCCCCATTTGTGAATCCCTCTCAATTAGCATCCAAGAACTCGACGTCATCACCAAAATCCCGCACTGTGTTCCCATCTCGTCGCAATGGGACCTCAACTACGACGAGCTGCTCGCCAAAATGTGGGAATACCTTGGCCTTGTCCGCATTTACACAAAGCCAAAGGGCCAAGCACCCGACTACTCTGCGCCCGTGGTGTTGCGCGGCGACGCGTCCACGGTCGAGGACTTTTGTAACAATATCCACAAAGCCATTTTGGACAACTTTTCTCAGTACGTTTTTTTCATGTGTCTTAGCGATGTTGTGTGAATGTGCAATGACCGCGTTGCTGACTGGATGTACTATGCTGTCCTGTCGCTAGTGCGCTTGTGTGGGGTCGGTCCGTCAAGCACAACCCGCAAAAGGTGGGCCGCGATCATGTGCTCATGGACGAGGATGTTGTTTCGATTGTCAAGCGAGTTGGTTGAGATGTCATTGTGTGATTGAGACGTTTTCTTTGTCGTTTCCTGGTACAGTACATAGTATGTTGACATTCAATCTCTCTTCTTTCGGCATAAATCCACACACAAGCGAGTGCATTGAGAGAGAAACGGCCCGGGGACCAAAACACATTGAACAAAAACAAAAAAAAACCCACAAAATTGACCTTCCGATTCGTGAACACCACCGCTCACACGGCCGCCTCCTCCACACTCCACTGAGCCCCACCCTCGCCCTTGCCCGTGGGAGCCGTGTACACGACTCGCTTGAACTCTGCCACGCTCGCGCCATATGTCAACACATCCACCTTGCTAGGCTTGAACACAACAAGCACAAAGTTATCGAGGGCACGATCAAAATCACTCAACCCATCGGCCCCCGCCCCCCCGGCGGCGGCCGCGGCACCCGCTGCTGATCCCGCGGCATTCCGATGTGTTTGCTTTGGCGACATTGGCGGACTCGCCACCACGTCTGCCAAACTCATCCCGCCCAACATCCTGGCCGCCATGGCCGCAGGCGTCTCGCTTGCATCTGCAATTTCCTTGGGCACCACTTGGCCTTGGCCTTCGCCCAAAAGCAACGTGGCGCGCTGAGCGGGCGTCAACCGCGCAAACACACTCAACCTCGCGCGCTCCCACGTCAACCTGGGGTCCTCGTCGCCCGCCACCCTTGGCGGCGGGAACCGCATGAGCAACTGGGGCGAGCACGCCAAGTAGCATTTCGCCTCAATCCGAATGACCTTTGGCTGCTGGCCTCTTGCCAGCGACGTGCCCGGCGGTGGCACACTCAACACCAGTTCGGCGGCATTGGCGCCTTTCAGATCATTGAGAATGGGTGCCCCGCGCGACGTGTATGCAATGATGAATTGTGCCGTTTCAGATACGTGCGACAGGGCCAAGGCATGGGCGGCCGTTGTGCCCGACCGGCGCGTGGTGCTGACGGCCGCGTAAAACGGCAGCGAGATGCGTGTGGCCAGTAAGGTGGACGGGGTCACGGGCGCCGGCGGCGAGTGTGGGATGGCCGAGGTCAGGTCGGCCAGGACGGCCGCGGGCAGCGGCGCCGCGGACGACGAGTTGCCCGATGAGAAGGAGCCCGACAGACTGGTCGACATCGTACTTTGTGTGTTGTTGGTGAAGCGGTGGGATAAGACAGTGTGCGCTGAGTCTTTGTGCATTGCAGAGAGACTGAACTGAGAGCTTTGCACTCAATCATGTTTATCGTTCGCGGCGACGGCGCTTGGTACAGACTGTTTTTCGTGTTTGGTTGGATGAGGTGAGTGGCGTCAAAGTCATGTCATGGACATGGACCGACACAGACACGCCAAGTCAAAAACAACAAAGCCAGCAACGCAGTTACGTAGCGAAAGACTAAATGAGTGGGGAATATAATAATACAGGACAGGACAAGGAAAAATAGACAAGAGCCAACAAGAAACCAAAACATTCGAAATGGACAAAAAGAAACAAAACATTTCAGCAAGACATGGAAGAAAACCCGACGAGAACAAAATCGGATCCATGCAGGAAACCAGAGTGATGGAGCAACCATTGCCGCGAGGTAAATAAGCTGCAACCGCCGGCAAAGCCAAAGCCAAAGCCAAACCAAGTGTCATGGGTCCATGTAGTTAGGCGTTCGCAGGCAAAACGGCCGCGGCCGCCGGTGCGGGTGCGCCAGGGTGCGACTTGCGCCTGCTCATGGACAAGGAACTAACCATCTTTCTCCACATGTTGCCCATAAACCCTCCCCTGCCACTCGAGCCACCGCTGGAGCCCGACTCGACCGACCGCGACCGACGCAACATGCCCACCCCTACATCCCCCAACATGCGCTTCCCAAGCGCCGTGGCCGCGGGTGCCGCCAACCCTTGTGGCTTGTACGCATCAATCCACTTGACCTGTGCCGTGTTAAACGCGCCCCTGCGCCGCGCGCGAATGTACGTGATGGCGTCGAGTGGCGGCATGCCATACTCAATCAGGGCCAGGGCGACCATGAGCGGGGCGCGCCCGAGCCCGGCAATGCAGTGCACGGCCACGGTGCATGGCTGCGCCTCGCCCTCGCCCTCGCCCTTTTGCGCCGCCGCAGACACCTTGGACTTTGTCAGGGCCGCGTTCACAATGGTCATGTACTTGGCAATGAGTGGGGCGCTGGGCACACCACCGTCTTGGAACGGCAAGTCGTGCACTTGGATGCCTGCGGCGGCCAGTGTGCTTGTGGCGTACGTGGGCTCGCACACACGCACAACGTCCGTCACGTTGTGTGAGGAAAAGACCTTGAGGACCGAGGGCAGCGTCGAGTCCGAAGGGCAGTCGAGAATGAGGAAGCGCAGGCCAGAGGCCGGGTGGTCGACGAGCGAAAAAACCTTGGACAGGTAGGACGTGGGCGAGATGCGGTGCGCCGGATGAGGATGAGTCGGTGTGGGCGTCATGGTGGATGCCGAGGAGGTCGATGCGGACACAGAGGCAGACGAGGTGGGTGACATGGACATGGACGTGGACGTGGACATATACGTGGATGTCGTGGATGACGGGGTGGTCGTGGTGGTCGTGGTGGTCGTGGTCGTAGCAGTAATGGTAGTCTTGGTGGCGGCGGCAGAAGCAAAGGCCATCTTAGGTATGGTTGTCTTGGGATGATATGGTGGGAGGTATGGGGTTAAGATGAGATGAGATGAGAATGGTAGGGAAGAAGATAGAGTACAGCAGCAGTGGAGTGGAGTGGAGTTGAAATTTGATCTCACACACGGCAAGGCCAGATAGTTGACAAAAAATTAAGGAGGGCGGCCGGGCGGGAAGCAGCAGCAAAGGCAAAGGCAGCGGACGGCAAAGGTCATGGGGCGTGGGCGGGACGCCAGAGCACAGTGGGCCGGGGTCGTCGGAGCAGTCTGCGCAAAGTCGGGAGGTGGATAGGGCAACTTCATGGGGGGGTTTGTTAGTGGAGTGTATACACTGTAGACAGTCTCGAGCTCACTGCTCTCTGAGCGGTTCCAATTCCTTTTGAACAATCGACGGGCACGGCCACACATAAGACAAAAGGCAAACGAGGCTGGTGCGTCGACGGTGACTTGGATGGCTGATATGTACGTACTTCAAAAACGAAAACCAAAAGAAACCACTCACTTGGTTGCTCGCGTTCGCTGCACACTCGTTCGTTCGCTGGTCATGGCCATGACTCGGACCACGTGCCTGTGAATTGGATTGCATTCACTTGTCAAGGACCCATTCTAGCCCACGAGCCCTGCTTGCGCCCAAGCTCCGCCAACAGACCGTGCTTGTGCTTGGCAGTTGTACAATGCTGTCTTCCAAGTCAGTCATGATCCCGTGACAGTTGTAGAGTAAAGAGACGCTCTTGATGAGGATACCGCAGCACGTTGAGAGAATGGGACAAGAGAAAAGAAAACAGGACAGGCGCAACAAAAACGAAAAGCAGCTCGGCAACGAAGGAGCGAGACCATTTCTTGGGGGAATGGGAACACACATATCAGAAAAAAAAAACACCCCCTTTGGGCCTCTTATTTACACACCTCATCCATGTTGGTGGAACAGACCATACCGCGCATCCGACAAGAAGGAGAAATCCGACCCAAGCGATGTGTCCGATATCACAGACTCCATTCCCGCCGACGTGTCCGAAATGCTCGACAGCACGTCCGAATCATCATCGTCATCTTCTTCTTCATTCACCACATCGTCTTCTTCAATGGGCAACTCGGCCTCGGCCGCGGCCGACGAGCTCGAAGTCGACGACGACGACGATGTGGCCGCCGCCGCATCCAGCTCATTGTGTTCTGACGACACGGACGACACTCCGAGTGAAATGTGCACCTGCGGCTGCGTGCGACCCAATTGCGTGACCGCTCCATCCCCCGATGCAGAGTCGGTTGATCCGGTTGAAGTGGACGTTGACACCGACACAGAATCGCGCCTGTTGCGCCCGTTCGACGACGCGTGACTCTGCTCGCCCTCGGCCGAAGGCGGCGTGGGCACCCCACCGCCCACGCCCATGGGCGGCAGCCCAAACAAGATGCGCTCGTCGGCCGTCAATGGCCGAATCTGTGACCCAGACGCCACCCGGGACCCCGTGTGCGGCAGCGTGACGCTTGGTGCAATGGATGGGTCATCGACGACGGCAGATGTAGGTGGCACTGGCGACACAATGCGCATTTGATGGACCGACAATTGGTTGCGGCGCAGCTCGAGCTTTTCCTTGCGCTTGAGCAGCCGCCGCAGTTTTGCGTCTGTGCGCGCCAGCTCAGAATCGAGTGTGGGCTGGTCCAGTTGCGACAGGCGCAAAAGCGGGTCGTCTGCAGTCGAGGTCATGGCAATGGAAGAGTCGTCGAGAAACGCAGATCCAGACGGTGGCGCGAGTGCAGACACCATGGACGGTGGTGGAACGCTAGGAATCGGCACGTGTGTGTCACTTGCGGTCACGGTTGACGAGTGCAGCAAGACAGAGTCGCCTGGCAAGGCGCCCATGCGGTCGGGGCCGACGGATTGATCGACCGCGGCGGCGGCCGACTTGCGGCGGCGGTGCTTGTGGCGAGGAGACAGTGACGATTTTGGCGGCTGAGATTCAGCTTGGCGGCGGCGGCGGCGGTCGTGCTCGTCCTGGGCCAAGTCGAGACGCACCGACAGCGACAGAACAGAGTAGAGGGCCGCGAGCGAGGCAGCAACGGCCACGCCCGTAGTGGCCACGTCCTTGAGCGAGAATGACGACGACGTTGCCATGGCTTTGGGTGCTTGTGAGAGCAGGATTTATCATTGATTGATTTTCCTGGGGAGCGTCATCCCTGGCATTCCGGCGTCCCCGAATGAGTCAGTGTTCCGCAAAGCTTCGACTGACCTTCCACACTCTTCGCTCTCTCTTCGCCTCAAACGTCGCGGCGTTCTCGCGACGCTGCGACACCGATTCCCCCCAAACGTGCCTAGTTTGGACCCTTCGCGAGGCATGAATTTTTCCAGCTCGTGGGCAACGATTCTCGCAACCCGAGCAGTATTTAGTTTGCTGACTTCCCGTTTGAGCGTTTCCCGCGCGCATGAATCGTTGCTTCCAGAGGCAGGCATTTGATCCTTGCCGACGTCACAGAAAACGCTTTCCCGTTTCGCTTGCATTCTTCTTTGCCGTGTCGGCTGCGTTTTTCTTTACCGTGGCCAACTTTTCAGCTTGGTTTTTTCTTTACCGTGGCTCATTCATGCACAACACAACCGCGGGCCTTCTTTGCTGCATGGTGCATAGTAGAGAAGCCAATTCTAGATTCTTTGATATCAAATGAGGCCATCATCGGGCCCACTTGCTCGGTCATTGAAAAGGGCATGCCACCCGCCAGCGCGAGCTACACTCGTTTCTGAATCCCATGCAGGTTCATTCCACACTTCCCGCCGATGGGAGCCATGCAAACGCACCCGCATCTCCACTCCACCCGCTTTCATTCCCAACTTGCCCTACGACCGCATCTGCCGCCCTCGAACCACCGTCAAGCTCAAGCGTATTGAGCGAGCCGCTCTTCCTTTCGCTTGTCGGTTTGCACTTGTTCCTGCCCTTCATTTTTTCGACACCATGGGCAGAACAGACGGCAAGCGATCCAAGACAAGCCGCAGGGCAAAGCGTTCTCGCAGGATCAAGACGTACATCGCTGTCAAAACCCCAGGTCCGCCCATCAAAGGTCAACATGTATGTGACTCAGACGCATTGTCGGACCCCGATGATGAAGAGCATGAAGAGACGTACGTTTGCGAATATCCAAGTCAGACCGATTTGTCGCCATTTTCTTACACTCGACTGGTTTCGCATACAACGCAACGCCATCAAGTCCCTCACCCGCCGATGCTACACCAACATTGTCAAGCTCAAGCTTGCCCGCGCAGCAAACCAAAACGGCAACATCGCTAAGGTAACTCCGAGTCAACACACGGGTTTGGTTTCACCAGATTTGACACAGTCTGCCGCCAAAGAGAAAACGACGGATTCGGATTCGTGTGGAGCCTAGCCTGAATAGGTCGTCACTGCATAGTATTATGTCATAAAGACGTAAATGAATCACAAACAAGTGTGGGCAGGGAGCGACAGACTCGGAATAAATGAAATAAACAGGCGTGATTCCAAACGAGGACAAAACACGCATCAAGTCAGAAATAAGGGGAAAGGCGGGTATGGTACAGTACTGAAGCGATGACGTGACACAGACATGATGATGATAAAATGATAGGGAATACTACAAAGGGGAGAAGGGAACAGTACGATTCGATTCGCGCCGCCAGCACACAGCGGCGAACAAGCTCAGCGCACGACAAGTTGGTGGTGTATCCAAAGCAGCGCTGCAACCTTGCGTCACTAAGCCAACCCATACTCGACCACCTTGCCACCCAACACGCTGTCCCTCCTGGTCCAATCCGCCAACCGTTCCGTGACCAGCACGTTCATGGGCACCACGCCCACGCCTCCGGTCTCACCCATGGCGGCCGCCGTGCCCGTTGTTGTGCCCGACGATGACGACGACGACGACCACTCTGCCGATGCAAGCGCACCGCTCGCTGCACTTGGCGATGTGGGCATGGGCGGCGCGGCTGCTCCACCTTCCGCAAACAAAAGCGCACCAGGCGTCAACGCGGCTCGATCATGATGCACATGTGGTGCGTCGCCCGCGGCGGCGGGCGATAGGTCGGCGTGTACGGGAGGCGGCAGCCCGTCGTCGCACGCGCCGCCGACGGTGGTTGTTGACACGGAATACGACGTGGGGCTGAGTGCTGAGGGCGAACTGAGTCCAACATCAACGGCAGAGTCGCCTTGGGACATGGCTGCGGGCGATGCGTGCTTGTTGTTGAGTGTGGCGGCGGCCCCGCGCGATAACCCGAGTCTTGGCGCAGATGATGACGTGGTTGGCACATGTACACTTGCGGCCCTGGCCATGCGCGGATGCACCCATACGACTGCAGGCACATGCTGCGCAATCCATCTCACTGCCCTTGTGCTGCGCGACCCTTCAATGTGTACATCGGGCCGGATCTGCTGCACAGCGAGCACCTGCGCAACCAAATGCCGCGGCATGCCCGCAAGCTCGCCACTTGTCGTTTCCTCCACCACGGCCTTCCATGGGTCCACCAAATGCACGTTGGTCATGGGCAAGTAGGCGTAAATGCCTGCAGCGCCAAGCAGCCGAACCACCTCGGTGCGTTCTTCGGGCGATGTGACAACGGCAATCACGTGCAGGTCAATGCGCGGGTTGGCCGCAAGGTGGCGGACCAAGGTGGATTTTGCGCCTTCGATGAATGCAAAGTTGGGCATGGACGGGTCCGATGAGGGCGACCATAGGGCCGTGTTGCGGAGCGTGATGGAGACTCGGACGGGGCGGTCGGTTGGGAGCACCAGTGACGTGGATGTTGACGACGTCGCGTGGGAACCATCGGTGGATGAAGTGGAAGAGAGTGAGGAAGAAGAGGAGCAAGTGCTCGTTGACAAAAACTTGCGAGCGGCGCGCGTCGCCACAACGCCAACGGCCAGTGCACCCGCTGCAAGCGCCGTGGCGAGCAGGTAGTCTGTCCATTGGTGCGCGGGCCCGTGCACCAGGCCGAGGTGTGCGCCGTGGCCTGAGCGGCGACCAGAGGACGAGGAGGAAGAGCCGAGAAAAAGGAGGCGGCGGAGGTCAAGGTGGGAAGGGGATGCGTCCATGATGAGAGATGGTATGTGTTTGGGAAGGGTTTGTGTGACGGGAAGATCAGGATGGAAAGCAATGATGATGGATTCGGCTGCAGAACGGCGGGCGAATGAAGAGTTTTCGCGGGCGCCAGAGGAACGTGAGAGTGGGCAAGAAGGATTTAAGTAACAGTCCACGCAGAGTATGTAGTCGAAAGCCGCTGTATGAAAATGAAAGTGAAAAGTGGACAAGGTGCGTGAAATCAAGCGTCGACCGAGTGTGGATGTGGGAACTTGGCTTGGGAATCAGCCGGCAATAGGGAACCTTGAGCGCTGCTTGAGTTGCAATTGGTGGCCAGCTGCTGAGCTCGAGAGAGGAGAAGGAATGATGACAAACAATTGCTCCACTTGACGTTGAATGGATCAACGTCTTGGGTCGCAGCAAGTGGGCGAGGAGGATGGACAAGAGTTGCCCACCGGCGAGCGCGTGAAAAATTTGGGAACGATCGTTCGCGTGAAAATTCCTGGACTGGGCTTGATGGCCTGGCTGGCTTGGCAGGATGAGGCAATAGAATCGGCCAAACTTGAATGCAGCTCGATGGAGGGTGAGACAGGAGGTGATCTTGCTTGATCGGTCTGTCTTGTCTCTGGGGAGCAACAGCAACAGGGCACACAAGAGCACAAGACTGGCAAGTGTGCGGGGTGGTTGGGTTGTTGGCGCTTGGCAGGGTCGATTCTTTAGTGACGAAATAGGTAGCTGGGGCCAGCCTGGAGGGGATCTTTGAATGCGATGCGACTTGGAGCGATTTCGGAGAATCTCCCAAGTTGTTGGGAGGATGGTGGTGTTGCTTGTGCAGTGTGTGTGACCAGAAAACGGCCGACCTGGATCCGCCAGAGGGGATAGCCTTGTATTTGGAGGATGGATTGATGGGTCGCCGAATGCGATGGTGTCGCTGGCATGCGGACAATAAGTCAAGCAAATGTGGGTAACCGCAAGAGCACCTAACGCTCGTGGGAAGTGTGCGGTAACCGGCGGTAGCACGGCGGTATCAGTGACGGTTGCGGGGGATTGGCCGGACGGTGAACGGGACAGTGCAGTGAAGGTAGAATTGCGAGTGACAGATGGCCACAGTCCGGCGAGCAGGTGCGTAATGGTGTGGTAATGACCTCTTGTCTTTGGCCATATGCATATGGAGGAAGGGAGGAATGGGGCCACCTTTTTCAGTTTGCTGACGATATCCAAGTCTATTGTTTGTTCTTAGCAAAAGATTTGTGCACTGTGATCAATCCTTGGTCGATCGGCCGAAAAAAACTCTGTACTTCAAGCCCAAAAGGTTTCACAAGACACCAGGTGACCACACTTTCTCAGCCCCGCATGTAACGTCACTCCGCTCGACCACCTGGCGTGAAAAATCTGGCAACATATTACTTGCGAGGAGACGCATCACGTGAGCATGGATGAGGTTGAGATGCTTTTTTGCACTTGACGAGGACTCAAGACCGTGACGGAGACAGATTGGACCACGGACGCTGTATGCTCGACTCGGCTCGATCCATGACATGCGCACATGTACTGACTGACCGACTGAGCATCAAGACATCTCACTGCCCACGTTCACCATGCCACCCGTCAGCCAACTCAAGGCGAAAAAGGTGGCTACCGCCTCGACTCCCGCCGTCGCCGATGGTTCCACGGGCCACTGCTGCACCCGATGCTGGCGCAGCCGCCAAATCTCTGCACCACGCCCCGACCCGTAAAAAGGTGGACCCGCGTGTCCGCACCATTCTCCAAAACTCGATTGCACTCAACCAGCGGTCGCTCTTTGTGATTGTGGGCGACCGCGGCCGCGACCAAGTCGTCAACCTGCACCTGTTCCTGTCCAAGGCCCATGTCACCAAACGTCCCTCTGTCCTGTGGTGCTACAAGAAGGAACTCGGGTTCACGTCCCACCGCAAAAAGCGCATGAAGATGATCAAGCGCCAAATCCAAAAGGGCGTACGGGACGCTGACAAGGACGACCCGTTTGAGCTCTTCATTTCGTCGACCGACATTCGGTATGCCTACTACAAGGAGACACACAAGATCTTGGGCAACACGTACGGCATGTGTGTGCTGCAAGATTTTGAAGCGCTCACGCCCAACTTGTTGGCCAGGACCGTTGAGACGGTCGAGGGCGGTGGGTGCATTGTGCTGTTGCTCAAGACCATGAGCTCGCTCAAGCAGCTCTACACCATGGCCATGGATGTCCATTCGCGGTACCGCACCGAGGCCCACCAAGACTGTCGGCCAGGTTCAACGAGCGCTTCCTCTTGTCGCTCTCTGGGTGTGATAATTGCTTGGTGGTGGACGATGAGCTCAACGTGCTGCCCATTTCAAAGGCCAGGGACATTACGCCCGTGTACGAGGGCCTCGATCCGGCAACGGCCAAGGAGCACATGTTGGCCAATCACCCAGCCGCGCAAGAACTGCGCGAGTTGCAGCAGTCGCTGGCCGAGACGCAGCCCGTTGGATCGCTGGTGGGATGTGCCGTCACGAGGGATCAAGCAAAGGCGCTCTTGACATTTGTCGAGGCGATTGCCGAAAAGTCGCTGCGGTCTACGGTCGCCTTGACGGCCGCGCGTGGTCGTGGAAAGTCGGCCGCGTTGGGTTTGGCCATGGCTGCTGCGGTTGCTTATGGGTACGCATTTCCTCACTTGATCACCTCCCCATTTTTTCACACACTGCTTTACTTACACCTTGATGCATACACAGCTATTCCAACATTTTCGTCACCTCGCCCTCGCCAGAAAACTTGAAAACTCTCTTCGATTTCGTCTTCAAGGGACTGGACGCCCTGGGCTACGAAGAGCACCTCGACTACGACCTCGTGCAATCGACCAACCCAGCGCTCAACAAGGCCATTGTGCGCGTCAACATCTTCCGCAACCACCGGCAAACCATCCAATACATTCACCCCGAAGACGCCCAAGTTCTCGGTCAAGCCGAACTGCTCGTGATTGATGAAGCCGCGGCCATCCCCCTGCCGCTGGTCCGCAAACTCCTCGGCCCATACCTCATCTTCATGGCCTCGACCGTCCACGGGTACGAAGGCACGGGTCGGTCCTTGTCACTCAAGCTCATTCAATCGCTGCGCCAACAATCCGCTGCGCCCGCGACCGACGCCGACGCCAAGGAAGCCGCAGCGTCACGTACGTTGCGCGAAGTGACGCTGGACCAGCCTATTCGTTACGCGGATGGTGACCCCGTGGAATCGTGGCTCAACCGGCTCTTGTGCCTGGACGCGACCGTGTCCAAGACCATTGTCGGATGCCCGGCGCCCAACGAGTGCCAGCTCTACTCGGTTTCGCGCGACACGCTCTTTTCGCACCATCCCGTGTCAGAGGCGTTTTTGCAGCGCATGATGGCCCTGTACGTGGCGTCGCATTACAAGAACACTCCCAACGATCTGCAGCTCATGTCGGACGCGCCCGCCCACCAGTTGTTTGTGCTGCTGCCGCCTGCCTCGTCGTATGCGAGGTCGGGTGACGATGGCGAGGCCGAAGAGGTGTTGCCGGAACCGCTCGTCGTGTTGCAGGTGTGCCTCGAGGGCAAGATCTCGCGCCAGTCTGTGTTTAACGCGCTGTCGCGGGGCGTCAGGCACGACGGTGATTTGATCCCGTGGTGCATGGCGCAGCAGTTCCAGGACGAGACGTTTGCGCAGCTGAGCGGCGCCCGGGTCGTCCGCATTGCGACGCATCCGGATTACATGGGCATGGGATACGGCGGGCATGCGCTTGAGCAGTTGGAGCAGTATTACCGTGGGGCGTTTGACTTGCTCGATGTGGACGGGCCAAAGGTGTCACAAGCAAAGCCCAAGATGGCCATGTCGGACGCGGCGAGCGACTTGCACTCAGAGACGATTGGCGTGCGGTCTGCCGATCAAATGCCGCCGCTACTGGTCCGCTTGTCGCAACGTGCGCCGGAACGCCTTGACTGGCTCGGTGTGAGTTTTGGATTGACGCGCCAGCTCTTCAAGTTTTGGAAGCGGTCGGGCTACTTTCCGCTGTACTTGCGGCAGACGGCCAACGAGCTGACGGGCGAGCACACGTGTGTCATGCTCAAGTCGCTCAATGTCGAGACCGAGGGCAACTGGGTCGGCACCTTCTCGCGCGATTTCTGCCGCCGGTTCTTGAACCTGTTGGGCTACGAGTTCAAGAAGTTTGATTCAGTCACATGCATTTCCATGCTCGAGGCCGCACGCAAAGATGCCGCCGGCGAATCTGCCACCCCTGCCGTTGGCAAGCTCGACGCCGCCATGATTAACCGGCTCTTGACCCCGCACGACCTCAAGCGGCTCGAATCGTACGCCAACCACTTGCTCGACTACCATGTGATTCTCGACCTGGTTCCGACACTTGCCGGCTTGTACTTCAACTACGACGAGGTCCGCGGCGAGCTTGAGCTCAAGGGCTTACAGCAGTCCATGTTGCTTGGCCTCGGCCTGCAGCGCAAGACCATTTCCGACCTCGAAAAGGAGTTTGAGTTGCCGTCGTCGCAGATCATGGCGCTGTTTTTGAAGATTATGCGCAAGTTTTCGGGCTACTTGACCGACGTACAGACGCGGGCGATTCGCGACGAGCAGATGCAGGCGCGCGCGGGTGCTGCTGCCGCGGCGTCGTCATTGCCGGCCGAGGTCAACAACGGCGAGGCGGGCTCCGACTCGGACGCCAGCGAGGACGACATGGACGTGGACACTACCCCACCGCCGCGCCAGGCACAACCAAGCGGTCGCTGACGGACGACGCGGCCTGGGATCCCGTGCGCACGTCGCTTGCCGAGGAAATGTCCGACATTGAGGACGAGGGCAAGGAGGCCATGTCGGACCGGCAAAAGGCCTTGCTCGAGGCCATTGACTTGAGCGAGTACACGGTGGGCGGCGATGCGAGCGAGTGGGCAAAGGTGTCAAAGAGTCTCGAGTCCAAGGGCGGGCCAGTGGAGGGCGGACGGATTGCAGTCAAGTCGCCAGGCAGCCAAAGCCGCAACAGTCGTTGGCCGCGAGTGAAAACAAGGTGGCGCGGCGGCAGATGGCGGTAAGAAGCGGAAGGCCGCAAATGTGTCTGGTGGGCGTGGAGGCAAGAAGATGAAGCGGTAAAGTGAGCGGGGGCTCGGTGTGCTTTATGTTTGCTTGTATGATATGGTAGCTGTACTTTTTCTTTTGTTTGTATACATGCATCATTGCCACAACGGCAGAGTTGATGAGGCATAGGTGGGTCCACACGACACGACGAATCGAGTGATCTGCCTCTTGAAAATGCATTCGTTGGAACGATACTGAAGTGTCGCCGTCCAACAATAGGGCATATGATGCACAAACGAGTTCGAACCTCACCTGACCATTCCCACCTCTTTGCACACACAAGTTCCATCCGCCGACGAAACTCTGCCTCTTCGCCAACATGCTGAAACCGCAAGCGTATTCGACAAGCGCACAAACGTCTGCCATCCCGCCTTCAACTGCTCCAACGGCCACGTGCTCCGAATCGCATCGCGCGACACACCATCGCCCACAAGGCACTTGTAAGAGTAATGTGCCGCCACCAAATCCAACTCGGGCAACTTGGCCTTGACCCCATCTGCCACGTCATCCCGCTCCATGGCAATCAAGATCAAATCCGGATCCAAGTCTACAAGCAAGTCGACCATGCACTTGAACTCTTGGTTCTCGTTGGGACTTGTCGAGTAAGTCGAATAACGGTCGCGGCTGAGCCAATGACGAGACCATTGCAGCAAGCTGCATGTGAGCGGCAAGGGGAGCGACACAGACAGAGTTGAGGGATTTGGTAGCCGCATCCATGCTGCTCGCAGTGCAAACATCACGCGCTCCACTGTGGGCAGGTTGAGCTGGTTGCCCCGGTCCATTGAGTTGAAAGCGAGAACATAGCATGCGAGGATGATGGCGAGTTGCTGGTGGGTCATGCCAAACAACCAGCCAGGTGGAACATGTGAGGCAGAAGTCAAATCATCCGATACTTGTGCAACCGCCGACAAGGACGCGTTCAAGCAGAGGCCAAACAAGTTACAAACAAGATAGACGTGAGGAATCATGCCAGTGGTGCTGTTGTGGGGCCGAGCTGGTGGCTGCGAGTGGTGACCTGAAGGAGTACGACTGAATCCTGCAGGTATCGCAAATATTCTCAGCTGCTGGTTACTTTAACAAAAGTGCAGTCGACTCCCACATGTACTCGTTGGCCGTCGTCAACTTGGATCTGTCTCACCCCCATGTTGATTGTGATCACTTTGCTCTGATGGGGAGACGGTCTCACATCCTCACTTTCCTTCTGCATGCATCCCGCCAAGAATAAAACGTCGCGAAATTCCCTGACGTCATGCCAATTGGCTGTCCATGTGCATGTATTCAGCATCCAACACCCATCATTCCCACATCTCACTCCACGCCCCATCATGTTTGTGACCACGACCAACCTCGCCCACCACACCCACCACCGCGGCGGCGCTGCCAGTGTCACGGGCGATCTGTACATTCACTCGCGCGCGCCCGAGCATATCGGCCACCCAAACAACTCGATGCCTCTCCTGTACAAGGGCTACTGGCTCGCGTACCACGGCCCGTCGTTTGCCCACGTCCACCAACGCCGCCTGACTTGGCAAGAGATTCGCGTGGCTTCATGGACCACTCTGCCTACCAACGTCGCCATCTATACCATGGGCTCGAGCATGAACGCGTATGTGGATGGCAACACGGGCGAGACGATTGCCTTTCCGGTGGTGACTGTGCGGGATCCCGTGTACGAACTGCCCGAGGGACCACTCCGAGTCGCCCGGTCGGTGTGGTCGTTGTGGCGTATGTTGCGCGCGGCATCAGGGAAATACCAGGGTTTGATAAGGCTGTTTGGGGCGACGTGCAGTTTGGGATTGTGCCAAAGGTTGGCGACAGGCATGAGAGCGAGCGGGAGTGGGTTGTCGACGTAGTGATCAAGAAGGCCATGTACGTCGTTCCTTGGTGCTCCTTCGTTGTGAAGAACGTCTCAGGCGAATGTCTCACTTTGAAATTCTTTGCATATTACACAGGATCACCAACTCCAAGACCCATGCTACCTACCTCAATGAAGGCTCGTCTGCCGACGTTTCCGGGCCGGTCCTCGATTTCGGCCGCAACCGTCCCCTCACAGTCTTCACCAACGAGTACACGCCTTCGCCGCTCTCGACACTAACAAACGAGGATGCGGCTGGCGGTGCCGTCAAGGCGGTGGGCGAGTTGCCGCCCTTGCCAATTCCGTCAATGTCGGAGTACTTGGCGTCGCAGTCGAGCAAGGCGGCTCCGTTGTCGGGCACGCATGGCAGTGGTGTGTATTGTATGATCGTTGAGTTGGGTGCGTGTTGGCGCGAAAAGCAGTGGTTGTGTGGCCCAAGTGACAGTGTTTCAGTTTCCTCATTTTCCTTCAATGTAAATATGGACGGTATCAATAACAAAAACCGTGACAGCTGAGTGAATGGACAACACCCTCACTCGATACCATTTGCCATCCACCACATCAACACCTCCTTGGATCATCTCTTGCAACATGACCACTGCTTGTCCGCATGAACGTTTTCCCTATGTATTTACGTTTTCCCTCACCTGCGCCGACAACAGGCCGTGATCCAGCATCCACTCAAACAAATGCACCCGCCGCATCCAGTACCTGCGCTCCATCCCATTCCTGCTCAGAAACAAGCCCCTCATCTATCCTGCTTCCCCACCATGCCAGAACCTCCACATTCCCCTCTGCTGCCGCGGCTGTCCATGCCTGTCGCGAGTAAGTATATATCACGCAACACGATGAGCGACACGCCACGTCGGGATGAAGCTGCGGCAAATGTCGCCTCCAGTCGAGCACGGTGAATTGGGGGTGTTGGCGCATGCCCCAGCAAGCGCTCCGTCCACATAAGTGAATGGACAGATGGATCGAGTATCGTTGGTGGTCGGTACGCCGCTGCACCCACGCTGGTGCAACTTGATTCTTGCATCCAGATACCACACTTTGGCCAGTTGCGCTCGCATCATCCAGGCGTGGCGATCTCGCATATTCAACTTGGAAGCGTCCTTGAGTGTCACATATGGGGCAAGGACCGCCAAGAGTGCCGAGGGCGCGAGCAAGCGCAGGCAAGTGCGCGGAATGTGGGTTGGAGGAGCAGGCAGGGCTGGTCGGCAGCGCCGGTGCATTGGTGATAAAGAGTGCTTGTATTCACATTGCTACCAATCGTGATTGCGTGCGTGATGATCGAGTCGACGCGGTCAGTGGAGGTGAGGAGACCGTGGGGGGCATTTGGTGGCGTGATTGAATCATGGCCGAGTCGGTAGGCATTGTCCAATGTTGAGTACATATGAGGAGGGAGACTGACAAAACACGAAAGGCAGAAGGGACACTATGCAGAGGCATGTATATTGCAAAGACTCAAAGAAGGACAGAGATGAAAACGAGGTAAAACACAAAACAATCAAGCATATGAATCACTCCACACACAAGCACAAGCACAAACACAAGGTGCAGACCGGATGACTTAGTGCTTGTACGCGGCACCGTACATGATCAACTCACTCAACTGAATCTGCTTCCTGGCCTGGCCCGCCAAATCCAAGACCGTCTTCAAATCGCGAATCTCGGTCTCGAGCACCTTGACATCCTTTTCATACGTCCTGGTTTGCACCACCTTCCGAAGGGCATGGCCCAACCGGTTAATCTCGGCAGCGTGCGCAGGCGATGTGACCTCGCCGGCCATGAGCGCCTCAAGCGTGTCCTGTGCCAGGGCAATGCACCCGTCCACAAGCGACTCGAGCTTGGCAATGCGGCCATGCGCTTGCGGGATGCCCACGCGCGGCACGATTTCGGCCGTGTTATTGTTGGAGGGCAAGGCCGCAGTGGCGATGGCTTCGAGACCAGACAATTCGTGGTCGGCAGGGGCCACTTGCACGGGCAAGGGAAGGAACATGCGGCCTTGGACGCCGTCGTTGAGCGAGTTGACGGGGGTGCCGAGGAAGCCCAGGACGGGCATCGAGTCGGTTTGCAGGGACGTGTCGACGAGCAAGTGGATGGCCGAGGCAGTGGATGTGGGCGCCGCAGCAGAGCTCGAAGAGGAGGCGGACGACGATCCTTGGTTAACCGCACCGGCAATCAAGTTTGTCTCAACCCAGTCGTGCAAGGCACTCGTGGTGTCATCCAACTGGGTGCCCGTCGAGTACCAGCCCAAGACAACCTCCTTTGTGTTTGTCCTGCGACGCAGCTGGTACATGGACGTTGCGAAATCCACATCGATCGAGGTGTCCTGGTCGAGCAAGACGATGGGGAAGGCGTCCGTGATTTGCATGGAGCGGCCGTCGGCCGAGCGTGTGCCGAGCAGGGCACCGACCACGCGCGACGAGTCCTCGGAGCGGTGGGTCCAGTGGTCGAGGATGGACAGCAGGGCAACGAGGTGGACGCGGGCAGACAGCGACGCAGACGTTGGGTGGGTCAAGGCGTGCGAGGCCGCAGACGGGGCAGCGGCAGCAGCAGCAGCAGCGGCGGCCGAGGCGGACGAGCCAGAGGCGGTGCCGGCGGCCAAAGCGCCCGACGAGAGCTTGCCGAGGTTGAGGGTGGCGGGTGGTGCCTGGTGTTGGGTGGCAAACATGGTGGTGTTGATGGGGTTGCGTTCGGAATCCGTGTGCATGGGTTGCCAAATGACCAGCGACTTGACACTACACTCGAGTGTGTGCGGAATATGGCAATGATGATCCAGGAATGTAAACGACAAAAATCGGGCCGCCGATCTGCTCTGGTGCACTCTTGCCCTTGCTTTCTTCTGGTTTGCTTTGGTTTGGTTTGGTTTGGTTTGGCTCGTGAGTTGAGCTCGTGCAGCTGCTGCACGAAACAAAAACAGAGAGGGCGTGGCGTAGTTTGGAGTGCTCACGTGACCTCGTGTGAACAGTCTCTGTCGGACGATTCACGACCAAAAGTGCCTGAGTGGAAGTGAGTGACAACTCGTAATCAAATCAAATCATCAAATCATCAAATCAAACATCAAACACTTCTTTAAGGGAAAAGGGTTAATTTGTCTGATTGGTCGGCGCGTCCATTGTTCAACGCCAGCACCACCCCCTCGGACCGTTCCCCATCGCCCAGAGAAGACTTGCTTAAACCAATCGGCGTCCCACAGATCGGACCGCCGCTTCTGCCGATCTCCTTCCCTCCCATTCCCCACCATCCCATCTCGACGTGTCTCAGTGATGGATTGCCCGCAACTTCTCGGCCAAGATCTACATGGCCAACTCCCGTTCATCCGTAGCCTGCTGCCAGAATTCTTGCGACGACGCTCTCCTGCTCCTCATCTGCCGCCGCCGCCGCCTGCACCCACTCCCTGGCCACAGAATCCACCTCCCCTCGACCAGGAATGTTGTCGAGTTACAGAAGCGTGGCCTTCCACATGCGCATATCCTGGTTGTCCTTGCCGAGGATTCGCAGCCCCTGGATCCTTCCATGTTTTACTGCGCGAGATCAATGTGATGCTTGGTCGGCATGGGAAGAGTCTTGCCGACTTCCCGCCATTTCCCATTCCACCGCCAGTACAAGCTGGTGCTCCCGCACGCAATGCACTTATTCAAGAACAACAATCCCTGTGCACCCCTGACTTGGCCGATTTTCTTGAGCTCAACCTGCCGAGGCTGAATGCGGATCAGCGAGCGGTGTTAAACGCAGTTTCCACTGCGGTTTTGTCGGATCAGTCTGCTGTGTTCTTCGTTGATGGGCCTGGCGGGACAGGTATAACGTACACGTACAAGTTACTGTTGGCTCACCTCCTCTCAGAAGGCCGGATTGTCCTTACAATGGCTTTTTCCGGTATCGCTGCTACTTTGTTGCTGGGTGGACGAATTGCGCACTCGCGGCTGAAAATTCCCTTGTCCTTGGATGCGAATTCGACGTGCAAGATTCCAAAGCAAAGCGCTCATGGCGAGCTGATTCGGGCCGCGTCCGCAATTGTTTGGGATGAAGCGGCCATGATTCACCAGCATCCGTTTTGAGGCGGTTGATCGGACTTTGCGTGATGTGCGCGGCGTGCCTGATGTACCGTTTGGAGGCATGGTCGTTGTGTTTGGTGGGAATTCCGGCAGACGTTGCCTGTCGTTCCAAGGGGCGGGCTGGCAGAAACCGTGTCTGCATGCATCAAACGGTTGCCCCGCTGGCAACATGTCACGACGTTGCGTTTGACGGTCAACATGCGAGTCCAGCAGGCAAGCTCCAACAAAGAGACAAGTGCCAGCGATATCCGTGAGTTCGCCGATTGGCTGTGGCACGTTGGCGATTTAGCATTGCCTCTGATTCGTTTCGTCTATTTGAACCTCAACAAACGCCTCACAGAGGCAAGCATCCAGAGTGGTGCTTCCAACTCTTGGCTTGCAGAACGGTGTGCCCTTGCGCCGCTCAACTAAAACATCCGCGTTATCAACAATGCCACGATTCAGTCGCTCCCTGGGACTCGGCGCTCGCACGTGTATCGCAGAGCGGATACTTGCGCTGATGCCCTTCGAGCTGGCGCCGATGCGCCTTATCCCACGGAATTCCTAAACACACTTCAGTACCCTGGTATGCCACCTCATCACATGGAACTCAAGCCAGGTGTGCATGTGGTCTTGATGAGGAATCTTGATCCGAATGCGGGACTTTGCTCTGGAACGCGTATGGTTGTAGTCCAGTGTGCGTCTTGGGTGGTTTACAGCTACATCCTGTGTGGCACAAGTGCTGGGTCATACATATTATTCCGTGCATTAAGCGCTGCGTGTCTTGCCGTTCGCAAATCCTCGGGATGAAGTGGTGATTGTTGTGTATCATGAGGTTTTGTGAAGTGCGCCGGTGCAGGACAGTACATGTACACATGTATTGACATCTATCGTGGAAACCGTCATGTGATTGGGAGTCCACAACGTGGCGGGTTTCCGCTAGTAACACAAAGAACAAGTCTTCCATTCCAAGACACTGCCACTCGACGCAATGCACAGTCTCTAAGCATTCCAAGACACTCACTCGACACTGTACCAAAGAGCAGAATATGAGCGACACCCCTCCATCACTTGTTCCACAACCACCGTTCTCACTCGTCAAGCACCCAAAGCGCGACTGCTCTTCCTCACCCACTTCCCCAGCTACAGCTACAATGTCTGCCCACACCACCAAATACTCTGCCCACGGTGATTCTGCCACCGACCAATCGCGCCGCGCCGCCGCCCAGCTCGTCGCCAACCACTACAACCAACGCCAATCCTCCACCGTCGACTCGCGCAAGGACTCGCCCATCTTTCACCTGCGCGCTTTCAACAACTGGGTCAAGGCCGTCCTCATGAACCGCTTTCTGCGCTCGGGACTGCACCTGCTCGACATTGGGTGCGGCAAAGGCGGCGACCTCAACAAGTACAACAAGGCGCGCATTGCCCAGCTCTATGCGTTTGACGTGGCCAGTGTGTCGATTGACCAGGCCACCGAACGATACCGCCAAATGCATCGCCCCTGGTTCAAGGCACAGTTTCAGGCCCTCGACTGCTACAATGACTCGATCGAGCCTTACATGCCGCGTGGGGCAAGTGTGGGCGCTGTTTCGATGCAGTTTTGCGCACATTATGCGTTCCAGTCCGAGAAGCAGGTCAGGATCATGTTGGAAAACGTCTCGAGGTGGCTGGCTCCCGGTGGGTATTACTTTGGGACCGTGCCGGATGCCAATGTCCTCGTGTATGTCGTTTCTTATATACCTTTGGCTGGCATTTGACTCACTCCTGTTTCTTTTTGATAGTCGGAAACTGCGTGCATCTCCTGGCCTCGAGTACGGCAACTCGATTTACAAGATCCGGTTTGTGCAAAAGGACGCCTACCCAGTGTATGGCCACGAGTACTCGTTCTTGCTCGAGGACGCCATTGACGATTGTCCAGAGTATCTGATCCACTGGCCAAGCTTTGTCCGGTACCCCGATTTTCCTTTCACTTTCACTGCCGTTAAGTTTTTGCCCACTCACATATGTTCCTCTATCCGTACACACACACACACACACACACACTAGGCTGGCCGCAGAATACGGTCTCGAGCAAGTCGAGCACACAAATTTTCACCCGTTCTATCACGAGCAAGCCGACAAGTTTCGCGACTTGCTTGTGCGCATGAAGGTCGTAACCGAGGACCGGCCAGAGTTGAGTATGGACGAGTGGGAGGCGGCAGGGTTGTACAGCGTGTTTGTGTTTCGGAAACGGTAAGCGTGCACCATGAAAATTACATCTATTTACCTATGATATGTTGTTGAGTCCGGTTATTCTCGTTACGAGGACTCTGAGGAGGCGATGTCTCTGTCGTTGATTCAGAGCGGTTGACCTGCCAGTGGT
The DNA here is from genome assembly GCA_002102555.1 of Catenaria anguillulae PL171. Taxonomy (NCBI): domain Eukaryota; kingdom Fungi; phylum Blastocladiomycota; class Blastocladiomycetes; order Blastocladiales; family Catenariaceae; genus Catenaria; species Catenaria anguillulae. The sequence continues at coordinate 169,846 of MCFL01000029.1, read as the reverse complement.
GCATATGTACTTATGAACGGTTATTGTCAGTGTTCAGTACGAAAACCCGCCGTCTGGCAAACAGCAGTAAATACAAGCGGCACAATGAGACTGGATTCGCCCGGTCAATGTCAATAACGGCGGATGAAGGAGGCAGGCGACCATCACCTGCGGATGTCTCACATGGTCTGGACAACGACATACTTGCTGCGGACAAACCACGGGCCCGGTGTGTGGGAACTGGCCTAATGCCGACAAACTCACATTTGCCATATGTTTATACTCTCCATGCGCCGTCCTCATCGACATGCGTTCTCGCCAGTATAGGAAGATCAACCGGCTGCCCGGAGCGACTCGACCTGGTTTAGGCAAGGGCAACCGTTTTAACGGCGAGCGGCACTGTACACATTGACCAAGGTAACTATCAACCTCCTGGATATCTTCACGTGCGAGTAACCTGACGCTAGTCTCGTTCCAGACCCACCTTCTACGGGCTGATCATTTTGATCGTTGATCGCGATCATGCGTCCTCCGCAGGAGGGTCTGGTAAAATTTGCGATGGTCGGGTAAGTGTGATTTTTCCTCGCAGTACAGGCATGCCAGTAACAATTGGAAAATGCCAAACGATAGCGCACACCAAACCGCTGATTCTGTGAAAGTTTGAAATTTTTCCTGCCACCGCAGCGCCATACATGAACCAAAAACCAAACTCGACTCCCCAAACCAGTCCCACTTGGCCGCCTTCCCGGGCAGCTACAGTCTAGCCACTAGTGTCAAAATGTGCGCCGTAGAAAACTGCATTAGTAAAGTACCCTCCGCTTGTGAGGATCTGGAGCCCTTCACATCCCAAAGCGCTGAGTGGTTGCCTGGCACAGAACAATGCATAGAGGCCTCAAAAACTGTCGGATCCGCCTGATTTTTGTCAAGATCATCATCTTTATGGAGAGGCAAAGCTCCCAAATTGCTGTATTAATTTTTCATTCCGTATATCGTGCCTTTCTGTTTTGGCAGGCTTATGCCTGTTAACTGGCGTGTTAATACATGAACACTGCGCGCAGGTAAACTGAATGCAGGGAGGTCCCACTCTGGTCCAATATCACTCTCTGACTTATGAAAAAGTATCACATGCCTTGTGTGTCCAAGCTATCAAAAAATGGCGGCCATCTGGTCCCAAACGACCCAACACAAGCAAGCCATATAAATATGGGTGATTTTGGCGAGCCGGAGTTCAGATGACTGTGACCGAGCCGCTTAGCCGGTGATTTTGTTTTCTTTTACGATCCAGGAGCAAGTGTTCGGATCTTTCTGGCGTGAATACTCTAAATGCAACAAGGCAGACATTTCCAGCACAGATATTTTGCGACTAAACGGAGATGCCGATTCCAACAAAAATAAGGCGGATCCGATGATTTTTGAGGCCTCTATGCCTTGTTCTGTGCCAGGCAACCACTCAGCGCTTTGGGATGTGAAGGGCTCCAGATCCTCACAAGCGGAGGGTACTTTACTAATGCAGTTTTCTACGGCGCACATTTTGACACTAGTGGCTAGACTGTAGCTGCCCGGGAAGGCGGCCAAGTGGGACTGGTTTGGGGAGTCGAGTTTGGTTTTTGGTTCATGTATGGCGCTGCGGTGGCAGGAAAAATTTCAAACTTTCACAGAATCAGCGGTTTGGTGTGCGCTATCGTTTGGCATTTTCCAATTGTTACTGGCATGCCTGTACTGCGAGGAAAAATCACACTTACCCGACCATCGCAAATTTTACCAGACCCTCTACGAGGAGTGTGACCACTGCTGATCACACGCGCGATCAACGTTGTATGATCGACCAAGTGGAGGGTATGGATTCGAGACTAACCTGACGCGGCCTTGGAGGAATACAAACATGTTTGGTTTGCCGGCGGGCTTGAAGCCAGTGCGGTGGAGTGCCTGTCAGGGCATCCATCTGACTTGTAAGTTGGAGTGGGTCCGCTCTCTTATGTGTGTACCTCCTCAAATAAACTTAAGCAGTCGAGACCCTATGGAAAAGCAAGAGTGAACGCCAAGCACACACACGACACTTTTCAAAATGACGACCACCAGCTTGACCAACGACCAAGACAATGACGAGGTTCGACCTGACCTTCTCACAGACCTGCTCGACCCAATCCTCGCCCACGCTGTCCGGCACTGGTGGCAGTCGCAGCACGAGCAACTCGCCACCCCGTCAGACCCACAACCGCCCATTCCGTCGCCTCCCGTGCACATCTTGCAAGTGGTTCCGCGTCCGTATGCTCCGTCGGCAACATTGGCTGCGTTTGCGCCGTTTGTTTCGGTGCCGCCGCAGTGGTCAATGACCCCGGGAATAGGCGGGTGTTATAACGTGGACGTGGCGAGTTATCACGGAAAAGTGTGGATGCTCGATGTGTTTCTCAAGTTGTATCACCTTGGCCGGTATCCGCCTGCAACTGTTGCTGCCGAAGCTGTCTTGCCTTCGTCCGGCCACGACAGCGAGCACGACGACCAAGTGGACGACGCCATGGTCAACGACGGCCACGACCACATGACCGAAGCAGCAGATGATGACGACGAAGCATTCGCGGCCGACGACGACAACGACGAGTACGTCGCCGAGTACGTGCCCGCGCCGCCTTCACCACTCATGGACTCGAAATGCCCATTTCTGTACTCGCACAACGCCCTCAACGCCGCCAGTGCATACAACCAGACCTTGGTTCTCGACTGGTGGCTCAAGACCCACCGCAAACACCCGAAACTGTTTCCGCTCGAGTACACCGAGGCCGCGCTCGACAATGCGTCGTGGTGCGGCCACGTCCAAGTGCTCGACTGGTGGCTCGATTCGGGGCTCGAGTTGCGGTACTCGTGGGCCGCGCTGGCGGACGCCAGCGAAGCAGGCCAAGTCGAGGTGCTCGACTGGTGGTTGCGTGCACAGCAGGCAGGAAGGCTTGAGCGCGATTATAGTTCGCGCGTCCTGGATCGGGCAAGTATTGAGAATCATGTGCCCGTGCTTGATTGGTGGCTGGACAAGGGCGAGTTGCCGACGTTGGAGGGCAAGTACTCGGACCAGGCGTTGGCCGTGGCGACCAGTAGAGGCCATCTAGAAGTGATCAAGTGGTGGCGGTCCAAGGTCGAGGCGGGCGTGCTTCCAAAGTCGGCCTTCCATGTGGAGAAGGTGGTCAGGAGCGCAAGTGCATTTGCCCGCATGGAGTTGCTCGAGTGGGTGCTCCAAGAGGGTTTGCTGACTGAGGAGGTCAAGAAGGATCTTGTGCGCAAGTTGAGCTTTGCCGATGGCGCAGAGTTCAACGAGTGGAAGCCAGAGGTGAGAGAGTGGTGGGTCAACCAGGCCGGTGTGGTGATTCCTGCTATTTGAAATGCAGTCGCTGGGACATTGTTTTCTACCAGTAGCCTCAGAATGTTCATCCCGAGTATTGGTTCCACCATGTTCCTCATTGGAGTTCCCCTGGAGTTATCAATGTCTCGCGTTGCGCGTTTTAACCAAGCAGCATGCTGCACAGCTGCCTGACCGCCAGTGAGTAGGTATGTAGTAAATAGGTGCAGTGTGCATGTAGCGAATCTATTGCAAAAAGGCAATACCTACTACATCGTCAGTCAGACGGCCGGTTGTGGGATCCTGCCGTATAGTAAATGAATGGCCAGAAACGCAGATCCATCCATACTAGGTATGAGCCACTGACCAGCTTCTGCCTGTTCGGTATAGGTGTCTCGAGCATCGAGCAAGGACCACTCGTTGTCCTGCAAATGTTCCATCCATTTGCGACGCGATGCTTCCTTTCGAACGCGAGTGACCGCAGATGCCCACACGAGGAAGGACAAATGTGCTGCCGGAATTGGGCCCAATGCAACAGAATTCGAATGAGCCGGGCGCGTTTTGTCGACATGTGCGGTGAATTGCCAGACAAGGCTCTTGTGCGCAATGGACTCTGCCTGGGCTTTGGTGCGCAACTTCGTAAGCCCAAGGAAACGAATAAGAAGCCAGCAAGTCGTCGTTGTCGAGGGTGCTCAGTGATCTCTCATGTATAGTATATCCACTCACGTCCGACTGGATCTACCCACACACGATTCTCCCCCACAAAATGGCCCAGCCTGACCTTCTCACCGACTTGCTCAACCCAATCCTCACGCACGCCGTCCGGCACTGGTGGCAGTCGCAACATGAGCAGCTCGCTACGCCCGACGAACCGGAGCCGCCCATTCCCTCGCCTCCCGTGCACATTTTGCACGCAGTCCCGCGCACATTTGCTCCGTCAGCAACCTTGGCCGCGTTTGCGCCCTTTGTCACCTACCCTCGGCAGTGGTCGATCGAGACGGAGCTCGGGATGGTCAATGCCGATACGGCGAGTTTCCAAGGCGACTTGTGGATGCTTGATGTGCTTGTCAAGCTGTTTCAACTCGGCAGGTACCCGCCGGGGACCACGTTGGCCAACACCTTGGATGGCATGTGCTTGTCCGATGATGATGATGAGCAAGTCCAAGGGACTGACCAGGATCAAGTGGACAGCGTGACCGCGGGTTTGGGCGAGGAGGGGGATTCCGATATGGACGGCTATTCCAACGACGAAGACGACGAGTACTACGACGACGATAACGACGCACAAGACCAACCACATTCGGCGCTCATGGACTCGAAATGTCCCTTCATGTACTCAGAGCACGCCCTCAACGCTGCCAGCGCCGACAACAGAGTCCATGTCCTCGACTGGTGGCTCAAGTTGCACCGCCAAGACCCCGAGCTGTACCCGCTGCTGTACTCGGAATCTGCGCTTGACAGCGCATCGTGGAACGGCCACGTCCAAGTGCTCGACTGGTGGCTTGACTCGGGGCTCGAGTTGAGGTTCTCGTGGGCGGCTCTGGCGGACGCCAGCGAAGCGGGCCGCGTCTACGTGCTTGATTGGTGGTTGCGCGCAGAGAAGGAAGGCAAGCTCAAGCGCGATTGCTCCTCGCGTGTGTTGGATCGCGCGAGTTTTGGAAATCATGTGTCTGTGTTGGACTGGTGGGTCGACAAGGGAGAGCTGCCATCGCTCATTGGCAAGTACTCGGATCAGGCGATTGCGGTTGCTGCTTCAAGAGGCCATGTTGACGTGCTCAAGTGGTGGAAGGCCAAATCGGATGCGGGCGTGTTCCCACCGACCGCGTGGGCGGCAGAGAAGGTGGCCAGGAGCGCGAGTTCGCGGTTGAAGATGAAGGTGCTCGATTGGATGTTGGAGGAAGGGGTGTTGACCGACGCCGTCAAGAAGGATCTTGTGCGCAAGCTGAGCTTTGCTGATGGCGCAGAGTTCAACGAGTGGAAGCCAGAGGTGAGAGAGTGGTGGGTGAACGAGGCAGGCGTCGTGGTTCCACCAGCGCAGTAAGCCCGGCCCGCACAATTTTTTCATCATGTTACTTGTTTGGTCGGATGTTTCCTTTGCTTTGCACCGCTTCGTGGTCCCCTCAATGGAAAAAAAAACATCCCGGTATATGTACATTCAGCAGTGTCCTCTACACGCCAAAGACGAGATGTTGACCCTGTCTGTTGGCATGCTGCCATGGCGCACTCGGGCTTGTCAGGCACGTATGTAAATGCGACTTGATCTTTGTTTTCGTACAATCCGGCTCGTGGGAACCAGCGAAACGACGTGCAAAATCGATCAGGTCAAGGTGGGGACATATTTAAATCAACAGGAAGCGACATATACAGCCGGCCTCAGAGCGGGTCTGTATGACTCGAATGACTTGAGATCCGACGCAAAGACTGCTCAAATCGACCAAGGGCCACATTGAGTGAAGGGCCTGCGCATAAACATATTTACTATTCTTCCCGTGCGTGCCGAATCACGTTAACTCAAGATCGGTGGTGGTGGGTCAACTTTTTGATTTGGCCTCGTAACAATCTCTTTTGGCCGCATCCAATCGAATGAGCAGACTCGCAATGTCAAGACCTAATGCAAAGTGGATGTATGACTCGCTCACCCACACCTTCATGTCGTTCCCGCCATTGTCGCACAGCCGGAACCTTCGCCAGCCCACCGGCTCCACGCTCCTGAGCTGAGTATGGCCCCGACTACTCGATGCGCCCAAAGATTGACGACTTGCGCCGTAATGAAAATACGCTTAGGGATCTGGCCGCTGTCGAGCCGGCTGTTTTACATTGCGATTCTTGTTCCAAAATCCAAATGTTCGTTGCCACAATCAAACAAAACAACACATCAGCGTCGCGTCGCACAGCCGCTGAGAGGATCCTCAGTGTCGCAGTCAGACTCGCACAGCCTTTTCCTCCCAATCCAATCCCCACGGCCTCATGTATCCGTGAGTATTGACATCACACGCAATACAATGCAAGCCCGCACCCAAGTACACTCAACCATGCCCTCCGCTCCTCCATCCCCGCCGCCCTCGTCGCCCGTACGCACCCAAGGCGCCACTTCGACAACCGCTTTGTCGCTATCAACACCCTCTCCACTGCCGTGCGGCAGCGGCTCTGGCGCCGCGGATGCGTCTTCCCTTGCTACTGGGGCAATCGAAGACCCTCACGCCTCGTTGCCCATGGACGACGAGTGGCTCAACGACACTTCCACTCTCATCTCCCCCGACGCCCAGCCCAACGACCACTTCCGGTACTCTTTCACCATTCAACCCAAAGATTCGCCGCTACCTCAATACGAAGGCGACCAACACGGCCACGACCGGCGGCGACCCTTACTCGGCAAACCCGCCCGAGCTCAACTCGTAGCTGATCAAGTGATCAAGTGCAACTCAATTGACGACCTTCGCCGGATCATTTGGCGGCGCTACAGCCGTGACATTATCGGCCGAGCCGTCAGTGACAACATGGATACCATGCTCAAATTCACCAAGACCCGCACTGCAGAGCAGGTGGGTGGGTGGTTGGGAGTTGAAGCCCACCAGCGTCATTGACATGATCAATTTTTTTTTCTTCAAGAACAGCAATCATCTCTCTTTCTTCTGCGGTCCCGAGGAGCCGGCCTGGACGGCAAGCAACAAGAACTCCTTCCCTGTCTCTCACGATCTCCTGACCTCACTCAATGGCAAATCCGCCGTCGAGTTCCATGCCGCTCGCCTCGGACTCCACATGCAGTTCACGGCCGACTACGACGACTATATCATGGCCGTGCGCGCGCCGCAGAACACTGGCCGCGCGGGATTCACCGCTCAACCAGACTTCAACCATATCCTTGCCCAAATGCAAGCCGCGCATCCGCACTTGTCGCGCGAACCGCTGTCCACGTGGCAATAGTGGGCGGCGGAGGTGTCTGCACTGCCTCGTGACCGCCACGAACAGGCCATTCGAGCTGGGCCGCCATCTACTTTGCCATTTGTTGCTGCTGCCGAGTCTGACGCTAAGCGTCGTCTTCTCAACAACGCGGGTGGAAGGCGCAGCCGATTCGCTCAAAAGGATTAACAAGATGCTCGAAAAGACGATTGTGGACATGACCAAGGAGTTTGAAAAGAGTCTTTGTACTGCGGCAAGCAATATCAAGGAGGAAATGGCAAAGGCAAACTCGTCGTTTGAAACGCCAGCAGCTGTTGCAAGGTGGAACGTGGGCCGCCGTACCCCCAGCTGATCCGCCGGTGCCCCTCGCGTTGTCGCCGCCCCAACCAACGGCAGCCACGACCCGTGCGCACGAATTGGCACCAGAAGAGGCCTGGAAGAAGTCGACCATCAAGAATCTGTCGATTAGGCAGTGGTAGAAGACGACGGAGATGAGAATTTCGTTGATCAAGGGCCTGCAGGTGCGAGTGCGCCCGTCGCGTGAGCGTTTTGTGTGCGATCTGTTGTCCATTTTGCTGCACATGTGGTTTTGCTCAGTGATGGTTTGTGTAAAGGTCTGTCCATAAATGTACAGTTGCAATATCGACACACGCACTGCATTTATTCATATCTATGATCCAGATCAGGGGTATACTAAGAGCTTCCCATGGCATGTCATTTCGCAGAACCAGCTGCTGCGAGACGAAGCTGAAGTCTCCGCTTGGGCTCAGCCACTGACAACCAGCAAAGTACTGAATCTGACAACAATACTCACAGTAAACTTCATGACAAAAAAACCACCTCTGCAGGACTGAATTCACTGATAACTCCTCCCCACTCGTCGCATTCGCATCACTGGCCATTTCTGCATCTTTGCCTATTGATCCCATCATCCATCTCCGCTCATACTATCCCGACATGCTTGGCCGCGCCTTTGGTCCCGAACACCAAGAGTCAGTGGCGACAGGCAGAGAGGCAGCAGCTGGCACTAAACCGTTGGCCGGCGAGCAAGGTCGGCGCCAACGCATCCCGACGTACGACTTGACCACGCCTCTGGACCGCGCTGCCCGTTACGCCCACGCCGCAGGTACCGATGCCAGCCCTGGCTCACACCACGCCCACCCACACGCGCGTTTCCGGCCCAACCCCTTCATCCAACACCCAGACGTGATGCCACACTTGACGCTCGAATGGGTGATGCAAACGCGCCCGACGGCCACGCACTTGCAGCTCGACAATGACCAGGATACCGCTATCATGCAGCAAGAGCCCGTCACGCTGCTTCCGCAACTCCTGACCGTGCTCGTGAATCACGCACAAGACAAGGCCGAGGAACTGCGCGCGGGCGTTGCCGGCGGGCACGCCGACAAGCACAAGCACGTGTACACTGGCATTGCCGGCGTGGCGCTGGCTCTGTACAAGCTGCACTTGGCCGATCCAGGCGCGTCGGCACCCTCGTCGACCCGCTCGCTTCACGACATTGCGGCCGACCTTGCCCAGGCTGCTCTGTCGGGTGTTCCGATTGCTTCGTTGCTGACGCACGAAACGCACCCGCGTGACCCGCACCACGTGGGTCTTTTGGACTCGACGCTCGGAACCGCCGCAGCGGCAACACGCATTCTCACACACGCGGGCCACGTTGAGCAGGCTAATCAGCTCAAGGACCTGGTTGCCGATCAGGCCACCACCCATGGGTTTTCGACTCACACGTCAAGCGAGGTGCTGTATGGCCGCGCCGGATTGCTCGACGCGCTCATGCTGACGGACGCCGAGCCCGAACTGCTGGCCGAAGTGGCCGAGGCTATCATTGAAGACGGGAAACGCACGGCGCAACGGCTGGGCGTCGATAAGGCCGGGTGTCCCTTGATGTGGACTTGGCACGACACGGTGTATTTGGGCGGCGCTCATGGCGTGGCGGGGATCTTGATGCACTTGTGGACGTTGCCCGTGGGCGTGATTCGCGCATACATTCCAGACATGATCAAGACCATGGCGTACGTTGCCGAGTTCGACGGTTACCCGTACAAGCTCGACGTGGATGATGCAGAGGCGGGCATGGTCACGCCCGTGTACGGCACACGCGGCGACGAGGATGCCGAGGTTGTGGTTCAGTTTTGTCATGGCGTGACGGGACTGGGACTCATGTGGTTGCGCGCGTGGCGCGCTGTTGGCGGCGCGGTGGGTGCCGCGAGCGTGAACGTTGAGCCTGAGGTGGCGGGCGAGTGGTTGGCTAAGGCTAAGGCGTGCGGCGAAGTGGTTTGGCAGCGCGGTATGTTTCAAGCTCCTCATTATCTCTTGCTCGCTGACCAGTGACTCACTCTTTCCATTGTGACTCACATGTGTACAGGCATTGTCCGTAAACACCTTGGTCTCTGCCACGGCCTCTCGGGCAACGCGTACCTGTTTGTGCAACTCTGGTCGGCCACGGGCGACCTCGTCTGGTACCGTCGCGCGCTCGCATTCGCCGCCATTGGCGCCCACTGGCACGGCGGCCGTTGCGACCATCCGTACTCTGTGTGGGAAGGCGTTGGTGGCTACCTGTGGCTGCTGGCGGATTTAATCATTGTGAACCGGTTCATTCAGCAAACCGAGCAGCAGCCCCAACGCGTGCAGAGGCCGTGGGTGGATTTCCCAAGCTTGTCGGCTGCCAATTTGGACGTAGCCAAGAATTGGGCAGAGATTCGCAGGAGGACCAGGTCAACAAACACGGCGGTGGTTTCGGCGGGAAGCGCCGAGGAATCCAGCTACCGCTGAAGTGGCCGGTGACGAATCCAAGATATGGATTCAAGTCGCGTTGAACATATGTGCGTTGTTGCGAGCGGAGCGGTTGGAGCGCTCCGAGAGTCTTTCCACGGATGCTTCAGCAGACTTGCAGTTGTTCCGTGGGTGTGTCGATTCTCATTCACATTCTTTTGGGCCTATTTCTCTTCTGTTTCTGATTATATCCTTTGTTGCTTTCATGTTTACCCCATCTTCCATCTTCCAATTTTCCACGTGTGGTCATGAGCCGGGTCGGGGCTCCTTTATCAATGTGTGTGCTTTCTGTGGATGCTGTCACTTTCATAATCTCTCATCTTTTTGAGCAGCTGTGCCTTTTTCATTCCATCCTTCCAATATTGCCGTTTGCTGCTGGAATTGTCGTCATGAATCATCATCTCATTCTACATGTTCTGCATTTTCGCTGGGACAAGTTTGCCATGACCGCCGATGTGGGCCCGCACATGAAGGGGAGCGTGACGCTCATGCCAACGAGTCACGTGATCCCGTCTGTGCTCTAGATGCACTGTCTAGCCTGCTTCCTTGCTGCGACACTCACGACAGGGGGATGGTATAGCTTCCCGACAGCAATCCAACAACCCAGGCCCATCGACCGCAATGAACGCACCCCCAGCGACCATGACATCCACACCCTCCGCACCATCCGCACGCGCGCCCGCGTCGGCCGTCCCAAAGTCTGCCCTTCACAATGGGTTTGGCGCCGCGCACCTTGCCAAACTCGGATGGACCCACGGGCAGGGGCTCGGCAAGTCGAACCAGGGCATGACTACACATATCCGCGTGTCGCGCAAGATGGACAAGGGCGGGATTGCGACCAAGAAGGAGGATTTCGGGTTTCAGTGGTGGGACCATTTATACAACAAGTCGGCCGTGAGTGTCACGTTGGAGAAAGAGGAGAAAGAGGCGTCGGAAGACTCGGAATCAGAGGCCGAGGTCGAGGCGGTGCCCGAGGTCAAAAAGGTGGATCCGCTCATGGCCATGTTTGTCAAGTCGGATCGGGCGAGCGAGGAGATGGATCCGTTGGACAAGACCAAGGGCAAGGCCGGCAAGAAGACCAAGCGGGAAACGAACAAGGAGCAGACCGACAAGGACAACTATTGCATTCCGCTGACGGATGCAGAGCTGTTGGCCATTTGTGGTGGCCGGACTGCGGCCAAGGGCGCACGGTTTGATTACTCGTCGTCGGGCAAGGTTGCGCGTGCCGATACCGAGTTGGGCAAGAAACTCGCTGATCTGGGCGTGGCTGCTTCGGCCTCTTCATCGACGGTGTCGCTTCCAACGCCGTCGCCGTCGCCGAGTCCCACGCCCGTGCTGCTCAAGGGCGGTGTGCCTGTTCCAGAGGTGTCCAAGGAGGGTGCTGGGAGCGACGACAACGGGGGTAATAAGAAGAGTAAGAAGAAGAAGAAGCGCTCTAGGGATGGTGATTCAGAGGGCGATGATCAAGCAAGACGGGAACGGAAGCGGGCAAAGAAGGAGGCCAAGCGGGATGGGGAGCGCGAGAAGAAGAGCAAAAAGGAGAAGAAGAGCAAGAAACAGTCACGGTCACAATGAGTAGACTGCGCCGAAATAAATACCATGATACAATCCATTCTTGAAAGCGCGACGAGCCAGAATTCACAAACTTTTGCACTGGTTTACATGACATGTAGGTACGTATGAATTCAACAACAACAAGCGACTTGGATCACAATGCGGGTGCATGGTAAATATAAATCCTCTTCGTGTGTACTCGAAATAAACCACCTTGGAAATGCCCGATCGGCTTCACAGTTGACACCACGATTCTCTTCACCCAAGCATTCTCTGGCAGAGAATGCTCGTTGAAGAGACACAGATCATCAACAAATACGACCAGGAGAACTAAGCAAGACACACACACACACATCTACTTCAAATGCTTCTTGATAATCTTGGCTAACCTCGCATACAACTTGTCCGCATAATAATCTGGATTGTTTGTCGCATACACGGCCTGTTCCATGTTCCATCTTGCCATTGCCATGTGCTTCAACGCATCCTTCGTTGCCATTGCCGGATCAAGGCTGACTTTGCGGCTTGGCCGGCCATGGCCCACTCCACAAACCTGACGTTAGCACTCACCCGAAAACCCACGGCAATTTGCTCAATAAGTACGTAAGTCGTGGACGCGGAAGCTCAAGGTGTCGGTGGCTGCCATTGACGAACGACAGGTAGAACAACTGGAAGCCGTCACGGGAGTGGAAGATTAAGCAGGAGGCGAGTCGTCCAGAGTCGGTGAGTTTGTGTATTTTGACGTTTCATTACAATGTATTTATCTTGGGTGTGCTTTTCCCTGTAAACATGAAATGTTGCACGCCGGTTGATTCTTGAGTCAACACACCGCTGACCTGCTGTAACGGATCGGCAGAAGGGAGGCTGGCAAGTGCTCACGAGAGAGATTCCCAAGACAGAAGAGTGTGTATACTCAAGGACAAGAAGGATCCGCAGTAGGGAGAAAACAAGATAATCAACTCAAAGATGCAGAGAGGGAGAACGTGGACGGGGGTCTGATGGGTTTATGTACAAACGTGTGAAGGGTGACGCGTCCAAACGGCTTAAAATGAAATGCAAACAGGTAAGCAAGAAACCATGTCACAATATACAATATGGAGGATCGTGACACCTGCCGCCCTTCGCCACACTCATCAAAAACATTCACTTCGTGTCTCACATTTCTTGAGAGCTCGTGCGCGGTTCCCTTCGCATTTCCAGCAATGGACACTATCGCCATTTGAATGTCATTACTCTGCGCACTGCGTTTCTTCTCTCCTTCTTTCAACACACGCCCGACCGAGCCTTCCGTCATTCCTTCACCGACTGCCCGCCATGTAGGAGCCTGCCTCTGGTTTCCATCCGCCAGCATCGACATTCCCTGCACAACTGCAAGTCAACAATGCATACCTGCTTCTTCCCACCGAGCTCCTGTATTCCGTCGCGGCACTTGCTCGGCCACGGTCGCTCATTCCGGCAACCGCTCGAGTCATTCACACTGTTTGCACCACCGGCCGAAATATTGCAATTGCTTGGCGCAACAGCCTCCTGCTGTGGGACGGCGTCCCGCGCCAGCAGCATGTTGCCAGCAGTGCAGGCGACCAAGACCCGGATCTCGATCTATTGTCCGAGAACATTCTCAACACCAATAATCTTGTCCCAGCGCTTATGTCCCTCCTCGCCTCTCAGTCGCTCGACGGCTTTGCTCCAACAAATCCAGAGAGCCCGGATCCAGTCTTCACCATGTGGTATCTTCGGTGGCTCACAGCTCGCTTAAAGGCACCATTCTTCTCAAACGAGGCCTTCAAACCTCCCAAGGTGGTTGACATGACCACTGCACTATTCAGGCTTCAGTTTTTGGCCATGAAAGACTGGCAGCATTCCCAACCCCACAGCGTTCACAGTTGGTGGCGGCCAATTGCCAACGCTTTCCTACTGCCATTCTATTGCATCCGATCGGGACGACTGGGCCTTCTCCAAGACTCTCTTGGGTACTTGAACGGTTCCCCACCTAGGGCTGGCATGTTCCTCATGTATCGGTTGCCACTTCCTATGGAGACTTGGCACCTCTTCTTTCTTGACCAGCGACCAAGCAACTCTGTCATGAATTAGAGGGACCGTCTGCCATTGCACTCATGTCACTGCCATATGCACTGGCTATCTGTGCGCTCACACAATGGTCCCTCCCTGCAATCAAGTTTCTTCTTCTTCGCTTTGGCCTCCGTCCAGCTCCAATCACACGTCACGCACCTGCCGGGTCGCCAACTCAGCAGCTCTTGTTCAAGCTGCTCGATTCGCCGCCGGACGACCCGGCACGCATCATCAAGCTCTACAATTGGATGGGCGCCCATGGTGCGCCCATGACCTCGTCGTTTCCCATCATCCAGCACATCAAGTCGCCCACGCCACCTGGATACATCGCCACACTCATCCTTGAGATTGACCTTCCGCATATTGCCCGTGTGGCCCGTACCAGCACGCCGGAAGCGGTCGATGCTTGCCTCCAGAGGCTCACAAGGGCAATTGTGTACTGTCTCGAAAGGCAGTTTGATCAAGAGCTTTTGGATTTCGTTGTGCAGTGCGACCGGATGGGACAGGACAATTGGGCGCACTTGCTTGTGTCAGTCAAACAGGGTGCCAGTGGGACAGAGTTTTGGTGGAAACAGATTCGAGCACTGGTGGATGACAAGGTGATGCGCCAAGCAATTGCAACCCAAGGTATGTGGTTCTGTGTTTGTTGCCGCTGCCAAATTGCATGGCTAACGTCGTCGTCTCTCGCCCTAGCACTGCGATATGCAGGCACAGAATCCGCGCCCGCTCAAGCATCTCTGCTGATGCGGATCTTGCAGGCCGAGTTTGGGGTCAACCCATTGGTTAAGATGGTGCACGACCTTGACAGTATCGATTGCTTCGCGGCCATTCAACTGATATCGACACTCCATTCTACAACCCCTTTCGAGCCTTATCATTACTTGCCTGATTTGGTATCCAACCTCACATCTTCTGATTCACCATCTCATCCCACAACAGCGGTCGGGGCGGCTGCTGGACTCAACCTCGTCTCGTCCTTGTACCGTGCTTGCACTGCTCGGCCCATGCATTGTCACACTGCTACTGAATCACCAAGCAGCATCAGTGCTGCGGCGTTTGACTCGTGGCTCGATTCTCTGTCCATCTTCCCGCTTGCCATCCTTACTCTCGCCATCTTTACCACTGCCCTAGATGCCCTCGACTCCACCGCTTCGCGAAACGCACGATTCCTCCAATGTCTCCCACTCGACTATCACAAAGCTGCCATTTCCCAGATCATATCTCGCGTGCACACACAGCTTGGTAACAACAACGACGCTGGCCCAGTTTCTGTATTCAACCAACTCCCTTCCCTGCTCTGCACACACGCCACTCACTTGATCCGAGACCTCATGCGCATCAACCCGTCTGCCGCCATAACTGACAGCAACTTGTACAAGCAACTCATGGTGGGCGTCGTGCAAGTGGATCCGCTCGCAACTGCGGCGGCAGTGTACGCCTCCAAGATGTGGGGAACGAGCAATCGCAGCGCGGTCGCTGCCATGGCCACAATGATTCCAAACAAGTATCGTGTATGTGCGCGGATCAGCCGGAACATTCTCCTAATGGTCAAGAATGGCAAGCAGGACCAGGTTGTCAAGTACTGGCGATTGGAAAAGATTCGCGATCCAGCACGCGTTGAGCGGACCATGGTATTGGCCTTGGTCAAGATGATGGTACAGGTGCGAAAGGTTTATGCTGAGGGGCCAGCAGCAACAATTGATGTGGATGAATTCAGGATTCAAGTGTCTCGCACTCTTGAGCCATTGGAGCGATAGATCGTTCATCGCTGTTACAGTCTCGCACCGAATGAATGATCAATAAATGTTGCAACTTGCGACAACTAGAGCCCGTTTCGACCATCTCACAAGCTTGCTCAATAAGGAAAGCGATATGCAAAACGACCCATCACGTCCACATTGATTGGCGAAACTCGACCTTGCTCGTATAGTGTTAGAAGCGGTCTATGCTTGCTGCTCGCAGCTCATGAGTGCAGTTGTGGACAACATCTCGCGGTGTTCCGCCACATGTGCAGCCAGCTCAAGACATCGACTCTTCCCGAATCGCCCGACGCCATCATCAACCTGCAAAAGTGGCTCGACCCACGTGCGTTTCAGCCGGCAAGCGATGTTTTCGTCTTCCATCCGCGGCACAGCAGCGCGCCGCCGCTCGCGTACTTCAAGCGCATCATAATCGAGGTTGACATTGTCAAGTTGACACCTGAGGCCGCGGCGGCGGATGAGGACTTTCGGCACTTGCAGACCGTCCAGTTGTTGGACAACGCCATGTGATTCCGCGGCGTGTACCTGGATAATGAGCTTGCTCGTGTTATGTCAAGGTCGGAACAAAGGACTCGGCAGAGTTGCTGCCGTGGAATCCGAAAACGGGCTGGGAATCGATTTAGGAGTTGGTGCCAGGAGCGGACGACAGGCGGGAAGTCGCTCTTTATGGTACTCTCGCATGTCCTCAATTAATGATTGTATCCAACGCGTCCACTCCAATCGCTCGCTCACGTCGTATCTCTTATGGAAACGACCCCTTTGCCGCGGTACTTGCAGCTGGGGCACTTGAACGGACCCTGTGCCCTGTTGACCGTGTTCTTCCACCAAAGCGCCGCGCGCCACGAGGAGCCGCTCGACTGTGTCCGCGCGTTAACACCGCCTCAACTCGGAATTCTCGCTATTACCGTCTTCTCGGGCACGTCGTGCAGGAATCCGTCCATGGAGCAATTCTTGTCGCTTGCAAGCCAACAGTCGGCCGTCGAATCCCTAGTTGCACACGTGCTGCAAGGCCTTGAAACCCATCTTTTGTCGACACCCTCAACGTCCATCTTTGACCTTGTCACGCTTTGTCTGCGCGCCGGGCACTTGCATTGATTCGCGTGTGTATTTGCACAGCAAGCGGACGTAAATGAAGCCGAGGACGACGTTGCCGGCCGCTTGCAATTGGATGGGAGCATCAAGTACGCAAAGTGGTTGCTTTCCCAACTTATTCGCTTGGACGCGCGGGTTGTTGCAGCTGTGCTTGTGTCACGCGGCGACTGGGAAGCGGATTTTGTGAGTGACATTCCTTGTATTCCACCTCATCCCTCTCATATGCGTCGCGTTCCAGCATCCACCTCGCCATCATCTTGAGCACGTCGGTGGAATCGAGCTCGTCATCAATCACGACCTGTCCACCCCTCCACGTCACAAGCTCAGCTGAAAGCCCGCTTCAGCATACGCCCGATCCAGTGCGGGCATCAACGCAAATAGATCCGGCGCAATGTGCGCCTCCCATTCAGAGTCATATGCCATGGCAGCCGCAAACTGCGAATCGAGAAAAGTGCGTTGCGCCATGACCAACTTGGCGTACTTGAAATCGTTGTAGTACACGTCCCGGTCTCCGTCTTCGAGCGCGACATGCGTGCCGGGGGCGGCGGAAATCAAGCACATGTGCACAATTAGATCGCGCAGGTTGGATCGCAGGGAAGGTGTGATGGGATCGAAAAGTCACGATGTGGTATATAGGGTCCGCGGGAGGAAAGGAAATGCGCTGAGGACCTGCATTGCGTGCGCGACAAGCGATTCGATAAGAGATAATTGTTGCTGGAACAGCACGAGTTGGTGCAAGCCAATTTCAACGAGCGACGTGGCCACGAGCAACTGCACACGTGAGAATTGTGAGCTGCGTGGGTGATAAGTCGCTGACGCAGTCGAGTGTATTGCCGCTGGGGTTATGTTGGGTGCTCATGTGCAGCAGGATGGGAGCTATGACGCACGGCATGCGCAGTTGCTCCAAGTCGGGATACCGAGGAGCGATTGAGGTTTACAGCAATGTGACGACGCGGACAAGGACACTGACAAGGACCTTTGCGGCTTCCGGAAGCGCACGCGAGCCAGCCAAGCAATGAGAAGATGGTGATGGCACGGAGATGTGGGCACTCAAACTCGTACTCGCATTCGTGCTGCCCGCCGCTTTCCGGCATCATGTCGACCAAGCGGACGTTGAAATCGATTTGGAGCAAGTTGGCCAGTTCAGTGACCTCTGGAGCAATGCTCTTGCGGTGATCGGGTTGAGGTTGGATCGCCAGCAGGCAAGAATGGAGTCCTATGGTGGTTCAACCTTACCCCAGTCAGTCCACACGAAACAAACAAATAGGGAAAAGTGATACGGCGACAATGAAGAAATCTAGTGCACCTTGAGTTGCAGTTTGTCGCTGCTCGTCTACCGACTCGACTCGCATTGAACCAACTCCCAACACTTTTCCCAATTCCACGGCATCTGAGTTGCCCATTCCCTCGTCCTAATGGGAATGCGATCCAATAAGGTATCCATCAAGTCGTCATATCCATAGTGTTCCACACATGCCATGACGCTGTCCAACAACTTTGCCGCCCGCGTACTTTAGCACGCCGCGTCCCTCTGCTGGGACTCGAGCGGCTCGGCAATGTCCACGTCAACCATGATGCGCCGTACGTACTCTCGCGGCGCGCCCCTGTACTGGACATTGAGCATGAGCGGGGATCGGATCTGGCCAATTGAACATGCTGACGACCCGATCGGGTGAATCGGGCAGCGACGGCAACCTGAGCTGCTCCACCATGGTGTCAAACACAAGCATCTCGTTTGCCACGGCGAGCTGGCAAATCGCCTCGTGCGTGAGCGTTGGAAACAAGCGCCGAATGCGCTCGACCATATTGACGGACCATTCGAGCAACGCATAGCTGGCAAGCACGTGCGAGAAAGGGATCGTCACTGCGCCTTCGACCTTCGACCGGTGCCTCGTCAAAGATGATGTACATATCGAAAATGGTGTTTTGTTACGCCCGTCCAGGCACATGCTGGCCCACGACGTCCAGGGCCGACACGATGCAAGTAAAGATGCGCCCCACGGAGCGCCGATGGTGAGTTGCAGAGCGGATTCGACAAGATCCATTTGGCTGCCGCGCAAACGGTACACGGGTAGCAGCAGCGAGTGCGGGTCTGGACGCCACCAGTGGAATGAACCACCCGTCGAAACCGTTCCTGAAGCGAATCCGCGAGCATAAAGGTATGTGATGAACTTTGACGCGAAAACCGGGTCTGGGTGTGCTGGCCGAGTCTGGGCGAATGCGGAAGCAGGCTTGGCGGGCAGCTCGGGCGATGCTGCCAGTGGGAGCATGGCCATTAGAAATCTGGCAAGAACAGAGTAGGCAGCCCCCGAATCGGCGTCATCATCTTGGCGAGGTAGGTTGTCGTCCATGCACACGCCACAAGCGAGCAGCAGCGAGTTGCGCCAAGCAATATGGACGTCATGGCGCGTCATGCAGGTATCCTGCAACATCGAGCAGGTGGATGTCATGGATGACGGGCGTGCCAGCGAAAGCGCCAAGTGAAGCAACTCCGAATGCCGATGCTGATCGCCGGTGTGGGTCAGATTGTATTGTATTGCATTGCATTGCATTGAGTTGGTCTTTTGCTATCGGCACCACCTTTGGCCCATGCCTTGTCGTGGTTGTCGCCGCGGCCGCCTGGTGCCCATGGCCGTAGGGGAAGTGTGACCGTTTCACCTTGCCACACCTCACGCCCACGCGTGGCTGTCCTCACCTGCTCCATCCTCCTCCTCTTGTTCGTGTTCTCCTCAGACAAGTCAGTCCATTCCCACATCACATCCGACTTGTGCCCAACTGACTGCGGCATTGTTGCTTTACTCCTTTGTGTTTCCCACGTTCGTTTCCGCCTCCGTCCTCGCAATTGCTTTCGCTCTGTCGCCAAGCAAGTACACATGTCACCATGTTCAACTGGACCTCGTCTCCATCCTCGTCGCCCGCTCCTGCTCCTGCCCGACCTCGCTCAGCAATGACGGGCGGTCGCACCTCCAAACCACCTACGCCGCCGCCCGAGTCCGCATCTTCAGCCTCGTCCACCGCCCTCGACTCTGCTCTGACGGCCGCGACTCATGCGCTCGCACTTGCCCGTCCAGCCACCACCGAAGACGACTTTGAGCTCATTGACTGGGCCGCGGCTGCCGACCCGACCACGCCAGGCGACCTGCACTCGACTGACGCTCGCATTTCAGCGCTGACCAATGCCGTGGCACAACTCACGGCCGTGCTGCAAGCCGAGTCGGCTGCAACGGCACCGGCACCTGCGGCGTCTGCGCCCGTGTCGCCCGCAAGCAGCGCGCACTCGACCACGGCGCCTGGGTCGTTCCCAGAGTCGCCCCAGGTCTCTTGCCACGGCCGTATGCGGCCCGCCACCAACCTCGACCAACAAGGGCACCCACAAGCGCTGGACCAAACACTGCGCAGGCTCGACTCGCGCCTGACCCGCCTCGAATCCCTCGTCGCGCACGCCCTGACATCCATCCGGTCAATGTACCCGGACGGGTCGCCATTCACCCACCCAGTCACTGTACGCGACCTGCACGCCTGGGGCACTCAGGTACACATTGCGTCGCCCAACACGACCGTGGCGCACCTCAAGCAAGACCTGGCAAAGCAATACAAACAATGGGTCCCTGGGTGCCGGCTCGTGTGGGCCGGGCTCGTGTTGCAGGACGAGCAGTTTGTCAGTGCCGTTGTGCCTGCGGGCGGCGTGGTGATTATCATGGGTCCCGCGGCCGGTGAGACAAGGGCCAGAGGAGAGGTCGGCAAGGGGTGTCATGTGCAGGGCGCTGCCCCCACAAAGTCGAGGGATGCGTAAATTGAATGGATGTTTCACAGTTTTGGACGTTGGTGTGTGTGTCTCCCATTTTCCCACCTTTTTGCATGTTGTGTATGATCTTCCCATGTCCTGTCCGGGCTGTCCTGTCCCTTTCCCCTCAACTCTGCCTTCTGTTGAACCAAAGCTCCATAATGCAATTGCTAAAATGCTTACATATATACACACACAACCCCCTATCTGTTTCTTGCACACATTGTGGTCTACACCATCCTTGCCCGGCCAAACCTTGCCATCCCTGCCGCCGCGCCACCTGCCGCGCGTCGCCGGCGGAGCACCAGCATGGCGGTCGTTGCCGCACACAGCGAATACCAAGTAATGGCATACTCGAGATGGTTGTTTTTGAAAGTGGCCACGGGCGGCCGAGGAATCGGGAGGCCCAGGTCGCGCCGGCGCTTGGCTTCTGTGTCCGAGACTGGTGTCCATTCCAAGGAGTGAGTTGCAACAACGGTGGAGACAAGAATACATTCAAAACACGCACCAGAGTCGACAGCGTCCACCAGCACGGGTTGTGTGCTGGCGAGCTTGGACATGGTGGTGACATCGGTCCAGTACCATTGGCCCAACTCGGGCTTGTTGTCGTGCGACCAAGCAGGGCGCTGCACAATGAATCATCGAAAAGTGTCAGCGTCATCAACGTGAAAATAGGGGATACGTCATGAGTTACCTCATTGTCCCGCTTCACCAAGCCCACCACCCGTGTCTCTGCCCTTGCCAGATCCTTGCGTGCCCCATCGGCCTCCTTGTCGCGGGCAATCCATCCGCGGTTGAGCAAAATGCGTTGACTACCTCAAGGCAACACCCTGCCACCAGCATCAGCCAACGCCCAATCCCAAGAAAAAAAATGGGCCGCACGCACCCAGAACTGAGCACAAACGGTGTCACTGCATAGAAGCCTGGCTCGCCGTCCCTGACCCTGGGCGCCACCCGAAACTCGACACTGGGATCGACGCGCCCGTCAATCGCCACCTTGGTATGCTGCTGGTGTGCATTGGAAGCGGCCGAGGGTGCCAGAAGCGTGTCTGGGTCGAGCGCAACGGGGTCCTTGGCGAGTGCGGCATTGGTACGCTCAATCAGGTCGAGTTTCCATTGCAGCCGGTACACTTGCCAGGACCCAAGGCAGAAAGCGGCGGCGGGGAACACGGCGAGAATGGTCATTTTTCGGTCTGCTAGATTTGTTGTCGGTGTGGGAGGATGATTTACATGGATTGGATACAGCGCATAAGGCCCGCGGGAACGCAAATCGTACCGAGGCGGTCAGTTGACGTTAGGCGATCGATCGAGGGCTTCAAGACTGATTGACCGATTGGCGATGCAAGTGGGAGGGCCGCCGATCGGACGCGTCACGCGTCTTTCATCCGTGAAACCTGACTCCCATGTTCAGGTGCTGCACCCATTGGCCAAGGAAAAAC
This sequence comes from Catenaria anguillulae PL171, assembly GCA_002102555.1. Classification (NCBI taxonomy): domain Eukaryota; kingdom Fungi; phylum Blastocladiomycota; class Blastocladiomycetes; order Blastocladiales; family Catenariaceae; genus Catenaria; species Catenaria anguillulae. The sequence goes on along the minus strand of MCFL01000029.1, from coordinate 148,150 downwards.
GGGCGTACACGTCATAGAAAAAAAAACACGAGAAAATAACCAGTAAATACCTGACTGCAACATAGCACTTCGCTTTCACGCTGAAATGTTGTTCATGCTCACCAGGTTCCTTATTCGGGTCTGTCACGTGTCAGTTCTCAAGCGATGCTGAGAGCTGATACCATGAGCTCACGCTGGACTGTGAAAAGCTTGGACAATCATTTCAGTACCCAAATCGGATGACTGGGTTATTGCGTCTGGTTGGCATGTTCGAGAGCCAGCAGTCGAGATGGCTCTGGACTCTGGCCAGTGTGAGTGAGTCGACGCGAAACAACGTGTCTCGCCAAGCTGAGAAGCGACAAAACTGCAAAAATGCGCGCGATTTCACTCCATTGTCAGCACGCAGCCACAGATCTGGAAATGTCGGAATAAACATGACGATGGATCGTGCCTGAGGATGGATGCGAGCCATTTGGGTGCACATGGATCTCGCTTGTGCCGGTTGAAATGTCTGTAGCGACACCACAGCTGTAGCTCAGCACCCCACTTGCGTTTGCCGTTCATACCTATTTTGTGATTTTGTGCTCGGATTGATGTTTCAAGTCTCTCCGATAGACACTGTTGGCACAACAGACGCTCGGCCGTTACGCTGTCGATATTCATTCGGAACTCAGGGGTACATTATGAAGCAAGGCTAGGATCGTTGCGCACGTCTCGCGCGCAAATGGCATACACAGCTGGCGCTCCATCGGTAGCTTGGCCATACTGCGCCACAAGGAGGTCCATCGGCAGCGGTAGCACAGTTCCCATGACAGGACGAATCGTGGCGGGGGACATGGTTTACCGCCGTGCTGCAGATCATCCATGTACAAACCACGCGGCCGTGGATTCGACCATGTTTCTCACACATGAAGCAGCGACGCGAGCTTGGGACGACGGACGGAACGAAGAGTCCAGTCGGAAGGCAGTTGACGGAAAAAAAAACGATTGAAAACGCAACCTCGCATGCCGGCCTCTCTCTCTTGGTCTAATGATTGTCGACTGCGAGTTAGACATCGCTCAGACACCATTCCTCATTCTTATAGTAGTACTCAACCTATCCTGTATCCCCCTTCATACCCCAGCTAGCACAGTCCTGCCAGCTCCATCTCGCCGCCAGCCTGGTACGTCCGCCGCCTCGTGCGCTTGCCGCAGCCGCATTCGTCCATGTCTGCCCTCACGCCTTGCTCCTCCTTCCTCAATCCACTCATTTTGCTCGCCATCGCCTTCCACCGACGCTGACGGACCCAGATCAATCCCGCAGCCGCCGTCATGACCACCGTCGACCCACAGCCCAACGAGCACCCGGCTCATGCATCCCGACAACAGGATCCGAAATCGTCTCCATGTGCTGCACTGCCCTCATCGCCACCCTCATCGCCGTACCCGCCGTCTGCAACTTCCCATCACGACGACAAAGATGACGGCAGTCAAGGCGGCAAGCACGGCAAGAACGTTGACGAGCGCAGCGCGGCCGTCATCACCACGGCCGCAACGGCAGAATCCCCCAATCGTGTGCCCGCGACGGCAACGGCGGCCACGGCTACCGCAGTTGGCGTTTTGGGGGCTGTGACCCAGTCTCGAGACTGGCATGGTGATCACACTTGCTCGTCGTCGGTCGTGTGTGATCTCGAATCATGCAATGCACGCGACCCATCCAAATATGCCAATGCACCCACCGCACCCAATGCAATTGCTTTTGCAGAACCCGCGCGTGCACATCCTGTGCCGGCCCGGGTCCCGCCCAAGCGCTCGCACGTGACAAAGTCGGTCGAGGCGGCGCCAGAGCTTCCAACTCCGCCGGGATCTGCCATGCCATCTCCACCGCTTTTCGTGCGTGGTCCGTCGAGGCTCAGCGCTCAACGGGAGGTAACTGTCGAGGATGGCTATGACGTGCGACAAGAGTGTTCAGGTCAAGTCGAGCGAGGGACGGAGGAAGCAGACACAGCCAGTTCGGTTCACGACGATGCTGCGGGACAATTGGGAGGGGCAGCAAGTGTCGTCTCGCAAGGACAGTCATTGGCCGAGATTGAACCTTGGGTGGCACACCAAGACCAAGACACAGACCTCAAGTCATGGTCGTCGCCATGCGCTGACCGGTTTGTTGCCAAGCCGGGGCGCAAGCTGAATCGGGCCGTATCATGGCATGACACGGTCAAGACTCCAGCCCGCGCGCCAGTCCCCGTCCTAGTTGCTGCTTCTTCAAGTGGTGTGCTTCGCGCCGTTCTGCAAGTCCATGCTCTCTCACGTTCAACTGAATACTAACCTGCGCATGCTCCTTGAATCAATCGCAGCTCCGCTCGCGGATCAAGACCCAGCACCGACCGCACCGCCAATGTACCTCGAGCTCGAGTCCACGCCCCTTCCACGCGCCAAGAGCCTGCCTCTTTCGCCGGCTCCTGCCGCCGCGGCACCTCTGCTCTTGCGTTCAACACTCCTCAAGCCGAGCGCCAAGCGCAAACGTTCGCGGTCTCCGTCTCCCGACACACTTCCCCAATTGTCTGCCTCGTCGTCGGCGTCGTCACGCGCACCGCTTGCCCCCACGCGTCGTTCGCATGTCCAGCCGGGTGCATGGGCTCCGCGGCGCGTCCACACGTTGCCTGCGCCGCCGTCGGCACTCACCGTGTCGCCAACCAAGGCGCTCGAGTGGTGGCAATGGGCCGAGGATAAAGAGAACATTGATCCGGAAACGTGGCTTAGGCAGTATGAGGCAAAAAAGAAGCAAGTGCGGCCAGCGGACCAGGACGTGCAACGGCACCGGCAGGCCGGGTGTGGGGACGGCGGGTTGGCAAGCAGTGCAGCTACTGGTGGAAATGGTGGCGGAGGCGCGGCAAGTGGAGCACGGTCACGCAACTCTGCGCCGTCGTCATCGACGAGCGCGTCAAAGTTATCGGGGCCGCACACGAGCACGGGCGCACAAACGCTGTCGATTTTGGCGTGCCGCTCATCCAATGCGTGCTTGGACACGCTGGCCAACAGTGCCATGAAGCCGCCAAACAAGCGCCAGCGCACGGGCTACGTGACGGCGTCGGCGCTGGGATTGTCGTCTTCGTCAACGCTCGTGTCTCTGTGTCTCGCATCGTCCCCCATGCGACCCACGTCTCCGTTGTGCCGCGGCGCGGCATCGGCAAACCCCTGGTTGGCGCGCAGGCCCGTGGACGGGAGTATGACGACGGCCACCGACAGGGTGCATAGTAGTCCTGTTGCGGCGTTGATGATGCGCATGCGGAACAGTTAAGCGATTCGGTGAGTGGTTTGTCCTCAGGCGGTGTATGTTGAGAGGGCATGTAATTGTTACTTGGTTTGTTTGACTCTGCCTTTCCATTCTTGCTTCCTTTGCTGATTCTTTTCACACAGAATCGCGCACATTTTCATGTACATTCCCTTCCTCTTTCTCTTTTTTCCTACTGCTTTTGTCTTTGCACCTTTTCCCTCTGCAACCGTGTGGGTCATTGCCCGTTGCTCTTGTTGCTTGACCTTGCCATGTTGCCCGATTTCCCCTACCTTGCTCATTCTCCCTTCCCGTACTTCGAATTCTTGTCGCTACCCTAACCCGACTCTGCTGTTCCAGTCTCAAATATCCCATTCAGCAGACCAACACCCCCGGTTCAACCCGAGTCTATTGTTTTCGTACCTATCCCACGCCCTTATCCCAATTAATGCACCCAATATGCCCTGCTTGCCCATTTAGGCACAGTTTGCTCAGAGTCCTGTAAATACATGCATTCGGCGAGTTGTATTATATCATATGTGCAAGAAACAAAGTATAATACGGACATTGTGGACAAATACACGCGAGAAAACAACCAAGGGCTTCCTCCGTCGTGCTCATCGAGGTAAACACCCTATCCAGTCATTTGTACCTCGCCACCAACCTCCTTCCTGCCCTCACTCCTCATCATGCCAATTAACTCTCTCAACGCCTCAGCTGTCTCCTTTGGACTCGCAATCCACAACGTCGGACACCCCCTGCGCGCGGCATAGTCGTTGCCCGTACTCAAAAACTGATCGCCCACATGCACAATGTTGGCGGCATGCACGCCAATGTACTCGGCAACAATCTTGACACCAATCAACTTGTTGCCAATGTCGACCCACACGTCCGACCCGCCATTGAATGCGCAAAACGGAATGGCCGTGCCTTTGGCCCTCTGCCACAATTGCAGCGCGTGTTGCAAGGAGAGGACGCACTCGTCAAGTTGCTCGCGCGTCATCTTTTCGCCCGCGTTCGGGATGATGCCCACGGCACGAGGCTTGCGGATCACTTTGCCCGGAAGCCGCATGTTGGCGTGGCAACGGTGCAGGACTTGTTCGGCCACGTCCAACAGCCGCGTCACGGCTTGGTCGTTGGGCATCGGGGTGGACAAAATGGCAGCGGCCTCCGAGTTGCTCGCATGAGTGTGCGAGGCCGCCGACGATGTCGCGCCCGAGGCAGTCGAGGCGAGTGCGGGCAAGTTGCCGCCCGAGTCGGAGCCGTTGCCCGATGCCGTGGAACCGGCAACAAAGGCCGCAGCAAGGTTCACGTCCGACGACCGGCGTGCAAGCGTATGGTGGAAGTAGGTTTCAGGCAAGAAGGGCATTTGCACGGATTCCAGGTGGTAGTCGGCGCGGCAGCGGAACAAGTAGTTGCATTCACTATACAGGACATTGAAAAATCGGGTCATGTCAGCAAACGCACGTTTGAGGTAGAGGGAGGAAAGAAAAGGGAGACGGACCCGCCCATGACCCAAAACTTTGTGACGGCTTCGGCGGGAAGCTTGTAGTGCTGGAATCCATCGAGCAGGCCACGCAGGCGGTGCTCGTACTTTTCGGCTTCGACGTATCCCGCGGCCGTGACTGTGATTGAGTTGCGTTGAGGTTGGTTTGCATGTGAGAACAGGAATCCACCAAACAGAAAAAGAGAATGGAAAAGGGGCGGACCAATCGCAACGTTGAGGTCAGTGAAGGTGAGCAGGCTCACGAGCAGCTGGACCATGATCGAGTCGGATTCCAAGTTGCACCCGTCGTCGTCTGTAACACAGTCGGTTAGCTGCCAATTCATTCACAGCCATGAGAACGGAGCAAGCGCACAGAGCGTCACATCTCCATCGCTATACAAGGACACAATCGCTCCTTGTCAGTCCCATTGAGCATCGAGCCGGGCAGCCAAACGTCAACGTACAAGGTAATCAACTGGATCGAGGGGGCCAACGCCATCAGCTGCGCCGTATTCAAAATGGCCCGAATCTCGTTAAAACTAGGCGGCACATGACGACGCGCACTCAGCGCCAACTTGTCGTCGTGCGCCAAAAACGCCTCCCTAAGCGGCAGTCCCGTAAAGAACTTTCCGAGCGTCGGCACAAGCATCTGCAATCGCGACTCTGGCTTCTTCTTGTCCTGCTCGAGCTGGTGGTCCTTGACGAGGCGCTCGAGCGACGCAAACACAGAGGCATAGTGGTCGCGGATGGCAGACTGGTCGTTGGCGGGGGCAAGCATGGACAGGTCCGACATGGACGAGTGCGCAGACATGTCGGCCGCCAGGTCGGACGACAGCGGGGCCGTGAGGGTGGCGGGCGATTCCGGAACGAGCGACGAGACTTCGCGGGCCGTGAGCGGGCGGATGTGCAGCGAGAAGGGCCCCAGCAGCTGCGACTTGATGAATTCAATGAAGGCGTCGCGCTTGTGGGCGCGCAGCGAGTAGTTGACGCGGTGGGCAGAGTAGAAGTTGGACATTGTTTTCAAGTATATGGGTCTGGTGTGTTTGCATGGGAGGAGACGAGACACTGGCGCAGGCGCAGGAAGAGGCAGGCAGGAGGACAGCAGAGGGAGGATGATGGTGGGCGATGCTCTGCCTTTATACTTTCGCAGGTGCGATAAGGAAATCCAAAGGGGATCAATTGCACGCTGATGAACGGCCAAAAGTGGATGCCCGCTCATCCCATGCATTGTCACCGTGGCATTGAGGATCACGATTGGTCAAGGAAGCCGCACGGAAGCCTCAAAGCTCAAAACATAAGAAACGGCTTGCGCCTGCTACAGGATTCAAAGGTCGCGTTGCTGTCATGTGCGCAGAGACGGTGCAGACAAGATCACGATTGTTCGCATTTGTCAATCTCTTACACCTACCCAACATGAGAAGGCACGTCTCTCGCCGTCCCTCAACCTCATCGTCCGATAAATGCATATGCACCATGACAGCATCTACCGCCATCGCCGCCGCCACTCTTGATCTTCCACCGCGGCCGGCTGCTCCTGCCCGAACTACTCTATGTCAAAATTTCGCTTGCTTGGCCCGGCTCCCACCTCTTTGCGGCGTCCAAGCGCATTCACTACATCTGTACTGCTGGTCAAACCATCGCAATCTCGTGGTGCAACTGCCTCTTGTTCTGGGATGGCGTTCCACCTGCCGCTGGCAGTGGTGGCCGATGACCCAGCCACCGACGACCGCAGACTCTAGGAAATGTAGCCCGACCTCGATTCGTCCGACCTGGTCCTGATGCTCGAGTCCCTGCTCGGGCCGCTTTGCAACGATGTCAATGGTAATTGATCCTTGGGCGTTGCTTGCTTCAACTGATTCGCCGCATCATCCAACGACACCTTCAAACCGCAACTGGTCTTGTCATCTGCTCCGTATTTCTTCTTTCCAGGCAAAACCGCAACGATCAGTCTGTCAAGTCGGTCAGCAACCCGGGTGCCGAACATCTTGCTACCTACTCCGTACGCGGCATTTCTCCCGTCTGCTCCGCCTGCCGACTTCGCAATCATCCTCTTGTGCGGTTTCTTTGCTGCATCCATTTCCAACTCGCCGAGCACGAGTGCCATCCGTTCCCATGATATGCATCATGCGCGTAGAGATATTCACATTGATCAAGACTTTTACTTGTGCCTTTTTGGCTGTTTCCCGAGACTCGGGACCATCAAGGCGCTTCTTCTACATTCTCCGACGACATCGAGTCGCCAGCAAGACTTTCCTCACGCTGGTGTACAGGCAGGCTCAACAATCAAGGTCTTGCCGACATATTGCAGCAGGTGCGGCCGTCAACAGCGTCCACAAATCGGTGCTTGATGCCATGAATGCAACCTGGTGCCAGACCATCGGCAAAGACGGTTGCGGCAGACCCCCAGCGGCAGACCCCCAGCGGCCATGTGTGTGGCTGTGTTAGTCCCGTGGCAGGCTGCGTTTGGGTGTGTTGAGTCAATGCCATGTACGCAGTTGATTTCTCCGTTATGTTGCGGCATCTGTCGACAATTCGAGGCTCACGAGATCGGTTCATGTTGGCAGGACATTCATATTTGTCCCGTCGTTGACGGATCAGTATGGCGAGCGGGAAAAATGCGGTTCAAGTTTTGGCCGATCGAGTTGGAGGTTGGCCGTGATGCGTTTTGGGCTCTGCCTCCGTGCAAAGAAAGGAAAGGGTAACTGCAGATGTATGTACAATTGTATGATGGCGAGAGCGAGCAAGGAGCTGAGGATGGGATGATGGTGTGAATGGGCCCATTACGAAAAGGTATCGGGAATCCCCTCAAGCATCTGCAATACTTGGTCAATCTTTGGCCGGTCCGCCATTTGCACGCTTAGCATGTCCTTGACGAGCTGTCGCAACGGTCCCGCCTCTCTGTGTACACATAAAAACGCCTCAATCAGATGAGTTTTGCACGACCAAGCAACCATTCAACTGTCTCAAACTGAGCATTGGCACGTACGGAATGCCATCCAAATCAATCCTTGCCCTTGCGGAACTTTCAGTCCCATCAAATGCAGGTTTGCCACAGCACATGAAATACAAGACACATCCCAGGCTCCACATGTCTGTGCGCGTATCGAGCGTGCACTGCGACGGCACGGAAAAGCATTCGGGTGCACGGTACGGCGCTGTGATGGTCATGGCAAACTCGTCTTGCAATGTGTTGGCTTGTGCGCGCGAGGTGACGGGGCGAATGGCGGGGCACACGCTGCCGAGGTCGGTTAGGACGGTGGAGCGGCCGTCGTCTCCAAGCAGGATGTTGGCGGGCTAGTGGGTATTGAAGGTGCGAGACAATGCGAGTGAGAAGACATCCCGCCTTTGCAGGAAAGTGAGAGAGAGTCGGACCTTGATGTCGCACAAGGCAAGGGGCGGCTCTTGACTGTGAAATGCACGCACGCCTTCGCAAATGGAGCGGAACAGCGTAATGATGAGTGATGGCGATAGTGGTTGATTGCGCGAGTATCGGAGGTCAACAAATTGTTGCAAATCGCCATTCTGTGAGTATGGAGGAATCAGCCTGTCTGTGCGCAAGTAAGGCAACGACCGTCGCACGGAACACAAGTGCCCTACCCTCATGTACGGCATGACAAGAAACCCTTGCGCTCCGCTTGGCGCGCTGACAATGTCGGATGCCAACAATTGCATAATCCTTGGATGGCCTTTTGTCGACATGTGTGCCTGGACTTCACGGTGATACGCCTACATGCCGGTGGACACGTGGGCCAGCCAGCCATGCCGTCAGTAATGGCAGCCCGATTCCCGGCCACTTGGCGACTTTGCAAGCAGCGCCGTGACGTACGTCGCGCATCTCATTGTCGGCCGCAGCTACTCTCTTGAGCGCCCACATGTCGCCGTCCTTTGCGGCAGCCGCGGATGCCGCGTTCAAGTCGCGCGCAAGAAACACGGTGCCGTATCCGCCCTCGGCAATCTTGGACTGGTACAGAAACTTGAAGTCGCCAAGGAGCAGGCAGTGGTCGTGGTTCTTGTCGGTGGCGTGGTGCCAGGCAAAGAGCAAGTGGCGGAAAGCAGAAACGAGTAGGTCCATGGTTTGCCTTGGGTGTGTGATTAGATGGCGTCACGGGAGTTCATCGTAAATGTTTAGCCCAGAGACGTCTACGGCTTCAGGCTCGTCTATTTCACATGGATGTGAGGACGGCAGCGAGCGATGAGGACGCGATCGGCGGATACCGATGGATGAAGGAGCAGGCAGTGTTAGCGTTGAGGGGCCGTGGCTGACAAACGATGGGAGCCGAGGCGTTGCTCCGCGGCGCGCTTCTCCTCTCTTTCAAGAGCGACCAATCCATGCATTCATGTATCTCTCGCAGCTCACGCATGCCACCTCGTCCTGAATCATGACCGACTCCGCCGCCGCCACCGCCATCCCAGTCGACCCAACCACATCCCGCCCGCTCCTGGTGGACGCCCCAACCCCAAAGGCACCCTACCCGATCTTTGCCAAGGGCCCCGTTGAGCAAGGCTTCCAGCGCGGCAGCAAAGAGCTCGGCATCCCAACTGCCAACCTGCCACAGGCCGGCGCAGACCACATTTGTGAGGCTGCTGGGTCGCGATCGGGCATTTACTACGGGTGGGCGAGCGTGGGCGCCGAGACAACAGTGTATCCAATGGTCATGAGTGTTGGGTGGAATCCGTACTACAAGAATGAGAAGCGGACCGCCGTGCGTGTTGGATTTTGTTGTGGGCCAGGCACAGAAAACGACTGGCCGTTTCGCTGACTGCTTGCACTTGACATTACAGGAGGTGCACATTATTCACAAGTTTGACAAGGACTTTTATGGCGACGAGCTGCGAGTCATTGTTGCGGGATACATTCGGGACGAGAAGAATTACACCTCGCTTGGTTCGTTCTTCCCTGGGCAACCTGTTTCTTCATGCTGACATGGCTGACTGACCTGTTTTGGTGCACAGACGACCTGATTCTTGACATCAACACAGACATCAAGGTTGCCGAGCATTCGCTTGCTCGGCCCGATTACCTCGCCCTCAAATCACATGCGTTTTTGTCACCGTCGCCCTCAACAGGAGCGTAGTGGAACATGAGGATTGAGCTTGACCCAGTGTTTCGCTTGTTCAGCCGCCAAGTTTTCGCTTGGAATCCATAGACGACGGGAGGTATACCTCACATCCAAAAACAAGTGAGTGTCAAACTGACACAGCAGAAGAGCGTGTCATTGGGGAGCAAGGAGAATGTCAAAGCAAATACATTGTTCCAGTCTACACGACGATCCACATGCTCACACTGTCCTGACATGAAGAAAGTTCATGCCGTGGTCCCAGATGCAAGCATGTCCTGGAACTCGCCGGCTTGCACCATCTCCTTGACAATGTCCAATCCACCCACGAGCTCGCCCTTGATGTAAACTTGCGGGAATGTTGGCCAGTTGGAGAAGGTCTTGAGGCCTGTCAAACAAGACATCGAGGTGAGAGGTTGGGACATGCGAAAGAAAGAACAGGAATGCAGGACGGACCTTGGCGAACGTCGTCATCGGTCAAAATGTCAAAATAGTCGTACGTGACCTTGAGATCATTGAGGATTCCAATCTACAAGTATGTGGGTATGAGGGTGAGCGACCCTGTTCGCCCAATCAACGAGCTCGCAAATTAAAACAGAACGAACCAATTGCTTGGAAAACCCACACCTTGGCTGCGACGGCGTTCCCTTGATAAACACCATCAAGTCAGCCCGCTTGACTAACTGCGCCAACCTGTCATTCAATTCCAACTCCTTGGGAATCAACTCGCCCAACTCGCCTGCGGCATCCATCTCCTTCAAAATATCCAATCCGCCCACCAGCTCGCCGTTAATGTACAGCTGCGGATACGTCGGCCAGTTTGAAAACACCTTGAGCGCCTGCCTGACCTGATCGTCGGCCAAGATGTTGAACGTCGAGTACCGGGCATTGTACTTTGACAGCAGCTCAATGGTTTGGCGCGAAAACCCACACCTCGGCTGCTGCGGGGTGCCCTTCATGAACAACACCATGGGCGCCATGTTAATGAGTTGCTTGAGGCGTGCCTCGAGCGCCGCCGGGGCAAGTGGCGCGGCTCCGGAACCGGATGCATCGGCGGCGCCGCCCGCGGCCGTCGATGCTGTATCCGAAAAGTCGGCATTGGCGCCCGCAGTCCGTGACTTTGCGGCCTTGGCGTGCTTTTCGACAACATTGGTCAGTTCAATGGCGTTGGCGCCGTTGACGCGGTCAACGGGTTTGCCGGCCTTGAGCACGACAAACGAGGGCACGGCCGCAATGTCAAAGAGTTCCGAGGTGTCAGCAAGCTCTTCGGCTTCAATCTACCACAATCGATTTCGGAAATCGAGTCAGTGGGCGCCGGTTGCTGAAATTCCAGTCCAGTCGGAAAGGCGGCACGCACCGAAATGAAGTCGACGTTCGGGTGCAGCTTTGCCAACTCCGCAAACACTTCATTCATTTGCTTGCACTGCGGGGCCCAGTCGGCGTGAAAGTTGAGGACAACCACGTTGGACTGGACGCTCGATTCGAGCAGGTGACCAAAGTGGTTGTCGTCGGTGGCTGTGTGCAGGTTGGCGGGCGAGGTCATGGCGGCGCGGAGTGGGTTGGTGGCGAGAGAGGAGTGGCGGTGGGCGGTTGACGGTACGAGAATGCGCTGGGAGAAATACGATTGCTTGCTTTGCATAGACATTGGCCATACATATGACTCGTTGATTTGCATTTGTCTCGCAGCGCAAATTTGGATGAGCAATCCATCACGTGCTGTTGGTGGTGTGCAGTACCGTCCGCCAGGAACGAGCGGCAGGAAGCCATGGCTCGCAGCAACAAGGCCAGCGTCCTTCGGGTGCAGAGTTGCTGGCTCAATGCGCAGAACTCAACATTCGAATGGCAGAGCAGTCGCATAGACTTGCCGAATTGAAGAAACGATTCACCAACACGATTGGCAAATAGATTCAACGTCCTTGGAGCATTCTTTCCTTCAGTTGCTATCCCTAGTTTTGTATTTATGCATCGGATCAGAGAAGCAATCCAGTTTTATTACAAGTTGCTCGCCCTGATTATACCCACGCTCATTTCTTGCCTCTTTGCGCCGGCCCCTTGTCCTCACTTGCTGTGCCCACACCACACTTGCCCGCCCACATTTGCCGACCTGCTCCAATATAGACTCCGTTTCGCCGCCGCCATCGTTTCGTCCTTCGAAGCCGGTCGCGCTGCAACGCGACATTGACCAGCGGCAAACCGGATTCAATGTGCCATATCGCTCAGTACTCAGCTGGTCGCGCCCTCGTGTCTACGTCATGACACCGCCGGCAATGATTCAACGTGCGCATAGGATGGAAGCCACGCCTCGTGAACTGCCTGTGCTCAGCACGGGCGCGTTTTGGGAGGCAGATGCCGCGCGGTGGGATGCCTGCCTGAGGGGGGCCAGCGACGTGGACGCGCGAGTGTCGACCTTGCCAATTCCAAATGGTAACACGTTTCAGTTGGCCGGTCCAAGTTGAGCCGAAAAGTGAATGAGGTTGTGAGTCGCGACCAACTGGACGAGCGGTGCGGATCGGAGCTGGGATGGAGTCGGCGCAAAACGGTTTGTCGTGAATGAAGACATAGGCGGATGGTGGGATGTGTGGATTGGGTCGGTCGAGCGCACGCATCTACATTTTAGCCATATTTCCAGCACACGGCACTGCCCTGCAAGGTAGTGTCCGACGAAAGTGAAACAAAACGGAATGGGCTGCGTTCCAAATGCATCGAGTGAGAGCAGATCCAGAAGGTGAGGAATATGTTGGACCGGAGTTCATTTGTCGTCAATTGAGAATGGACTTCATTCAATTGGTCGCATAAAGAGCCAGCATAGCTAGCAGTTGGCGAGAGCGTGTGGAAGAAGTGGCTAAAGTGACATCCGAGAACTGGGTCCATGCCCATTGGCCAACGTAAACAAACTCGTGCTATTCGTGCTGCGTTTGGTGGATTGTTGATAAGGCGATTCCCACCTCGCTATGGTTTGAAGGCCGCCAGTGAGCTCGTTGTGATCCCTTTTAAATCTTGTGTAAGGTGAAGATGCGTTGAATTGAGAATGACATCAGAATTCACTTGCAGCTTCCCCCTCATTCGCACCATTCCAATAACTTCACGACTGTTCGCCATGAGCGACGATGGTAGATTTTCAGGCTGGTTTGACGGGCATTGCGGTATGTTTTATTTGCGCATGAGTCGCGACACACCTCGTTGGCATCTATTGCCAAATTGAACGAGAATCGTTGACTCGGCATGTGGCCAGCTGTTCGCAGGCGACGCGACTTGTCTACGCGAAGCATTCCGCTCGAACCTGGCGAGAGAATGGAAACATAGGAAATTGGCTCATAGCAGAGGAACCACCAATCAAGACGCGATTACGCCAAATGAACTGGATATCTCGGCCACTTGTGCATATCGATGCGAGCTCAGAGCATGCCGTCGGAAGGATGGACCGAGGACGTGCAAGTGCCGCGGTCAAGTACAAAAGCTCGGTCGGCAGCGAGGAAGCATGGGTTTGCAGTTTGCAGGTGGAACAGGGGAAATGTTGTGGCCGCACGAAAGGTGGACGCGATGGCGGCGCTCTGGCCGATGATGCCGGAGCGGCAGACAGTGTGCTGGTTATCATACTAGTAGGAGCACATGCGATTGCATCGGGTGATTGCATTGAAAGCAGGCTGTATTCAATCCAATGTTGTCGTTTGCTTCGCAGTACTGGAAAGCAATCTATACCCATCCTATCAATCCACGGTAGCCATGAACAGGGGTACATACTCTCCGAGACTAGCCTCGCCGCACTTGCAAAACACACACGCCCGCCCTCCGTCCTACTCAGTTGGCAAGTGCAGCCGCCCACAATCGTAAATGTTCCGTCTATCCCGACAGCCTGCTGCAAATCACTCATGCCCCTCGTCATCCGCCCGTTGCCCACCCGACCTTGCCGGATCTGCAAACGACATGTTCCACCTCAATCGCTGATTGATATTCGTCACCCATCGATCCTTGCCCTCGAGCCTAGTCGCATCCGGTGTAATCACCGGCACCGGATCACCATACCCGTGAATCTAAGGACATGCACACAAGCAAATGTAAGCATCCCTCCATCCATGAATGCAACCCGAAGGCCAGCACGTACATGAACCACATTATCTCTGGCCGCCAGCGTGCCGCGATACTTGCCGTCGACCATGAGCTCGAGCGGCAAACACCTTGCTCGTTGCGCGGGCCGCATCGAAATGAGCGAGGTTTGCGGGAAAAACACGGGCCGAAACGACAGCGACAGTGGACACACGGGTGTGAGGAGGATGCCGGGGACGGTTGGGTGGATGATGGGTCCGCCAGCAGAGAGCGAGTAGGCGGTGGAACCGGTTGGTGTGGCGATGATGAGTCTGCAAGTCGGGCGGTGGTGGTTAAACGCTATGCTACGAAACTGAAGGCGAGGTGGGAATCAAATCAGCGTACCCGTCAACAACCGCTTCCGTCATGACTTGTCCATTCACACGGCACTCGATGGTCGCCAAGGACGGATGGCCCGCCCGGTGGACAAGTACCTCGTTCATGACTTGGAACCGCTGCGCGCCAGAGATGCTTCGGAGATGTTCGAGCATGGACTCGGGCGAGTCTTGGACCTTGGAATAAATGGCTTCCGTGTCCGAGTCGTTGGCGACTTGACATACAAGTCGTTCGCGGTTGGACAAGGTTATGGGGCCATCGTAGATGCGGTTGAGGATAGACTTGTGTTCGGATATCCCTACGACGTGCGATTCCGTAGTGAGTGACGCTGTCGCCAAAAGCAAACGGGTCGAATCAATCGTACGAAATGGCGGAAGAAAGTTTAGTGTGCCAAGCGAAAAGGATGCGACGGGCGGCACGGGACCTTGAAACAGGGACGAGATGTGCAGCATGGTACCGTCGCCACCCAATCCTATCACGAGGTTGATTTCCTTGGATATGTTTCCGATATCTTGAGGCAGAAATGAAACACCCATGTCAGTTCCTGACAAACCCCGACCGCCGACACGAAAGAGAACACACACCTCCAGGCGCAACCAAATCGCACAACCCAGCCAATTCCCACACATCATCGTGATTCTCCTCGGGCCGCTGCTGCGGTGGGCACACAGCCGAGGTCACTGCGCTCGCGCGCGGGACTTTCGGGTCCTCGGCCAGCAACTGCGTTCCTGGATGTTCCTTGGCGATCCATTTGGCAATGTTGATGGCGTGGCGAAGCGCGGCGGGATCCCGGGGTTTGCGTACAATGAGAACTGTGGGTCGCGAAGAGAGTGGCGGCAGGACGGATTGGGCGGATGCTGCCGAGGAGAACCAGCGGCGCATGGTATGATAGCGATACAGAAGCGTTGAGGGGTCGATGATCGCGGACGTGGATGGCGAGCAATGTTAAAGAGCGCTCGCGGAACTAGGTTAGGCTCTTGCTGTGATGCTGAGTGTCCGTATGTGAATGCCAAGAGTCGCATTCGGGTTCATCGAAGTACATACTTGCCATGCATCGTACTGTGTTGGAATTATGAAGTTTGCTCCTTGAAGGATCAGCCAGCCGGATCGGCGGACCGCGTCACAGACCAGGTGCGAACAAGTCTGCGAACAAGTTGCTTTCGTTCGCACCAGACCATGTCGCCAGGAACTGACGGCTACCAGCACAATTGGGATGGCCCCCCGACGTGGCCCGGATATCGCTCGATAAATGTCTCTGCATAGCTGCCCCAAATTGGCTGGCAACCGCATGCAATCCCACGTTCGCCACACCCAAAGCGTTCCACATTTTTGATCCATCATGGGCGTCTTTGGCAAAGTGCGTTGTCGCTCTCTCCATGAAGGATAACAAACCACCGCGCTGACAATACTCGGATACCACAGAAAAAGGACAAGAAAGAGAAAGAAACAGGCGAACCCTCGCCCGCGCCGTCGACCAATGCGGACGGTCCACGCAGCCGCAGCCCATCCAACGTCGCAGCTGCTGTCCCTTTGCCCGATTCGCCCATCAAGCAGGGTGCCACGTTGACTGCGACCAATGCAGAAGTTCCCGTAAAGTCCTCCAAATCAGACAAAAAGGAGGACAAGAAGGCTACGAAAAGCGGTGGCGGTGATGTGTCAATTACAGTTCCCACGCCGGCAGACGCGTACGGCGCGGATGACCCAAAGCATCCCATGCCGACAAAGCCCAGGAACAGGTGTTGTTGCTTGTTTCACATGCCGACATCGATTGTGCTGATGATTGTGCTGTTACTCGTACGCGTCTCCTTCTCCCACCATACGTCAGTCCACCATACGTCAGTCGTCCTGTCCATGTGAACTGTTCTCACCTAAGTCACGTGTGCAATAGTTCAACGACGTGTGGTTTGCATGGCATTCGATGAACCAGCGCGGTCAAGCGACCGAAATCTTTGAATCGATGCGCACATCGTGGCAGCAGTCGGGAGCAACAGCCACCATGGCCGATTTCTTCCGGCTTCGAACGATTTTGGATGCCAACGTGATTGTGGCATTGGTAGACATGGTGTTTACGCTCATTGGGTTGGCCGGTGTTGATACGGTTCGTTTGTTTGGATCCTCAAGGTAACTGAAGACGGCAGATAAAACTGACACCTTGGTACTTTCACCAGGAATCATTCAAACTCTTTGTTGTCTTCACATTCTGGAAAGCCGCGCAATTCTGCTACTCGGTGTCGACGTCGATTGTGACGCTCACGATCATGGAGCATCTCAAGGGCGAGGCCAACGGCACGGACAAGGCAAAGAAATTGCTGAATTGGGAGACCGGCGTATCGTTTGCGGGATTGGTGCTAGAGCTGTACTTTTTCATCTTCCTCTGGTATGTTTTTATTGGTGTCCTGCTTGTGACGAGCTATGGAAGGTCAAGAAATGCTGACAGCGCTATGCTTATGTATCGTATTACAGCATCTTTACCCACTACTTGCGCAAGCTCAACAACTGGAAAGCCGAGACAGGCAGGACCACTTGAATATCGCGGACCCAGGATGTGATTGTCGAGTGTCAAACGGTTCATGTGAAGCGAATGCGTTTGACTCGAATTTCGGGAACTCTTGCTCCGCTTGCGTCCAACACAGAAATAGAGACGAATCACTCGATAGATATACAATTATTCGCTCATTACATCTTCTTCGTCTTCACCCACCTCTGGAGCTCGGTCGAGCGCAACCGTAAGAATCAACTTGCCACTCTCGCTTACACCAGCCAAAAGCATTGCCACTCCACCCTCGTCCTCGTCGTCTCCATCATAATCCTCATCACTCTCGCTTCCGACCACATGCGCAAACCTCACTCTTGTCCGTTCGTCATCCACATCCATTGGCTCGTCATGCTCGTCACCCATATCAAACGGTACAGCAACACACATCCGGACCAACTCGCCAGCAACTTCCTTTCCCATGGCCTTGCGCGTCCACACCACCGGTCCCGGCCCTTGCTTTCGGGGCCCCGTCCCCGATGAATACCTGTCAAGAAAGTCGGCCGTGGGCGTCACAACCGACGCAAGCGTGCGTGCAGCCACACCATGTGCGCCCTCGTCCGATGACGAGTCTTCTAGGGTCATTGCATGTTGCAAAGCGGCACGCGTGCGGTCGCGCAAAATGTGCAAAGTGCGCACAAGGTTCCAAACAGCCATAGCACCCGTACCCGTGCCGAGCGCCAGGTACGGGTAGGTGAATGAGAGTTTGAAAAACCAAAGGTTATGTGCTGGGTACGTCAGGATGGCGAGTATGGGCGGGCGTGGGCCTCGTTCCTGTTCAACGTTGAGAAAATGAGGTCAACCTCAAGACATACTTCAGAAAAAGTGCCAGGACATGCCTCGACATCGGCATTCAACTCCGAATGTGTAGCCCATGATGGCCGATCGCCGTTAGCCTCCCCGCCGTCCACCTCGACCGCCTCGATCACCATATCCGCTAACGGCCGCGTCTCGACCCGCCACACAACCGCCTCGCCATCGACTGACTTTGACACCACTGACATGCCGCCGTCCTCATCCTCATCACCCACAAACGCTACCCCATCCACATAATTGGCATGCGGCCACTGCGTCCACCACGTACACCGATCCATCCTGACCTCGCCACCCTCGCCCTCGCCAACCCTGTCGGGCACCCGCCATACGCGCACCGCACAATCCGCACCTCCGCTCACGACCCACCTACCGCTCGGATGCACACTAGCACACAAGACTTGACCTTGATGCCCGTCCACCCCGCCCATCACAAGCACAGATCGCCCAAGGTGCAAGTCGACAATGCGCACGGTGCGGTCTTTACACGCAACAAGTACCCACTCTGGCCGTCCAGGGTACGCCTGAATGTCATTGACATCCCCGCCGATTCCTGCACGCACCACGCGCACGTGTGCTTGCAAGTGCACGTTGAACACGTGCAAGTATCCCGCGTGCCCGCCAGTCACGCACACAATGTGGCCGGGTGCGCCGAGCGGGCCCGTGTATGTTGCCGGAAACGTAAAGAGGCACAGTGTGTAGAGGGATTCGTTCGCGCGGCGGCGGCGGCCGCCGCCGTGCCCAGCGCTTGCCAGGGGTGGGTGATCTGGAATGAGAAACCCGGCTTGAAATGCGCATCCGGACGCATCGGCTCGGCGGCCGCACGGGTCCACCTCGTCCGACTCGGGGTCAACGTCAGTTGAGGACACCAGATCCACGGGCGTCCATTCGACGAGCAGCTGTGTGTGCAAGTTGGATGCCCGCGTACGTTGGGGCTTGTGGCGCGTATGGTCGTCGTCGGCAAGTCGTACGAGATACACCCAGAGTTTGTCGCCGGCTGCCGCAACGAGCATTTGGCGTGGGCCCATGGCCAGGGCTTGGATGGCATAAATGGGGTGGTCGCTGAGCTGGGAGAAGAGAACAAGGTGCGAGTGAGTCCAGTAGGCAATGGCGGTACATGGGACAGTCGCACCTTTAGCGTCACCGGTGTATAGGCAAGCATTGTCGGATGAATCTTGGCTCCAAAGCGAATTGTGATCACTGAACAATGGGACAGTCGGGGCCGGGACGGACGTGCGAGGATTGACTTTGGGGAGGACGGCGACTGCGAAGAGCTGACTGGTCCTTACCGAGGGCGACAATTGCTCTGGCTGATTTTTGGAGCATTCTTTACATCGAGTGTATGGTGCCATTGTGAACAGTGAATTTGCCGCCGCGGCCATGTTGTCCTGGGACAGCTGTTTGTCGACGATGGACTGCCATAAACCGTACAAAGGTGATAAAGATGATATTGACCTTCAGACAGCATGTCTATTACAGTACTTATCGGTTGACCAATGTTACCATCATCTTGCCACAACATTCGCACTCGCAACCCACGCCCAATATCAACCAAGCCAAGGGAACATGAAAAGGAGGTGGGACGGTGACGAAGACGGACCGAACAAATGGACAAAACAACAAGACCTGAGCTGAGCTGGCAAACGATAACGTGGACTGTGTCTGAAACGTGATTGTCGTGTGGGCCATGAATCACAAGGTCAAATCAAGGACGAAAACAGGATGGCCAGTGGATCGGAAAGCAGCATGAGCGGCGCACTCAAAGTGGGTGGACCAAGTGCAGCGGCAAGCAAAATCGATCTGGAGCGGTCGCTGGCGAGGGCGAGGGCGGAAGAGGGGCTGGGATGAAGCAAGCACGTCATCAAGACACGCAGCGTGGGCAAGGCGGGGCAGACAGGGGCATGGTACAAGTGACCATACAGGTGGGTGGGGGGGGGGGGCGGGGGAGAGAAGGCGTCAGCCGCCAAAAGCGGCGCGAGCGCAAGGGGCGGGGGACGGATGGGGGCAGAGGGAGAGCCGTTGTGGGGCGAAACAGGGAGAAGTTGTGAGCGAGGGGAGAGGAGAGAAAAATAGGAAACAGGCAAGCATGCGGGTATCCAAGGCGGAACAAAGGTGAGAGGACGGCAAAGAGGAGCAGCGTGAACAATTACTTGGAAAGGGACAAAAAGGAACAGGAAGGTAATGACTGGCATCTTGATGGGATCCAACAGGCGCGAGAAAGAAGAGGGCAAGAGTTGCGTAAGGTAAAGGAGGAAGGGGAGGAAAGGAACAAGAATCTCACAAGCGGAATCGCCAGACACGCCAACACTACGAGGGGACAAGAAAAAAGGGGGTCGAGGAGGGACGAGGAAAAGTGAAAAACAAAAAGAGTACAGCAAATGGAGAGATTCAAACAATCGCACATACACGGCGCTCAAAAAGCGAGAATCCACACCAACATGATCCATTTCGGACGTAAATTTATCTACGCATCCCTCCTGGGTTGCTGCACCTCGCGCCTCGGCGCGTGATACGTGCCGCTCGTCGGCGACTTTGGCCCATCCCTCGCTCCACCGCTCCCGCCACCGCCACCTGCAGCATTGGCGCCGTGATACCTGCGCCCACCGCCATCCCTGTCCCTGTTGTCATACGTGCGATATCCACCCGAATGATGCGCGGGAGGCATGGCCGGTTGCTGAACAGGATCCTTTTCGGGCTTTTGCGGCTCCTCATCGAGCATGTCGGGCGCCACGTACAGCGACTTGTCAATGGTGGACGGAATGGGAGAAATCTCGGTGCCGAGCTCGGTCTCGATGCGGTACAGATTGAACCGGTCCTCGTACGTCAACAAATTGATGGCCACACCCAAGTGCCCGTAGCGGCCCGAACGGCCGATACGATGCAAGTACGTCTCGGTGTTTTTCGGGAAATCAAAGTTGATGACCACGTTGACGGCTTGAATGTCGATACCGCGCGTGAGCAAGTCGGAACAAACGAGATTGCGGCACACGCCCGCGCGAAAGTCGTGGAACACGCGGTTACGGTGCGCCTGCGGCATGCGCGCGTGGATAAAGAAGCACGAGTAGCCGAGCTCGGTGATCTTTTTCGCGAGCAGTTCGACTCGGTTGGTCGAATTGCAAAAGATGATGGACTGGTTGATTTGCAGCTTGGAAAAGAGCGTGTTGAGGCAGTGCACCTTTTGGCGCTCCTCCACAAATGCATAGTATTGGGTCACGCCCTTGAGAGTCAGGTCGTCCATGAGGTTGATCTCGTACGGATCGTGCAGCCACTTGTCCTTGAACGTCTTGACGGTGATCGGGAACGTGGCAGAAAAGAGCATGAGCTGCCTGTCCTTGGGCAGGAAGCCAAGCAAAGACTCAATCACGGGCTCAAACTCGGTCGACAGCAACTTGTCCGCTTCGTCCATGACAAACGTCGTGCACTCGTCCAATTGCGCCACGCCCTTGCCCGCCAAATCCAGTAAACGCCCCGGGGTACCGACGAGAATGTGGACCGTGTCCTGCAAACGCATAATGTCCTCCTTCAACAGCGTGCCACCCGTCGACACCATGACCTGAATGCCCAAGTGCTTACCAAGCGTCTTGCACACCTGCGACGTTTGCAATGCCAATTCGCGCGTCGGCACCAAAATCACGGCCTGAATCTTTGCCTTTGCCGTGTTGACCTTTTCGAGCGTCGGAATCACAAATGCAGCCGTCTTGCCCGTGCCATTCTTTGCACGCGCCAAAATGTCACGTCCGGCAAGCGCCAAGGGAATGGCCTCTTCTTGGATGGGCGAGGGCTTTTCGAACCCGGCTTCAAAAATGCCCATGAGCAGCTCGCGCTTGAGGTAGTAGTCTTCAAACTCGTTACCCTTGGTCGCCAGCACGTCCTCGGTTTGCGGGCGGTTGTCCTTTTTCGGCCGATGCAGGCTGCGCTTCCAGTCGGCTTCCGAAGTTGGCGACGTCATGTCGTCGGCAGCGGCACCGGCTGATTCGGAGGTGTCTTGCAGCGACATGTTGGCGAGCGCGCCGTTGAGTTGTGTATCGTCGCGTCTGGACGACGAGGATGCTGGTCCAGCAGAGTCGCCGTTGTTGATCTTGGAAGAGCTGTTTCAATGACCCAGCAGGGCAGACGCAAGGGACGTGGAGGAGGCGTTGAGCATTTGGTGGTGCGACTCGGATGTGGCGATGATCAAGTGAGCGGGTAGTACCGTGTTGATTGAGAAGACCGGCTCATGATGATTGAATGAATGAAATTGCGAGATTGCAATTGCAGAGGCGAGGGGAGCAGAAGAAAAGTGTACAAGTCAAATCACTCAAAGGCCGGACTAGGGCGGAATGATTTGGATGGAGGTAGAGAAGGATGGGGAAGAAGAAGGAGAAGTGGAAATAGGTGCGGTACGACTGTTGTTGTAATCAAGCTGGAGACATGTTGGGCGATCGGATCAGCAGCAGTTCCAAGTCAGTCTCGAGTCAAGATTGACGTGGTTGAGACGAGGAGGAAGAAGAAGAAGCGGACCAGAGCCGTTGATGAGAAAGAGCTGGAGCGCGCGCAAATGTACGAATGGGGATACGTTGAATGAGGGCGGTGGCAGACACACTGAATCAAGGAGCGTGTGTGTGCAAAGTTGTGTTGTGTTGGGGGGACGGCGGCGGAGTGATGGCAGAGGACGAGGCGGTGATGGAAGCGGGCGAGTGATTTGTGGGCAGGAATGTGTGGCAGCTGCACCGGACAGTGTGTTGCAGGGTGTTGGATGAGGCAGAGTGTCAAGGCCCAATGAGTAAAGACGGCGGCGTCGTCGGATGTTTTGTTTTGTGACCGACTGTTGAAAGCCATGAAAGTGAGAAAAAAATACAAAATGAACGAGGGATCTGCGTCGGAGTGATCGGCAGCCCCACCAACCGCTTGCGTCTTGCTTCCAAAATTGCTTCCAAGAGAGTTCCTCGACCGAAGTCAAGAAGGCAAGATGAACAGGCGTGTCTCGCAGACAGAGAGTGTGTAACCGCTTGGCGCTGGTGCAGCCTGTGCGCTGCGGCAGTGACCATGGATGAGACCTATGAGATCGATGTATGGCGGAATGAATCTCCTTGCAAGCTGCCTCTGAACCTCCGTTGCAAAGCCGAGAGTAATATACCTCCCAGTCTTCAAGATATTCTGTCACGCACCGCACGGTACTTCGTCGGATCAGGTCATAAAACAATCCACTTCGCTCCGCGACAATCATTGTGTCGGACGCATACACATTCATTCAGTGCCGCGTGCCAAGCACCCGCTGCTGGTTCAGTTCCTACATACTGGTGCCCGAGCAAGTATTCGGCCGTCGTATGCTATCTCACCGGCGTCCTTCAGCACTACTGGCTGTCCTTCCTTTTCCGGAAAGTGTGGCGCTTGGGCTCACCCACCGTTTAGCCGTCTTGTCTCACATTGTCTCGCAGCCTCAGGCACCCTACTGGCTTTGATTACCAACCTGTTGCCTTGAGTCACCATGACGACCACTGCTTCACCTTCATCGCAATCCGTTCCACATGCCTTGCACTCGCTCGGCTGCTCGCAGCACTCATGCATGATGACTTGTGCCGCAAACGCATTCGGGATCCTGCTTACACACCTTGCCGCAATTCCGCCTGATTCTATCCAGTCGCATGGCGATTTCTGCCCACCTGGACTGTTTGCCTCTCGTTCTTGTCCTTCACCGCCTCCAGTTTCTGGCGACCGATGCGACTACTCGCGTCCCGTTGCTTCACCACACCCAATGCATCCACCAGACAGAACCGCTCCGTGGCCAGAATGGGATCAGTGGCTGTCTGACGTTGTCCCACCGGATCATTCCGAACCGAATTCCTCGGCACCGGTTTCGGCAACAGGTCCTTGCACTCGGACGATTGGGACGCAAACACCTGCGACGCGTGTCCCAATGGATACGGCCAACCCTGGTTTGTCATTGTTCTGGATACGATCGATTGGATCTCGTTGGGTAATGTTCTCGTTTCTCATCTTGCTTATTGCGTCTTATTCCCGTCCAGAAACCGCCCAGCCCACGACTCAATCCGCCGCAACGCCACCTGCAACGGACGACAAATCGTGCACGGCTGCGGAACTCGTCCAGGTCATTTCCAGCCAAGAGCGCACCATTCTTGACCTCGAATCCAAGTGCGAGGCGCTCACAGAGCAGCTCAAGTTGGCTCAACAGCAGAACAAGGAGCGTTTCGACCAGCTCAGCGCCGAGCTGACTCAGGCTCTGCAGGATAGGGCGGTTGCCGCTAGCTCGGCCCACGATGCCTCAGTTGCTGCTGGCGAAGCGCTCAATGCCGTCTCAAGCATGTATCAGCAAGTCGCAGCCGTTGCCAGTTCGATCCAACCAAAGCGGTCGAAACGCTCGCGCAAGGCGAGTGCCATGTCGCCGCATCCGTTCCCGACTGTCTCTCAAGCATCGGCAAATGGACCACCTGATCCATTTTGTTCTACTACACACGGATTATTGCGTCCAGCTCAATCGACGCACGACCCACAAGTCTCGCCTGCCAATCCATCTATTGCTTCACCTGTTTCGACGTCCACACTTTCGTCGCCTTGGGGCATCCTTGAACCCAATCCGTCACCTGTCCCCGTTTCCACTCGTCCACCCACCTCTGATTCGCTTTGCGCGACATCTCCTCCATGTCCACCATTATCAACTGCTCGTCCTTCCTCGCAACACCCGCCAACCACGCTTCCGACCCATCCACCACCCGGTTCACCACCCCTCTCCACATTCACACGTGCATATTGGCCAGCAAGTGCCACGCTTGGCCTCGGACTGGCGCAATCGAAGCCTGGCACGGCTAGCCATTTACCCCACAAGTAAGTTCTGCCATGACGAATCATGTTTGTTGAACGTATACTTCCAATGTTCTGTTTCCATTCCCCGTTTGGTCGTGATTGCCCATAACCCACATCAGCGCTCGTCAATATCATCCGCTCGGGAGATATCTGTATTGTCACCGTTTCATTTGTACATTTGCTCATTCATTGTCTCGATTCTGTATCATCCGTATTATTCATTCAACATTTGTCAATCCTGTTTTGGGGGGCGACCTCACAGATTCTATGGAATGATTGGAGCTGTAGCAGACCGACAGTGGAGAACAGGGATCACCGGACAAATGCTTGAATTGCATGCCAGCATAACATCAAGACCAGCATGTCTGACAAGTCAGCCTGTCAGCACATAAGGGTGTGTGTGAGACAAGATGAAACCGACACACTGTTACGGATGGCCAAGTCATGAACGTGAAATGCACCTCGATCTCGAGAAACGAGGGAAAATCCTTGATTCGTTCTATGCTCGGCATCTCGGAATTCCGCTGAGCGAATTGAGCTAACCTTACATTACCTTCACACTGCGAAAGACCTGGTAGACAAGTGCACCGTAAGGACGTGACTCATGCCACAGCTTCGGCAACAACACGCGTTTCGCCAGCCACTCAGCCCCAGACAACACCCGCGCCACCCGCTCACCTGCTCCCACTTGCCTGGGTTGTCCGGTAGCCGCCAGTCATCATCCTACCCGAGACGCCGGAAAGTACAGAAATCGTGCACGGAGCACACAAAGCTCTCTCTTCAGTTGCACTGAGCCACGACGCCAGTTTCGAGCTCTCCACGCGCACACGCGGGTTGACGCGATCGGCGGTCTCAAACGCAAACAGGGGTCTTGTCTCAGGTTCAATGGTCGGCCACTCACTCGAAGATCAGATTCGTCGTCTCACACTTGCTTGCGCGGAGAAACCCCACACCACCAACTCCACCTGTTCATTGGCTTGACCTTGCATGCGTCCGGATGTTTGTGTTTTGAGATGCCAGGGTCATGCCGCCCCATTCACCACCGATTTCGGTTACCTTTGGAAAGTCTCCCCACCATAATGCCACAACGTTAGCACGTTTCTGGGTTTGCTCGCCGACTCTGCAACACAAGGTGCTGGAAGCAGAACCGAGCAACTTCCCATCGCCATACATACAAATAGGCCCGGCATTCCCCAATGCATTCGCCTCTGAACTATGTAGTTCTCTACCCTGCTTTGCCGATACTCTCCCTCCTACGAATCTTCCCACGCTTACACATTGTCCTCTGGTTGCCGGTCTCCCATTGCACTCTGTGACTTCCTCCTTTTCTTCATACACATCGCAAGACTAGACGCAAAGTAGACGTTTCCCCCTACCCACCAATCCATTATCCGCCAACCCATCTGTCCAACCAACATGGCCCGTCTTTCATTTCTCTACCTCACCGCCCTTCTTGCGGCCCTGCTCGCCACCTCTGCGTCTGCTGCCCCTGCGCAATCCGGCAAATGGATCATTGAGCTCAACTCTGACGCCGACGCCCAGCGCGCTCAAGCTGCCGTGGTCGACTTTTACAAGCGCAACGGCATGCGCTCTGCCCAAGACCGTGCGCGTGTGATCCGCGTTGGCCGCGGGTTCCGTGCACTCACCATGCCTGCTGCTGGCGATGAAAAGCTCAAGGAGGAGTTGAATGCCATCAACGAGGTGCGCAAGATTGAGCCTGAGCGCGAGTTTGAGTTGTTTGTTGAGCAAAGGAATGCGCCCGAGGGTCTTGGTGCGTTTGGTTTTCTCTTGTTTGTTCCAATCCGACTTGGGTGTATGATTGATTGTCTCTCGTTTCCCGCTTTCAGATCGCATTGATTCGCGTCAAGGTACCGATGGTGTCTTCAAGTATGCTCCCAATGCTGGTCAAGGTGTGGACGTGTATGTCATTGACTCGGGAATCGACACTCGGCACCCGGATCTCGCTGGCCGCGCCTCTGTTCACGATTTAGTCGGCGAAGGCCAGGTTCGTTTGTAGCTTTTGCCATTGTCTGATATCCTTGTCATCAAGTGGCTGAATCATGCCATCCTTAGAACGACCTCGGCGGCCACGGCACCCACGTTGCAGGCACGATTGGTGGAACCAAGTACGGTATTGCAAAGAAGGCCAACCTCATTGGTATCAAGGTCTTCAATCGGTACGCCTGCCATTCCCACCGTGAGGCCAGGCTCACAGTTTGATGTTCTTGTCTCACACGCGTTTGTTTGCGCCCATAGGTCTGGTCGCGGTAGCTCCACCACCATTCTCCGCGCCCTTGAGCTCGTGACCCAAATGGTCGAAAAGTCTGGTCGCCCTTCCGTCGTCAACATGTCGTTGGGCGGGGCTCGCGGTTCGTCTTTTTTTTTTTCCATTGATTTTGGCAGCACTATACCTGCGCTGACTTGGATTGTTTTAGTCTCGAACGAATACTCGACTACCGAGCGCGCGGTCGCTGCTCTGGCCAAGCTCGGTGTCCCCGTGGTCGTCGCTGCGGGCAATGAGGGTCAGGACGCTTGTAACGTGAGTCCGGCCTACATTCCTGATGTCGTGACTGTTGGTGCCGGTACGTCAGATTCATCACATTCTGACTTGGTTCGTCGGATGTTGACCTTTTCCCGCAACTTCCAGTCTCGACCCAGAATGATGCCATCACGTCCTTCTCCAACTTTGGTCAATGCCTTGACATCTTTGCACCTGGGTATGTGGAGCTGTTGTCATTGAGTTTCCCAAGTTGTTTCTCATCGCGTTGATGGTTCGTCTCGGCAGGTACCAAATCGAGTCGGCCGCAGCCAACCGGCAGGGCGCCGCATACATGTCGGGCACCTCGATGGCCTCGCCTCACGTTGCCGGTGCCTTTGCCGCGCTCATGTCCCAAGGCCTTAACCGCGAGCAAGCTCTTGAGCGGCTCATGTCGACCGCTACGCCCAACGTCATTCGCGGTGACCTCAGGGGCTCGCCCAACAAGATGCTCTTCTTGCCGCCAATGGACAACGGTGCTGCCGCTCCCTCGCCTGCCCCTCGCGATCCTGTGCAGCCGACCCCTGTCCCGGTTCCCACGCCCGCACCTGCCCCGCCTGCGCCTGCCCCGGTCCAGCCCGTGACGCCGCCCACGCAACCCATTGTGCCCGTCCCTGCACCCGTGAACCCTTCGCCTCGCCCAGTCCCCGCCCCAGTTAACCCTGCGCCGCAACCCATCACTCGCCCAGCTCCTCGCCCGATCCAACCGCGCCCGCAACCCCCGCGCCGCCGCCCGCGCCCGCAGCTTCCCTCGTACCCGATTCGCCGCATCCGCATCCCTGGTTTCCCCAACTGGTGGCACTTCCCTGCGCCGCGCCCGCGCCAGCCGCGTCAGCCCGTTGCGCGTCAGGGCAACAACAACAATGCTGGTGAGCATCAGCAGGTCGATCCCGTTTACGGTCGTCGCCAGGGCAACTAAGTGGACTGGTGACTTGAGTTGGTGAGAGGAAGTGTGAACCATGGGCAAAGTCGTGAGATTGAGGTTGGTGATGGATGTTTGCATGTGTTTTTGTGGTTCAACTTGTCTTTGCCTTGGGTGTGCTGTGCGTGTCCGATTGTGAGGCGATTGTACTTGCGAGAACCAATGCATTCATTCATGTGGTTTATGTACGCGGCAGCATCAGCGTTTTCTTGTGCTGATTCCCACGCATACTGTCAATCACATCAGTCAAGCACGAGTTTGGCTTGTAAGGAGCGAAGGCCGAACCATGCAATGATTATGTCCGACGACAGCCCACCCAGCGTCCATCTCCCCCTCGTGCTCACGGAGCACATGCTCGCCACCACATCAATGCTCACTTTCCCTTCTCAAGTGGGTGCTGTTGTGCCCGACTTCGCAGCCCAGCACGGCTCCATGCTGGCCTTGCTCCAAGTGCTGTCAAACCAATGTAAATCCCATCGACTCTCAAGCTCTTTCTCGTCCTGATCGCCTCCTCCGAGTCCACTTACGTCTAGGGCGTCGGGTCGGCCCGCCATTCGAATGCGTCCATGCTGGCCTCAAGAATCGACCTTGGCCGCTTCCACTCTCACGTCAATCGCATCTGTACTCCTCAGCGCGGCCCGCCCAAAAGCGCGAATTGCTCAATTGGTACTGAACACAATTTGCCGCACCCGTCACCTCCCGACCAACCACGTTTGGTTACAAGCTCATTGGCGTGTTGTGTCGCTATGGGAATCTCGGATTGCTTGAGTCGCTGCTCCGCATCGGTCTATCCAAGCGTATGCTCAGAACAGCGCAGAGTGAGCGCTTGCGGTCGCATCTCATGGCGGGCATTTGGGTTGTTTGGGATACTTCTGGAAAGACCTGGGCTATCGACCGAAATGAGGGCAGAGTTTGGAGTGGGTTTCGAGTGTTGTATGGCAGTGGATACTCGATCAAATTGCGAGAAGGAAAAGAAAAGGTCGATATATCCCACAATTGACGGACGTGTGCAGCGAGTTCGGGGCGAGTCGATACCGTCGAGTGCAGGATGGGAAGCACGCCAAGGGAAGAGTTGGGCTGCAGAGTACAGGTGTGGGAGAACGAGCGAGGCCGCGATCTTGCATGTGTAGGCCAGATTGACGGCAGGGGCTGAAGGCAGGTAACCGCACAAAGGAGTAATCAACAATTAGAGCACGTCCGTGGGAAGGTCAAAGAGCCCAAGTCGGTCATAAGGCTCCCGGTTCGAGTGGTGTTCGTGCTGGACGACCCCGTTGGGCGAGGAGAAAGATTCACGGGCCGCAACGGTGTACTCGGGTGAGAGCCGTTACAGCATGGTAATTGCGCTGGGTTATTTGCTACATTGAAAAGAAATGCGTCGGGAGGTGATTCTTTGTTTTTGACTAGAGCTGGCATATGCATGTCACAATCGGAGGCATGGACGGCGGAGATCAACTTTCAATGATGTCCGGATGAAGTCGAAGACTGTCCACGACCACGACACGATCAGAGACGATCAGACATGTGTTGAGCCACGAGCCCATGAGGCGGCGCTTGCGCAGGTACACGTCGTAGAATCCTCGGAATAGCTAGCAGCGAGTTGCACGTCATGGGGTTTGTCGTTTCGGCACAGCGACGAGCGGTCGGCCTTGATGCACGAATGGACATGGCGCCATTTGTGGTCTTGAAGGCAACAAGGATGCGCGAGACTTGCACCTTGCGCACGAGCTCGTTCCCAGTGACCGGCTCGAGGGCATCCAGGCCAACGAGAACCATTTCGGCATATTTCTCGGCAGCGCAGCGATCGCAGAACTCGGCTGGAATGTCCTTGACGACTTGCGCGACGCAAAACTCAGAAACCTCTGCCGACGTCCACACGTGCAGGTCGTGCTTGTAGTCGGGCGGCGTTGGCTTGGGCGTGCTGTACTGGGACTCTTCGGCCGCAATGGTGGCTTCGCGCTCCTGGACCTTGGCCTTGAAAGTCGTGAGGCATGGTCTTGTGCTGGTCGACAGGGTGCGATAAAACGTCAACGAGCGGTGGCGGCGTATTGGAGCACAAGAGACGGCGGTTGGTAGGCGGGCACCTGTCGTCGGGTCGTAGAACGACTTAACGAGCTTGTTCCGCAACACGCACGTGGACAGGCGGTGCACGCCGAGGTCGCGCAGCAACCATCGCTCGACCACGGCAATCGAGTGCGTGAAGCACTCGGGCAATTTGGCAAAGTCGATGGTGGGTACGTCCCTCGAGCCATAGGCGATGGCCTGGTACGCGCTAGGTGTGCCGAGGTCGGGAAGCGGCATGGCATGTGGGCCATGACCCTTCTTGATGGTACCATGCCCAGAGTCGGTGGCCGAGGGGCAGCGACTCAATGAGGAGACGCGAGACTTGCCCAATCGCGTAGGCCGCAAACATGGACGCGACTTTGATGGGAACAGCGCCGGCCACATTCTTGACCTTTTGGGCAGCTGTGGATACCTTGGCGCACACATGGGTCTCTTTTGTGGGCTTTTGTGGCGAGCTACTGGTTTCCTTGGACGTTTTGGCTTTGGCCAGGCCGGCAGTGGAGGCGGCCGACAAGGCAAGGGCAGCGAGACGAGGGGCAGAGAATGGGTTCATTTTTGTTGCAAGATGGGGCTATTTTGGATTGCATAAATGCGAGTTCGGGAGGGCTGCAGATATTGACAGATTCCGGGTTGAGGAGAGAGATAAGGGCGGATGACAGAGGGATGCCAAATCCTTTTGTCGATTTCCTGCCGGATCTGACTGGCTGTGGCAGCAGCAAGCTCCATCGCGAGCTTCAACGAAACACGATCATCTTGTTCCAGTTGGTTGAGCTTGAGCTCGCGATTCAACCGACCTAACGCCAATTCGTGTCTCCCACCCTTCGCGACCGTTCGTTCGTGCCCTCAAACGGGTAAGTGATAAAAAAGGAACCATGTGCATGGGCTCTGTCTTCGAGGTCTGAATTGGAACGCTCCACTTGAGTCACCCTGACACATGTATCCATTTGCGGCAAGATGCCCTTGTTAGAATGTCGCGCTGCAGGCGGAACAATGCATGCTCGGGTGAATAATAAAGGCCAGCTGCCTATCGACATAGAATTTCCACGGTTTCTCCGACATACTTGATGCTTGGTGCACATGGGGGGTATACGTGGATGAGCTGGCCCCAATCCCGAACCCGCAGCAGCAATATGGACATTGTGACTCTGCTCGAAACCTATGGCCCCATGGCGCGAAGCGCAACATGTTGTTCTGCACCCGACAGCCGAAAACTGGATGAGGTGAAAAAACCCGTTGGACTCAAGTCATTTGGGGAAAAGAAACTGAGGACTCCTTCCGTCGTGAAAACCAGCCAAAGCGAACCGCTAACGAACGAGCATGCAACATCTCAATTCCTAGGCGCGCTTTCCTGCAACTCTTCCTGATACACACACATTATGACCTCAATGATGCACCAACTCGATATAGAGCCAGTCTCGGGATCAACTCAAAGGATCCGTTGACATACATACCCCATCACGTGGTCGCGAGCTCAGTCAAGTGTATCACAGTTTTGGGGTCAATCATTTAGCTCAGATTCTGGTGAGTGTAGCGATGTCGAGGTTCTGCCTGTCACTCTGAATCGTTACCAGCCATGTTGCCTGCTCGCGAACGACGGGTCAAACCAACTGCTGCTGCCGAACTTGTGGCAAATGACGCCGAGAATTGATGTATGTGCTCGATTATCGATTGTTGCGGTGCCTTCTCCAGCTGGTAGCTGACACGTGATTGAGAGAAGAACAGCCACAAGAGGCGCCGACTACCCTCACTGAGGATGACATGTCGCGCCTTTTTGTCCTAAAGCGATGCCTGACGTTCATCTTCAGTCTTACTGGTCTTCACGAATGTGCAATTATGGTTGTCGCCCGAGAAATTAGCGCCTGCAACGCGTGTGGGCGTCGCATTGACGCGTCTGGGCAGCGGGAGGGGAGGATGGGTGAGAGGAAGGTGGACAGACATCGTCAGCCATACCAACTCTGTACTTGCCTGGAAGATTGGGAGGTGGGGAGGGGGGGAATGCACCGGGTACATTGCTGGAGGTCGGAATGGCTTGACGTTGAGGTCGCTTGTGAGGACCGAATCGACGGAAGACGTCTTGACCAGCTGGAACCAGGTTGCTTGGGCGACCGGTTCAGAGCTCGAAAGCAGCGGAAAGCCGGACAGCTGGGAAGCAGAGAGGGCTGAACCATGTAGATCATCAGCTTTCCATTGTCATGGCAGCACATTTATGCACTGCATGGGCAAAACTGACGCATGTGGCCTCTCAAGTATCGAGTCAAGTTTACGCAAAGGCCTCATCCATTCACATTTAACGCATTCCCTGCAAGTCCAACACTCCCCCGTCACTTCCGGAAAACTTCGGACTGTAGAGCCACCGGCAGTTGCAGCAGGCCCATGGCCATTACACTCGTCCATCCACCCAGCCAAAAACTAGCCTCAAGCCCAACGACGAAAAGGAACGATGCCGAAGAAGAAATCAGATCGGGGATACTGTCTATTGTGCCCTACCAAGGGTGAGCACCAAGGCCTCAAGAGCAAAAGTAGCTTCCTGTCCAGCCATGCACGTTCACAAGGGCATCAGCAGGCCTACGAGCAATGGCGATTGGCGCAGCGCGGCAGCGGCGGAACCTATGGCGAGTCTTTCACATTTGCCACGGCCAACGATTTCTTTATCGAAGCAAATGACATGGTATGCAGAATCTCTCGCTTTGACAGCGTCAGATGTGTTTACAGAACTAACGCTTAGTCACGGATTGGCGTGCTTTACAGGTGAGGCCAGCTATTGTCAACAAATTCTTTGATTGGGATCTCTGGTATGAGCCCATCAAGATGAGTCGTACGGGCCGCCCAACGTAGGTATGTCACTTTTTCGCACACCCACCAAGCGCGATTCTCACTGATTCCCGCTTTTCGCACACCTCACAGAACTCCTCCTCCGCCTATGTCAACTCAGTCAGGCCTGCCTGACTCATCTCCTCGCTCGCCCGCGCCTCCGTTCACACCTCACCATCCAGCCCAACAACCATCCAGCAGCAGCAAGGCAACGATTTAGCTCCGCTGGCACTCGCCCATTCCTCTCAGCACAACCATCCTCGTCAAGAGTCGAGCTCATTTATTTATCCTCGCCTGTCAACGTTTCCCCAGGATTTCAACCAGCGCGATTTCGAGGAAGTCTCCATTTGTCAGACGAGCTCTCCAATCATGCGGCTATACAGCTTCTTGGAACGAGGAGTCGATGGACACATTGCCCCACATGCAAACAACAAAATGAACAAGCATACATATGTACAAAGTCATTCAGACAATACCAGCCACAATATGGGAGAAAATCAAAACGCAACCCATCGTCGTCCTCATCGCAAGTTCTTGATGTTGCGTTTCGCCTGCTGTGCAAACTCTTCTGCTTTTTTTGCCGCTACATACACACGTTATCATACCTACCATCAGACCTCGACGGTCTCCGTCCCAGACGACGACGAGCACATGTACGTACCTGCTTTACTGGCCTTGTCTACGTGAATTTCGGACTGCCGAACAAAAGCATGAAACATGGGTGACCGTAGCAACGCTTGTGTAATGTACTTTTGAGCCATGGGTGCAAATGCGACGAGCGCGCTGGAAGGATGAAATGCACAATCCTTGTGAGGCGGGGCTCGCAGGTTGAATGACGAGTGGGAAGGGGGACGAGCAGACGGACCGTGCGAGAATCGGAAACACCATGATGGGCTGGCTGGGATGTTGCTTCGAAATCGAGTCGAGCTCAAGTTGGACTATGTGCGCGGAAATGCCAGGGATGCAAATGGATGGAGTTGGGAGGGCGACGGCGACGGAGGTTTGGTCGACGTTGGACACGACGTTGAGAGTATCGGAGGTATGCTGTAGACCAGGCGCCAATGCAATTCGATTGCTCAAGGTATCATTTGGTCTGCATGGGTCAAGTGTGTGGTTGGCAGTTTCATAATGCACCTGCATTGACGATCGGCGACCCACAGTCGAGACGCTCTCGGAGAAGATCGGCCACCAACTGCAATCGACACAAAAAAAAAGCCCAGATCAAGATTCGTTCCATTTCATTTCCATTCATTCACTGTATTGAATCACCGATTTGTCGGGTGGATGTTTGGTGGTGGTGGGGACAGAAGCGCAACACATGCGGGGCACACTTGGAGAGAGGAAAGAGAAAACCGAGAAGAAAAAATGTTTACTTCATACATGTAAAGGAGAAAAAAAAACGCAAGGATGGGGAACTTGTGGCAAGATCAACAACAAAGAAACTAAGCGAATTGTGGGATTGCACAACACGGGGGGCCCAGCAAAAAGTCCCAAGTTGCAAATGCAATGGCTAGTGAAACTTAGTTCTTGGCCTTGGCAGCCTCGGCAGCGAGCTTCTCGGCAGCAACAACGACATCCTCAATAGGGCCGCACATGAAGAAGGCCTGCTCGGGCAAGTGATCGTGCTTGCCGTCGAGAATCTCCTTGAAGGAGCGGATCGTGTCCGACAAACGCACAAGACGGCCTGGGGTGCCAGTGAAGACCTCGGCCATTTGGAAGGGTTGCGACATGAAACGCTCAATCTTACGGGCACGCTCCACAGTCAACTTGTCGTCCTCAGACAACTCGTCCATACCGAGAATGGCAATGATATCCTGGAGCGACTTGTACGACTGGAGAATCTTTTGCACGGCCGTGGCAATCTCGTAGTGCTCGCCACCAACGATACGGGGGTCGAGGATACGCGACTTGGAGTCGAGGGGGTCGACAGCGGGGTAAATTCCCTTCTCGGAAATGGCACGGGAAAGCACAGTGGTGGCGTCCAAATGGGCAAAAGTGGTGGCCGGAGCGGGATCCGTCAAATCATCAGCGGGCACGTAAATGGCCTGCACCGAGGTAATGGAACCCTTCTTGGTGGTGGTAATACGCTCTTGCATGGCACCCATGTCGGTGGCCAAGGTGGGCTGGTAACCGACAGCCGAGGGAATACGACCAAGCAAGGCAGACACTTCGGAACCGGCCTGGGTGAAACGGAAAATGTTGTCGACGAAGAAGAGCACGTCTTGACCTTCGACATCACGGAAGTACTCGGCAATGGTGAGGCCGGTAAGGGCAACACGGGCACGGGCACCGGGGGGCTCGTTCATTTGGCCGTACACGAGAGCGCACTTTGAGTCGCCATCGAGCTTGATGACACCCGTGACTTGCATTTCGTGGTACAAATCGTTACCCTCACGGGTACGCTCACCGACACCGGTGAAGACCGAGAAACCACCATGGGCCTTGGCCACGTTGTTGATGAGTTCTTGAATCAACACAGTCTTGCCGACACCAGCACCACCGAAAAGACCAATCTTACCACCCTTGGCGTACGGGGCGAGCAAGTCAATGACCTTGATACCGGTCTCGAGAATCTCGGGGGTGGTGGTCATGTCAACAAACTCGGGAGGGTCGGCGTGGATGGGCAACTTGGTCTTGGCCGAAATGGGACCACGCTCATCAATGGGCTCGCCAATCACGTTCATGATACGGCCCAGGCACTCGCGGCCGACGGGGATCATGATGGGGGCGCCCGTGTCGAGCACCTTTTGGCCACGCACAAGACCCTCGGTACCGTCCATGGCAATGGTGCGCACCGTGTTCTCGCCGAGATGCTGGGCAACCTCGAGGACGAGGCGGATGTTGTGGTCTTGGACCTCAAGGGCGTTGAGAATGGGCGGGAGGGGGCCATCAAACTGACGTTGGATATTAATTCGAGATGTGTGAGTGTATGTGTGTGTGAGAGAGAGCCAAGTGGGTAGATAGACGGAGATTGTGGTCATCAACATTTGCAATGATGATGGATGGGCGGCGGGAGGGAGGAGGAGACTAGCAAGACGATTACATACCTGGACATCGACGACGGCACCAATGACCGACTTGATCTTGCCAGCGGCAACGGCGCCGGCGGCGGGGGCGGCCGAGGCCATGGTGCGGGCCAGGGGCATGCGCTGCGCAACGGCGCGGACGGCGGAGCGGGTGGCGTTGAGCATGGTGCTTGGTTTGGTGGAGTGTAGAGAGTGGCGAGGTGAGTTTGGGTGGTCGTCAATACAGTCACACTGAGCAACACTCCAAAAGCAGGCAGAGAGTGGGTGGAGGCGATGAGTGACGAGTGTGTTGTGTTGCGTGCGTTGACCTGAGTGGGGGCGCCCGTTGGCAGTCGACCTCAAGTGTTGATCCGATCCGATCATCTGATGTCAATCTGCCTCCAGCTCGATCGGCGACCCACCGCTTTCCGTGTTTTCTCGACGTTCCGAGGAGCAAGCCACATCGCCTGCACGTGCAAGCAATCGACCACCACAGGGGCCGCCGATCGATTCGCACACATGAGGACGATCCATCGCGTCTCACTGCTCGTGCACTCGTGCGTGTCCAATGAGTCGTCTTGCTCTGATTGATGAGATGTCTCAGTCTGAGTCCATGACAAGTCTGCCGATGCAAGTCTACTTGATGCAACACTCATACCATCACTGCCCACTCTCCAGCTGATTGGTCCACACTCTCCGACCACTCAAGCATCCACCAACAATCATGGTCCGCTCGTCGACTGTCCGTTGACCTCAGGCTGACCTGACCACAGTGACTCACACCCAGAATTGCAACGAACCAACCAACAGGCCAAGGGAGTCTCTGCCGACGACAAGCGTAAGCGCATGCTTGAAATCTTTCACGAAACTGTACATGCTCTCCTCCCCCTTACTTCCTCCCTTGCCCAAACACCAACCGACCTCTATCCCGCCATGTTCGCTTCACTCTCGTTTTGCAGAAGGACGTCTACACCCTCAAGGACCTCGAAAAGATTGCACCAAAGACAAAGGGAATCAGTACGTTCGATGGATTGCTCTACCCGTCGTCGTCGTCGCCTTCGTTGTCTTGAGAATCGGGCCTGACTCTGGCCCACGAAACCAAAAACAACAACAACAACCAAAGCTTCCCAGTCTGTCAAGGAAGTCCTACAACAACTCGTCGACGATGGTGAAGTCATGTGCGAAAAGATCGGCTCGTCCAACTACTTTTGGTCCTTTCCCTCGGCCGCCGTCAAAGCTGTATGTTGTTTCTCGATCAGCCATCCCATCATGTCCCCTTCTCCCAGTCAGTGGGTTTGCTCACCTACCGACGTGATCTATTCACATCCTATGATAGAAACGCCTGCAACTCGACTCCCTGACATGCCAATCTGCCGACCTGACCCAAGACCTAACCCAGCTGCAATCCTCGCTTGCCCGCGCCACCGTCTCTCGCGAACCCACGCCCGACCGGCTTGCCCTGTTGGCCGAAATCGAGCAGTTGCAAGCAGACATTGCGGCCATGCAAGTGGAGCTCGAGTCGTACCGGGACTGCGACCCGGAAGTACATCAGCAAACACTTGCACAAGTGGACGTGTGCAAGCAAGGCGTGAATCGGTGGACGGAAAACATGTTTGCGTTGCAAGGGTGGGTCAGGGACAAGTTTGGCAGTGAGAATGCGGATGGGTTGTTCAAGGGGTTTGGCGTGCCAGAGGATTTGGATACGGTTTGATTATGCGGGGGGGGGGGGGGATGATTTGCTGCGGTGGGTTGCTGCAGCGACTTTGTTTGTATATCTATATCCAATGTATGTGCTCGTAAGTACTCTGCCCTTTGTCACTTGTGCAGCAAGTTGTGCTCCAGCTTGTAAATGAATGTGGTGGTTGGACGAGAACTGGGAGGCGTCACAGATGAGAGGTTGATTGCATGATCGGGCAAGGACGAGTTGAGTTCGGCCGAGTGGCGCCTCACGGCGTTGTCATGAAAGACACGTCAGGTTGGGCGCATGCCTCTCCACTCGGCCAGATGTTTCCTCGAGCCGTGAGACAATTTCGCATTCCCGCCACAAGTTTCTCGTCACAGCCAATAATCGACTGTCGGGATACCTTCGCCATCCGTGCTCTTGTCGACCGACTCCTTGGGTCCGCCATCGCGTATATGTGTTGCCTGACAGTCAGTCACCAACAGGTTTTCTCGCACTTCTCTTTCGATTACTGCACAACCGATTGAATTCCATGTACCCAGTCATTCTCCCGCTGGTAGACCAAATTTACGACGGAGCGACGCCCCATACATACCCACCAGTCCCTGCCCGCCTTGCCGCTATTAGTAGTTGACCGCCGTGTCAAGTCCACACCCGCTTCAGTCACTCGAGTGCTGCGATCCATCATCCATTGCGTCGCCAGTCGCCACTCAGCGTGCCAAACCTGCTGCTGCTGCGCTTCGCTGGCCAACTATTGCAAGAAATCATCCGCATTCCGCTTGCATTCACATCCAGGCCAGGCCACTGTACCTCATTCAAAGAGGTTGGCGCTGCCAACAGAGTTGCGGCGGGACCATCTACTGTGCTAGAGTAGCAACCAAGCGAGCGCCTGTTGCACAAAAGGCAAACGCTGCCCGCCATCCACCAAACGTGTGATAGACTGTTGTCTATTGACCATTGTCTCCTTACCTTCTGGTATGTCCACTTTCCAGTGACTCTGTCCGGTGGTGAACCGACCAACCGTTTCTACATCCATGTTGTCTGGCGGAGGGATGGATGGATCGCAGATTCGCACATTTCGTGTTTTGCTTTTGCATCAATTTTTGAAAGTGTGGCTGACTTCTTAATTTTTTTTATTTCTTATTGAGGATGTCTCCCCGCGCTCGCTCTTGCATTATTCTTCAAACTCTGACTGGCAATTAAGCCATAATACCATGCCATCGTCACCTCTCGCAACGGAAATGCCCCCGGCGCCACCCGCAATCACCACCAACATCGATACCAACACCATGACAGACCATCCACCATTACCACAACAACAACACACGCCACCGTCACCTGGGGCCACCACCGCCATTGCCCCACCTTCTTCCGCCTCTTCTGCCTCCTCCTCCGCCAACAAAGTGTCGCCGTCCCCGGCAATCGACATTGAAGCTCTCAAGCAACAAGCCCTCGCCACACATCCGCGCCCGCCACTCCCGCCACCGCCTGCCGCCGACACCCACTCTCCAGCGACGGCGTCGCCGTCGCCCTCTTCGGCATCCATCTCGCTGCGCCGCCGGTCCATCGTGGGCATTCAAACCACGCCTGGGTCCGTCACGCCCGTGCTCTCGTCCACCCAGCTGCTTCCGTCAGCAGGTCCTTCGGCCGAGGACGCCCAAGTGGTGTTTGAGCTCGAACAACAACTGGACCTGGTGTACCATGACGACGATGTCAAGCACGAGTTGCAGGCGGCCTTTTTTCGCGCGTGCACGGCTGGCGATGCGCGCAAGGTCGGGTACTTGCTCAAGCATTGTGCGGGCGACGTCAATGTCAATGCAAAGGACGATTCGGGGTGCACGGGATTGATGCTGGCAGCGTGCTTTGGTCACGAGGCCATGTGTAAGCTTTTGGTGGAGGAGGGGCGGGCCGAGGTGGATGTTCAGGATAACAGTACGCTCTTGTGTTTAATTCGTCTGCTCTCGAATCTCATCTCATCTCATTTCTTTGCTCACGTGTGCCCTCTGCGAATTGAATATACTAGATGGATGGACCGCGCTCATGTGGGCAACCAACAACAACCGCGACGCCATTGTGGAATACCTGCTGGACCACGGCGTCAACCCAGACATTTCGTCCACAAAGGGTCGCACCGTCAAAGACTTTCTCGAGCGCGCACACCTTCCGCAGCGTGACAAGCTCCAGTCCATCTTCTATTCGGACACCCGCTCCAACTACACATCAGGCCGGCGGTCGTCCACAGGCTCATCCGACGGTGAAGGCTCCCTTGGCGCCGCAACCTCCATCACGTCGCTCACGTCCGAGTCGTACTATGTCCCCTCCCTGTATGGCGTCGACTATCGCGAAATGTGCGACATTGTCGGCACCACTGTCCCCGCGCAACTTGTGCACATTGGCAAGGACAATCTCGGCAACGAAGAACTGCCACCGCCGCCGCCGCTCATTGACTTGCAAGTGTTTCTCAACGAAGAGGAAGAGGGACTCATCGATTTTGACTGGGACGGCACGTGCCCACCCGACCAAATGTTTGTGTTTTCCGAATCGGGCCTCGACCACCTGCTGCACGTGGCCATCCGGCGGCTTTCGGACCCGGCCGTGATCCGCTCGCAAAACAACAACCCGGCGGGCTTTACGCGCCGGCCCGTGTCTGCCAATGTGCTCTTCTTGGCCGCACGCTACGCGGGTTACTACGGGTCGCAAGACATGCTCGACACGCTGTTTGCACGTGCACTCGACATGCTTGAGCAAGTGTTGCGCCCCAAAAAGCACGACATGATGTTTCTCGGGTACTGGCTTGCCAACTGCTCGCGCTTGCTTTACTTTTTGAAAAAGGATGCCGGGCTCGTGGTGTCGACGCTCGCGCATCAAGTGCGCCTCAACGAGTTGATTCAAGATATCTTCATGGCGCTCATCAAGGACGCACAGCAGCGGTTGGCAGGCATTCTCGATGCCGCGCTCTTGAATCACGATACGATTCCGGGGTATACCAGCATTCGGTTCAGGGAGCGCAAGACTGCCAGTCCGCCGCCAGAGCTCGCGGCAGATGACGACGGCGGGTTGGGCGGCATGTTGCGGCGGGCCTTGTCGACCAGTTCGGGACCTGCAGGCAACGGCGGCGGTGCGGGACTCGGGTCGGCCAATGGAGCAACGAGTGCAAGTGGAAACACGACGCCGCCAAAGTTGTCAAACATCAATCGGTTGTCGTCCTTCTTCTCGTCGTCGGGCTCGATCCACGGCGGTATTGGCCGCGGCGGCGCATCCATAGGTGTTGCTTCGTCTTCGTCTTCGTCGTCGTCGCCCGTTCCTGGCCGCCGCCGCGCAGGGACTAAATCGGGCGGCAAGCGCACTCCGCGCACCATCACCACGGTGCTCTCGTCCACACTCTATGTGCTGCAAACCTTCCAAATCCACCCGTCGCTTGTGCATCAAGCCATTGAGCAGCTCTTCTTTTACCTGGGCGCCGCCACATTCAATCGGCTGCTTGCGCGCCCCGAACTGTGCTGCCGGTGGAAGGCCATGCAAATTCGCATGAACCTGTCACACCTCGAAGACTGGGTGCGGTCCAACCCGATCCCGGCGCCCAACAAGGACTCGTTCACGCGCCACTTGCAACCCGTGATCAGCTTGCTGCAAATGCTGCAAATCGTGACACACTTCAAGACACTCGAGTCGTTCACGGACGCGCTGCGCGAATCCGATCACTTGGCCATCTTGAACTGGAGCCAGTTGCGGCGTGCGCTCGACCTTTACACGTACGAGGAGGACGAGGCCGAGGTGGCGCCCGCCATTGTCGAGTACATTGCCCGGTGTGCCGACCGTAGCATGAGCGATCCCAAGGCCGTTCGGCGCATGCAACGTGCCGGCGGCGACGATTTGGATGTGGACGAGGACGACCAAGAGTACGACTCGGACGAGGCCGTGGGCGGGGGCGTGCGTGGCCGGCGCCGGCGTGCCGGATCCGATTCTGCGCATTCGGCCATTGACTTGAGCATCACGGCTGATCTCGAACCTTCACGTGTTGCTGGTGATCCACTCGCGTCGCCGCCCTTGTCGCCGCCGCCCCTCGACGAGCATGGCGTACCGATTTATCAAACACCCGAAGGGTCGCCTACCATCAAGGCACACAAACGCAGGTCTAGCACACCCAACAAACCCGTCAAGGGGCCCATGGTCGTGATGCACGCAAACACGCACGCGCACGCGCACGCCAATGCCAACCAGTATGCGTACTTTGTGCTGGACGAGGCGTATTGGATGCCGTTTGCCGTGCCCACCAATGTGGGCGAGCGCGTCATCTTGCGTATTGTTGATGGCGACGAGAGTTATATTGAGGAAGCGCCCGTCTTGACGCAGGAGGTGGTGGATATGTTGGATGGAAAGTGCTAAACGGATCGATCATCTTGGGTGCTCTTTTTTTTTTTTTTTCTTTTTTTCTTTGTTCCCCTTCGAGTGTTGTTTTGTGCCCTGCTGGTGGATTGTACCTCCACGCATCTTCATCTCGTTATGTTTTTTTTTTCTTCTTCTTCTTTGTCCCTCTCTTGTTCTTACCGTTGGAGTTGTCATCGGTGTCGCTCCTGTCATGTACCTTGCACCCACCCGCCTTTCCTGATCGTTTAGTGTACTATCGCCCAATCCGGTCCAGACGACCACTTGATGTTGATTGCTTTGCTTTTTGTCGCTTTCTATTTTTTGTTTGTTTGTTCCCGTTGTTGTTGTCGTTGTCCATCTTCTCATTACCTACCTATGCCTCTTTGCCTTAAGATTACACCTACACCTCTTATACAGTCACACATTGTATTGATTTCTAATGCACATGCACGGTGACATATGGATTTGGTCTCACTATTTATATTTCACTCACATGTCAACCCCACATGTTCATTTCCGTTGCAAGGCATAAGCAACGCGATCTGGCGCCTGACACACACAGAGAGAGTTGAAAAAAGGGTGCCACTGGCTCTTTGTATACTTATTGCGATGGATCTCAAGCTAAACATCAAAGCTTCAAAAAGCCGGCCATCCCCCTTGTTGTTTGTTGTGCCCATCACGCCAACTCCATGGCCTCATTCAACAACAGTCCCTCTTGAACTCATCTCACCATGCTGCGCCTTGCCACCGCCTTTCCAATCACCAACACCACCACGGGCGCCCTCATACGTGCTGTCCAACAACCCATGGCCACGCTCGCCCGGCCCGCCATCTCGCGCCTGTCGCCGCCACGCCCGCCCGTTGTGCCCGCGGGCCACGCGTTCCCACACGCTCCGCGTACACCTCCGCTACCTCCTCCTGCCTCCTCTCAAACTCGCCACGCTGGGCCGCTGCGTGTAACGCGGCCCATCAAGCGCTACTATTCTGCGCCGCCTGGTCACCAGCATCATCCGTTGACGGGTGAGCCACCTGCGGGCGTGTCGGGATCGCACATGAACGCAAACATTCCCGAGGGATTGGATGAGGCGTTGCAGAGTAAAGGGAAGCGGTGGGTCGAGACGGCCGCCAGCGACTCGGAAGCGGTATGCCAATTGACCGAGGTGTGTATGGGGGCACGAGCTGACATGTTGGGGTCGTGACATAGATTGTCAAGGCGGAAAGGTCGGGCAAGAAAAAGACATCCATCAAGCAGTTGCAGAGGGAGACGTTGAAGGGGCTGCGGCATGAGTAAAGTGACGGATAACACCGTCGTGATGGGTGCAAAGTAGCACCGCGAGCAAGCGAGGGCCAGAGGCCATATTGTACATACATATCGAGGGGCCGGCGGCCAGAGATCCTTCGTCGATGGTTGTTGTGGGATGTGTTACGCTTCATTATTGTCCCAGTGTTTGGTTTTCAGATGTCATTCCGTTTCAATTTATTCATTGTCACATTCCACCACACCATTTGAATTGCACAGGTGGGCAAGCACACGTGCCCGATTCATTGCCTTTTGCTCCATTTCCGCGCCATCGTCCTGCCCCTGCCGTATGCCGACGTTACTTTATCTTGCAGCCTCACGGACGGACGCTCTGCTCTCTTGCCTTCAATTCCGCCGCTCCTCAACTGCAACAGCCAAAGGTACACTAAGCGATCCCGGTGGCGCTTGGCTTGCGTTCCGATCCACAGCGAATCGCGACTCGGCCGGCCCAGCCGAGTCGACTGTTGTCGAGTATACCGCTGCGTGCAAGTCGCGGCCCAGCGTGGTGGAGCATAGCTGAAAGTTGAGCGCGGCAGCGAAAAAGCCAACGAGCACACCGGCGCCTGAAACGCATCCAGTACGTTGGTTAGTACATCAGGCGACAGATTGCGGCAACACGCTTGGGCCGTGCGGCATTGTGGCGCCCATGGCATCCAGTCGCTCCCATCGTCGACAAATAAACTCGAGTGAAGGTAACCACAACTAGAAAACGACCGCGTCTGGAAATGCCAACCTGCTAGCCACACGGCCAATCTGACCCAAATCACTCAACTCAAGGGTGGGCAGGAACAGCGGTACACATACCAGCAGCACTTGCCACTGCGGCATTTGGTGACACCTTTG
This sequence comes from Catenaria anguillulae PL171, assembly GCA_002102555.1. NCBI lineage: Eukaryota > Fungi > Blastocladiomycota > Blastocladiomycetes > Blastocladiales > Catenariaceae > Catenaria > Catenaria anguillulae. The sequence continues at coordinate 104,285 of MCFL01000029.1, read as the reverse complement.
CCAATTTCGCCACCACAAACGTGCCGACGGCTGCGCCACCCAAGTACTTGTACCCTTCCATCATGGCCAGCTCCTGGCACTTTTTCATCGGGACCAAGTGCGGGTTCTCGTGCGCGATGCGGTCGCGCAGGGAGCCGCCGCGGCCGGTTTGTGCGCCAAACTGGTCGCGATCGGTCGCGGGTGGGGCCGGGGCGAGCGGGTTGTCAGGTGGAGGATGCGGAGGGTTCATTGTTTACTGTGGAGTTCATGCATAGAACGACTGTCGATATACTTTTGATATTCTATCTTCATAATCGCTTGATGACAAGCTGGCCAGGGTTGCATGCATGTGTTCCAGGAGTGGTTGGTCCATGGATCGCAATCTCAGAGAATGGTCTCGCACTTGTTGCACTCAACCGAAAGTATACTGCTGGTCACTTTTCGCAATATCATCGCCATGAGACAGTCATTCCGAGTACTCTTTGTGACATTTGCGGCCGTCGGCGGCGGCCTCGTCGGGTTTTACTACCAGGACAAGGCCAAACAGCGCATGATTGTACCTTGCTGGTCCAGATGTTGTCTCGCGCCATTATCTGCTCGGAAACTGACGACTGTTCTTGCGCTCAATGATAGGAACAATACATGAGCAGCTTATCGAATGAAGAACTCGTCCGTGGACTCGATATTCGGCACAAGGATCAGTCACACTCGGCGGATGGGAGCCGAGGGTCGTCAGAAAGAGCTTGAATCGCCTTCTTTGCCGACCAAGGTGCATGCACAGATGGACAGGATATGCAAATATTGATACATTTTTACATGTTTAACCAGCCTTCAAACTCATGTCTCTTGCCTTGTCCATTCGCCTCATGTGCACGCCATGAACATGTGTGATTCCCGATGCAAGTCCATGAAGGTGCCCACTTCAGTTGTGTGTCCAATCTCCACATGGACGTGGGCTCGGTCATAAGCATGTCCATTGCGGTGTCCACAAGCATCGTAAATCGCGTCAACGTGGAAATGAATTAAACAGATGCACGCAGATGTGGACAGATGTGGACAGATGTGCTGACAGTCACGTCGCCGATTGGCCTCTTTTCGCAGGTTGTCACAGGTGACCGCCTGTGCAACAGGTCGAGGCAATATTGACTCAGATGTGAAGAAATCACTGCAGGTGCTTGCAGATGCTTGCAGATTCCAGGCTCGCATTTACACAGCGTATACCCGCAGATGCACACAGATGAAATGATATGTGAGCGGCTCGAAGAATGTCATGGCAGATCCAGACGGCGAGTGATGCTCGACCTCGGAGCATATTAAGGGATAATGACGAAATAAATCTATTTGTATAGTATCCACCATGCAATCTACCGAAGTACATGACACACGGACACATACACGCCCTTCTAAATCCCCTGCCGTGCCGCCAGATGCAGCCCAACCTTCTTCCGCACCTCTTCCTCCAAAAGCGCCACGAAGCTTGCCTCCAACTCATCCGCGAACCCGCAAGCAGGCGAGTGAACCCGCAAGACTTGCTCACTCGCCTGCTTGCGATCCAATCCGGCAACGAAACGCTTGTACAGGCCATCCACGCACGAGCCCACTGCCTTGCCGACCTCGGTCATACCCAAATGCTCCGCAAGCAATGGAGAGATCTAAAGACACGATATGGTAAAGAAAAAGGTAAGGAAGAATAAGGAGCTCCACTGAATCAACAATTGAAACCATTGTTCGTACAAGGGAAAAGGCAGTTGCCACAATGGGCACGGCATATGGGCGGAGGCAATCCGAGCGAAGAGGGCCACCGTCAACGGCGTGAGCAACGTCAATCGCGGCCTCGCCCAGCGGGAATTCTACAGGAATCAATGGTAAGCAAACATAAGGAAAGTTCCAAGCAACAGACGAGGTCAAGATCAATGACGTACGAGATCCCTCCGGTCAAAAAGTCCACAATGACGACCCTCATCAACTCGCTGAGCGTGCCCGTGGCCCCAGTGAGGTCGTCCAAAACGATCCCACGGCGCCAGATCGAACATTCGACAATGTTGTCCGCACGCGCCGCGCCAACCGCCGCTTTGGCCTCGTCCAAAACGACGGCACCGTTCTTGACGGCAAAGCGACTCCCCTCCTTGGGCTTGCCGGCGGTCATGCGACCCAGGGTCTCCTTGACGCGGACTTTGGCTTGCGGTGTGCCACGGCTGAGGTGGCTCACGAACTGGAGTGTGCAAGATGAAGATCCATGGTGGTCATGGTGAGAAATTGTCGGCATGCGAGACAACGATGGGAAGCGACAAACATGATGGATGTACCTTGGCCTTTGGAACAGGGCTCCTACCCTTCTTACGGGAAACAGCCTTGGCCGACAAGTAGACCTGGTAGAGGCTGTCACCATCCCTCGAGCCGTCGTTGAGGCCCATTGCAGTGATCGTAATTGCGTACGTGAGCGATTGCGTGCAATAGACGCCTTGGTTGTCAAGTGGCGACGGGATCGCGTCGGGCTCGTCTTTGACGGCGGCGTATGCGCCGGTCGGCGGCTTGGGTGTGACCGGGGCGGTGGCGGTGGGTTCGACAGGCGTAGAGCCCAAGGTTGAAGGCGGATCCGAATCCTCGTCGGAGAACTTGACGTCGACATACGACTGTGCAAGCTGTCTCCAACAACATTGCACTGCAGTCAACAGCGAGAAATACACCCCAACACATGAAAGCAAGCAAAGAGAAAATGGGCATACCGAATAGTCGTCCAAATGACTTGGAGCAGGATGCACGCCAGCACCAATTAACTCACCGACGCCGCAGACGCCGCTGCTCCCCTCTCCTCCCTTGCTTTTCTTCCTGTCGCTTCTTGCTCTTTTTCACCGTGGCGACCTTTTGGCTTGTATGTGCTCGCCCTCGGGTATGGCATCGCTGGAGCTGAGGGCGTTCTTCTTGGACTTGTCGGCCGTGACGGGAGCATGCCCGAAGGGAGCAGCGGCGGCTGGAACAGGCGTGCCGGTGGGCGAGGTGGCGGCGGCTTCGTCTCTCAACCATAACAAGTCTGCTCAGTCCATGAGTGGATCGGTGGATCGGAGATCCTGTTGCCGATCCACATTGGCATGCGACTTTGAGGAGCTTCAACGGGTGGGTGCACGTTTCGGGGAGGGCGACGAGAGGATATCGCAGCATACTAACTTACTTTCAGAGTCTTGACTTGGGGTATTTACCAAGTGTTCCTCTAATGTACCTATTTGTAATGATTGTGTGTATTCGTGTGTTGTTATGGAATGTTATAACATTCTCAACGGCAAACATGACAGATCTCTTCATCTTCGCCCGATCGCGACTCCACGTTTCTTCTGTAAATACTCTCAATCGCAATGACGACTCGGCGCAAGTAAATAGATGCAACCATGGCAGCTGCCCCGTCCGAGTCGAATGATCAGTTGGCGGCGGCGCCCTCAACCAGCACCGACCCATCCTGCATTTGGTTTGTGCATACCGGCAATGCAAATCAACTGCTTCCGCCCGAGCTGCTTCACTTGACGCTTTCGCTCGCCAAGCCGACGCCATCGATTCCAGCAGTGTGCTCCATGTTCCACTCCATTTGCAGTAACGGCCATGACGTTTACATTTCCTGGCGCAACTTTGTCCTGCTCGGCGATGGGTGGGTTATCCAGGATCCAAACACGTTGGTTATGCTCTCCGACTTGCCCGAACATCTCAAGTCGCTAATCGTTGGCTCGTCCGCGCGAACCTATTCGAAAGCGACAGGATTTGCGCCGTCCCAACCAGCGCGATCCGATCCGGTCGTCACGGTGAAACTGCTGCGCCAATTGTACAAGAGCACGCTGCTTCGATACTCGCTCAAGCGGGGCGAGATTCCCGAGGACGAGCGAGTGGACGTTGACCCTGAATCGCATATGCTCGCCGCTCTTGACGCCCTCTTTGCGCCACACCTCAAGAACTACCATTGGTGGCGCCCAATGACAGATGCGCTGATTTTGCCCGTGTACTTGCTCCGTGCTAGCCAACTCGATCAGCTCGACGAGTGTTTGCAATATCTGCTTGGGTCACCCATGGGCCGAGAATTGACACTAGCGACCATGACTTGGGCGTCGTGGCAGGCCATTTGCCTCGATGACCGATCCGAAACCAAGCACCTGTTTGAAGGGCTCGCAGAAACGCAAGGCAAGCATCGAAGAGCCCAGTATCCGATTGTTCTGGCAACTCTTGCATTGCTCGAGTGGTCCCTCCCAATGCTCCACGTTGTCATGCGCCACTTCCCTTCGGCACTCACCACGTTGGATATCGCAACTTTTGCGACCTCGGGCTACCCTCGAGTTTTTTCGAGCATGCTGTCGCTCCTTGGATCGTCTCCCTCGCTGCCGGACTCGGTCGATCGTATAATGGACATGCACGAATGGCTCGAAGTGCATAGTGGGCAGCGGTTGGTGTCGCCATTGGCTAGCTTGTGTCGTCCACGTACGCCGCTCCAGTACCTCGAGCAGGTGCTGATCGACATCGATATCCCGCGTCTACGGATGGCCGAACAGGAACACAACGAAGCATTGAGTACGGCAGAAAGGAAAGGCATAGCGGAGTGCATTGGCACGGTTGGCTCGGTCGAATTGTTGTCGCTTGTCCTCAACCATGGATTCGCACTTGGACTGGTCGAGTGGGTCTTGTTGGTTACGTGTGACGTCCAAAAGTGGTGGGTGGTATTGCAGCAGCACGTCGAGTCAAAGGACGAGCAGTGTAATGTTGCGTTTTCTGGTTCGTTCATCTGCCTCTGGACCCGCTGGTGTATGCATTTTGCCACAATCGCTTGATTTCCTATGTGTGTGTAGGTTTCTGGCATGCTGTCCGTGACTCTGTTGTGCACTCAAAAAGCATTCCTCAATACGCCCACTTACTCCAAACTGTTTTGACATCGATTTGCTTGACATGGTTCTGCAACGCCCGAAGGGACACGATTTCTGGCAAGTGATTACCCTCTTCCGCGCACTCAACGGCACTCCCACGCTTCCAGACCCAACCACATCACTTGCCCGCATTCTCACACATTTGGAAACCTCATTCCCACTCCATTCGCCCATGCACTCACGCGAGCTGTGTTGCCTCGCCACCATCTTTTTCTTTATCGGGCATGCCCGAAACCCATCGTTGCCCGTTCACAAGCTCGATTGCATTCACGCGCTTGGCCTCCCCCAACTCGCATCGCTTGTCGCCGCCGTCTTCATGACCCTGGCAATCTTGGACGAGGCGCTGGCAGACTTGATTGACTTTGGCCCGCAATGGCCCGTCGCGGAAGCGCTCGCTGTGTATGCTCTTGGAGTGCTCGATGACTCGCACGAGGACAACCGCCATTCTTTGATTACCTTCATATCAACCTGCAAGAAACACTTGTCGCCATGATCTTCAAATTGGCTCTGATCCCATTTGACGATGACGTGGAGGACGAGTACTCGTATTCTCATGACCCGCAAGTCGTTTGCCGCATCCTTGGCCGATTTGCACAACTTGACCTGCAGTTTGTTGCCATGGCTGCCGTGTACGACGAATGGGAGCCGGATGCGGTCCAGGGCGTATTCGAGTTGATTCCTGTGGCTGAGCAAGAGTATGTTGAGCTGGACGTTGATGCCGCATGGGAACGTACTTGTGTTTATATTGAGCGATTGTACATCCAATAACTTTCTTGTTGTGCGACACGGATGAGAAAAGTGTTCCAATGTTTTGCTGGTGAAAGGCTATGTATACCCTATGAGAAATGTGGACCGGGTTTCATGTGGCAGGGTCGTGGCGTTTCTGTGCCGAAAGAACTTGAAGGCCATTTTTGAGAGGTTGGCCATTCGGGGCATGTGATTCATTCCGGACTGCTGGTTCAATCGCGAGACGAGGAGAAGCGGTATACAAGAAATTATGTTAAACAACCAAACGATATAATGTAAGAGCTCGATGCAATTGTCAGTCGGTGCTATGGAAATCGAATTTGCTCCACTCCCTCCAGCGTCGCCGAGGCAAGCATCCTCGTCGCAGCCCGACACAGCCAGTTTCACGCTCATCCCAGAACTGCTCCAAATCGTGGTGTCTCTTGCTCGTGCACGGTCTTGCATTCCAGCAGCTTGCTCCGAAATCGCTTCACTCTGTACCAATGGCCGCGACGTTCAATTTTCGTGGCGCAATCACCTGCTATTTGGGCCATTTACCTTGGACAATGGCGCTCAACTGACGCGATTCGCGGCCTTGCTCAAGTCCATGCTGCCAACCGCCAATCCCGGGCTGTCTGTCTTTGGGCAGAGACTCGCGGCGACCGGCTTTGCGCCGACCGGCTTTGCACCGACCACTCCATTGCACCCTGATCCGATATTTACCCCCCAGTACTTGTGTTACCTTTTCAAGCACGTCCATCCGCATCAGCAGAAAGTTTCCGAGCAGGGCTCGGCATCCCACTATCAGACTTTCAAACTCGGCCACGGGCCTGCCTTGAGCCCGTTGCCCCGTGGATTCAACTGGTGGATGCCAATCTCACATGGATATCTTCTGCCCGTGTACTTGCTGCGTGCTGGTCAGCTCCAGTTGTTTGAGCAAAGTCTTGGTCTTTTCGTCAAAGCCTCCTCGGGCACCCCACACGTGGAATCTGGTCGCCCGTGGACATCATGGAGGGACTTGGGATTGAACTACTTCGATGACCGTGTGTCGACCGCTTTGTTTTTCCATCGCTTTTGGTTTGCTCGCGACCGCGAGCCTGTACCGTTTCCACTTCTGCTGGCTACATTCGCACTCTTCGAATGGTCGCTCCCGTCGCTGCAACTTGTCCTGCGCCATTTCCCTGCATACTCGCCATTGGATATCGTCCAACATGCCTCTGCAAAGAACGGCGACATCTTCAACACCATGGTGTTGCAGCTGTCACAAGTTACCGAGTCCTTGCCCGATTGCCCCGATCGAATTATTTCCATGTACCAGTGGCTCGATTCGCTCAACGTCCCATATTTGCCGTTTCCGTTGATTGGCGTCATTTCCGACCGTGCGTCGCTCGAGTATCTCAAACAAGTGCTCATTCAAGTGGACGTCCCAAAGGTCCGTGCTGCGTCCGCTGCGGCGGATCAGGAGCTTATGCCCGGACTTGTCAGCTTGCGGGCAAGGCTAGTCCAGATGGTGGTTTCATTCACCCACAGGGTCGGCAACGAAGAACTGCTTGCGATTGTCATTGACGCTGGATTCATGCAGCGGGATGACTGGGCGTCCGTGCTTGCGCTCAATTCGGGAAAGTGGTGGCCTATGATTCAAGCTCGCGTGCCCTTGCGTGAGGATCAGCTGCTTGTCGCAAAACGAGGTTCGCCTTATCATATTCTTCGCACACGACGACTCGCATTGTTGCCACACTTTCCTCATGCCCATTCTTGATTCGCTTCAAGGCCTAAAATGTGCGCTTGACAACGCGCAACCGTCACACACGTCCGCACCACCGTCTGTTCAAACCGTCACTGAACTTGCACGCATGCTCCGATCGGATTTCGGTGTTGACCTGCGTCAGCTCATTGTGGATGACGAAATCAGACTTGTTTCTGGCAATGTTGCGTTGCTGTTGACCGCCCTCAACGACACCACATTGCGGCTCGACCCAATCGCCACGTTGCAGTGGGCCGTTTCACTTCTCGAGGACAGTCCCATGGACTTATCGGAACACCACAAACTCGAGTCGCTCTGCGTAACCCTTACCTTCACTTATCACGCAAGCTCGGAATCGCGACTGGATGACGAGATAGAGCCGATCCATGTGCGACCCGACTATGTGCGCACGTTGCCACGCTCGCACTTTGCCATCTTGCTTGCCGCCATGGTTGTCGCAACCGCCCGCGCCGACCCTTCCTTGAACCGCTTTTTGTTGCCGTTTGAACTCCAAGTGACTACCCTTGGATCCCTCATTACCCATGCCATCGACCCGCATCTCGCCCATTGCGCCTCACCGCCCACTCGTCACTCATTCTTTACCAATGCCACTCCAAGCCTCCGCGCCACCCTCGCCACCACGCTTCGCGACTTGTCGTGCATTCACTCGTGCGAAATCAAAGAGCTCGACCAGCACACATCGGGCAACTTGCGAGATCCAAAGTTTGCCGAATGGCTGCTCTTGCAACTCGCTGCGCTCGACCCGTGGTTTGTCGCGGCCGCGCTCGACTTTTGTGTGGATCCGGGCGTCATGGGATGCGTCCTTGACCTGGTTCCGGAGAAGCTTCAAGCGTGTTCACGGGCGAGCCGGTGGATTGTGGCCATGGTTTCAAGAGACCGGGAGCGTGAGGTTGCCGAGGAATGGATATCGCTTCGAGATGAAGGGGCGTCGAAAGAGGGGGTGCAGCGGATGGTTGGGTGGATGATTGAAGCGGCAAGGTATTCAGGCCAGAATCGCGATCAGTTTTGGACAAGGTTGCAGGAGAAGGTGAATGGGATTGTTGATGGGCTGAGTTAGACTATGGACCAAATGCAAATTGGCACCGAAAAACGAACTTGCATATACTATGCCGACACAAAATGAAGGATAAACTATAGTCACACCAAACGCCAAAACGCAACATCTCCTCAACCTTGTTTTACTTGGTCCCATTCCCAACCTTGTCGCCCAACTCGTACTTGTCCATGTTATCCTCAATGGCCGTCTCCTTGGCCATCTTCCTCGCCTGCCGTTCCTCGTACTGCTTGCGTTGGAAAATGATGCGCTGAATGATATCGTCCGTGGTCAAGTGGTCGCTCATCTTTGGCAGTTCGGCCGACAAGCCGAGCTTACGCGGCAACTCGTACGGGTCGGCGCCATCGGCGTCCTTGTCGTGCTTAGACACAACCACAACCGACACCGGGTACACCTTTTCGAGAACTTCCTTGGATACCTTGTAGGGGGCGCCAATGACCACTTCGTCAACGTGCTAAATGAAACGACGCGAATGAATGTAAGAAAATGACATATCAAGGCAGGTGGATGCAAGAAAAAAAAAGTAATGGCGTACACGGCAAGCAAGCACACTCAACACACGCTCGTGCAAGTTCATGAGCGGGAAGTTGGATCCCTTGACGGCATTGACCGTTTGGTCCTCGTGGACGCCCACGAGCAAGTAATCGCCCAGGGCACGGGCCTTGCGCAGCAACTCAATGTGGCCAACGTGGAACAGGTCGAAATCGCCGTCAACGTAGACGACACGGTCGCCGGGCTTGGGCTCGCGGCCCTCGGAGAATTGAACGATACGGCGCGAGGTCGGCAAGAAGTGCGAGATGGTGGTGTAGGGCGAGGATTTCGAGGCACCCTGGTGAGATAGACGAGCAAGTCAGAGCTTGAACGCAAAAGAAAAGGAGAAACGACTGCAAGTACCGAAGAAAAGCCCTCCAACTCGTCGGACCGGAAGTGAGTGATGGAACTCTGTGCGACACTCGATCTGCGCTTGTGATGGTCCTTGGTCATCAACAACATGCGACCGACCATTTCCGTGGTCGAGACGCCCTGGGTGCGTTTGCACTCGCGGTACCGGTTGGCATTCTTGACCTCTTGGTAGCAATCGGTGCCATCGGCCAAGGTGGTAATGTCATCGCCGTGCACGCAGAAATCGCAATGGTACCGGTCGAGCCACTCGAGCTGGGTAAAGTACGGGGCATTGGGCACCACCACGTCGACCCACTTGCACGCCGCCACGGCCGCGTACCGCTCCTCCTCCTTCATGACGGTGGGGCCCTTGTGGTGCAAAATGTCGGCGTCCGAGTGTACGCCCACGACCAGAATATCGCCCATGGTTTTCGCTTGGCGCAAGGCATTGGCGTGGCCATAGTGCATCATGTCAAAGCACCCGTCAACCCAGATAACAATGGGTTTGCGCGGTTGCCCGTTGGCGCCAATGATCATGTCGGTGGGCTTGCGGCCTGAGGCGTAGATGGCGCCGTCGGCCGGGTCGACAAAGGGCGACACTGGGCGCGAGGTTTGCGGTTGTTGTTGTTGTTGGGCGGCAGACATTGTGTCGGAATCACGACTGTTTGTAGATGTGCATGGAGGGAAAGAGCAAGGCTGGGCGTCGCGAGCTGGCTTCAGGTGGATGGCGAGCAGTTCAGGACAGGGGAGCGTGAGCTTTTATCATCGGTGGCGACCCTACGCCTCGCTCCGCCTGGGGATTGGTTCGGCCCCCTCACGTTTGGCATCACAGACCAGCCCCGGCCCGTCCCGCTTCCAGTGTGGCGACGACGCCTAGGTTTGGGCTCGAGTTGCACCACCGGCGACACTTGCAATCACATCCGACACTGAGCCAGACACTTTCCAACGTGCAACACATGGCGTGGCATTTCTTGTTGGGCACATGCAAGATGCCAGCGCTGATTGGCCCCAGGTCACTTCATCACACGCTTCGAGAACTAGTTTCTATTCAAGCCATAGGGGTGATCACTTGCCAGTGATGGTGAGACATCATGTCTCTGGTCCAGTCAGTTCTGGGAGAGATGAGGCATGGTGGGCTCGAGCTTGGAGGTGTCCTCCAGGCCTCGGGCTGTGCCGGACGAGGAAGTTGAGGAGGATAGAGGCAGTAGGGAGGCAGTCCATTTGGTCACGGCTGAATCGCACTGGCGGCATTCGGGTTTGGGTTTGTATCGAAAGGGAGAATGAAACGAAAAAAAAAAACACATTCAGTGATGATGGCACAAAGTCGGGTTAGAGTGCATCACTGAAATATGTAGTGCATTTATACGTCAGTGACAGATACAGCCAGACAAGACCGAGCAAGAATCAACATCAACCAGCCAACCAACTTGAAGAATCCCATCAGTACGCCATACCATTGGCCTCGCACCACTTTCTCACCCTAGCTCGATTCATGGTATGTACATACCAGCGACCCGCCTGATCCGTCCACGAAACGAAATCGGCATGGTAGTCAAAGCACTCGACATCAAACAATGCCTCGACCGAATGCACATTGCGCGAGGTGATGCGATTGTCAACGGGCGCAAACTCGCGCAACGTGACAATCTTTGTGCCATCCTTGCAATCTAGAAACAGCTCAACAAGCGCCCGATTGAGCTCGGGTTGGAACACATAATTGTTGCAAAAGATGACATCAGCGCGTGCAATCAATCCGGGAATCGCCGCATGTGTCAACATGTCGCCCTCGTACAACTCGACGTGGCCCAGCCGCCGATTCAAAAACTTGAGTCGCGCGCGAAACTCGTCGAGTTGGCGCTGTGCCAGATCCGCGGCTGCCGACTGAATCTCAATGCCATACGCCGAGCACTCTGTCCTTGCCGCCACATGCAGCACGACATTGCCGATGCCGCTGCCCAAGTCCACAAACGTGTCCTTGGACTCGATCTTGACCTTGTCGAGCATCATGTCCACAAACACCGGATTCACCTCGCCGTAGACCGTGTTTGAAAACGCCTCGTACTTTTGCAACACATCGGCGTGTGGCGCCACCGCCCGCGTGTACGCCTGATACAAGACATGATGGACCAACTCGGCAGGCGCAAACTCGGTCATCTTTGCCAAAATGGCCTTGCGCGTATCCTCGGACGTGGCCGGCGAATTAAGCCTGCGCTTGGTGTAACCGAGAACCATGCCCTCGCGCTTGCACTTTGCAAACTCACGATTGAAGTCGGCCACGGCCGCCACAAAGTCCACGAGCGACCGGCGGTTGCGCGCGCGTTCCAAGCGGCGCACAATTCCGCCGTGCGTGCCGCCGCCATGCGTGGCCGATGAGTCGTCCGAGAAGATGGATTTCACCGAGGCAGGCGGGCAAATGAGCGAGTATTGGACGAGCATGCGGATGGTTTCAATCAGGTCCGTCACGGGATCATACTCCGAGTTGGGGTCGTCGTGGTGCGTCGCATGCGATTTGCTACTGCCGGTCGAGTGCGGCGGAGGCGTGTTGCCGCGAGACGAAGAGCCGCCGCCGCCGCCACCCGTGAGCAGGTTGGACGTGGATGAGGAGGTTGAGAGCGTGGCCATGGCAGCGACCAAGGGCTTGGGCCGGAGCAGCGAGAATCTGTGGGGAAAAAAATACGGTGGAGCGGTCAGAGTGGATATGTGCCAGCAATGAGACGATTGCGGGTTGAGGGAGGGCACATACGATTCGCGGTACGTTTTCGTCAGATACACAAGCTCGACGGTGGGCATTGGGTCGCTCGGTTCCTTCATGTCCGGGTCGAGAAACCCTGTGAATGAAAGTGCAAGAGGAACAGTTGCGATTCTTGTCAGTATGGTTTTGTAGGACAAGGAACAAGGGCGGACACGGGGAGAAACGGAATGTATTGCGACAATGTGCAGCGCAGGACAAACCGTGGCAAATACTCGCAATGCCAACAAGAACCGTATAGCATGCTCAAGAGTATATGTTTGGACTGATGGCACATTGATTTGACAATGGTACGATTTTGGAAAGAGGTGCACATGAATGAAATCAAGAAAACGGCCCAAGAACGAAAAGACGGTCGGACCGTGAACAGTGAGGGGATTGCATGTGAATGGTTACGAAGGTATGAATGAACGACTGATTAAAGTAGGCAAAGATGTTTGCTTGACAAAAGCAGTGCAGGACAATGAAACGGGCGACAGCGAACGGAAATCAGAAAAGAAACTGCACTACGCACAAGTGGTATACTGCTTGATGTCGCTCTGCACAATGTCGGCAGAATGAATCACTGTGACAGGCGGAGCGCCTGGAGGGGGCGGGGTGCCTTCTGGCGCAGGCGACGACGACGTGTGGAGATAGGGCGAGCCTGACATGCAGAGAAAAGAAAAAAAAGTTGAGACCTACGGTTGATGCATGCGCATTCGGCGCCACAATGAACAGAAAGAACGAACCGGCCAGATCGGGGTTTGACGAGTTGGACCGCCTGCTGCTGGAAAGGTTGCTGGCTGCAGGATGATTGGTCGGGTCGCTGTCAAGCCGCTGGCGCTTGTTGGCATTGGGGCCCGTGTTGCTGCTAGCTGATTGTGGTCGCGGCGGGGAAAGCGACAGAGACGATGGGCTGGTTCGTTTGAGCGAGTTTGGTCGATTGGCATCACCCGCTGTCGCCGACGGTGTTTGTGCTCTCGCCGACTTGGCCAATGGGGAAGACGATGACCCAAAGAGTAAACTGCCGCTACCATCTGCGTGTGCTGTGTGGCTGGGGCTTTGGGAGGCCGATGCCGCCGATCCGCTGGACGACGACGAGAGTCTCGAGTGATGCTTGGGCGATAAGATGCGGACGGGCGATTGCGGGAGCGGCTTCATATTGACTTTGGAGGATGAGCCGACATCACCATCGGCCGTGGACTGGGAGGAAGATGGCGGTGAGGACGGGACAGGATTGCCAAGGTGGTCGAGGACGACGGGATGTGGGGCAGGTGTTGGAAACAGGAAGGCAAAGGGATCATCGGGCGGGGCGTCGCGGGACAGAATGCGGGTGTGGGCGTGTGGGTACGCTGTCATGGCCGCCAAAGTTGAAGGTGACGAATCCTTGTTTGCCTTTGAATTGGTGCCCATAGTTGAGTGTTGGTGGTGATGGATGGCGCGAAAACGAACGACGGCGGGCGACGGGTGGCGGGCGGCCGGTCAGAAGCAGTACTGGCAGCCGTCGACTGTATTGCGGAGAGTTTCAGATCTGCCACAGGTACGTTGACTCTAGTTTTCCATAGGCATAAACAGTTCGACTTCGAAGTCGGCCGCGGCCTCCCGACCCATATCATATCGACATCGTCGTCATAATTGCGCGGATTCACGACGATGTTGATGTTTATGATTAAAAACAATGCCTTGTGCGGCACTGCATGCACACCTCGGATGGCCAAGCAAGCACGGGACGCATGCAGGGGACAAATGACCCGCCCACCACCATGTCCTCCGAGTCGCCCGCCCGCGTCATTGGGTAACCGAAAGCTGCCTGCCGGCAAACCGGCTCTCGGGTGGTCGCTGTTCTGTGGTCTTTGCTCCGTCACGACGCAATCGGCAAGAGACAGTGCACTTTTATGGCCAAGGCGGAAAGTGTTGTGAGGATGCGAGGAGCAGATGTGCTGGGGAAGCAGTGGAGGGAGGTCGCTGGATTGAGCAAGCAACTTCAAAGACATGGAATAGTGAGGACGTCCAAGGTCGGGGAGAGGGGGGGGGGCAAGAGAATGGGAACCCACAGTGACAAATCGCACCTGGCCGGATCGGGTGAGACAGGGCAAATTGTGCTGTTGTTCGTACAGGCGGTCAATATCGGACTCATGCCGTCCTTCTCCAAAACACTGACAGTCTGGCGCAATCATGATGCATGTCCAAGATTGCATGGAAATAGCTGCTGGGTTCGCGCACCTGGACGCAGAGTTGGGGTGGCACAAGTTTGACACGTTTGCCACTTGCCAGTGGACTGGCCGGGGCAACAAGCGCTGGCAAAGTCTGTGGAACAGAGTTGCGACGGTATGGACCACAACGGGACATACCGAAGGGCAGCGGCCGTCCCGCTGGAAATCATCAGCCTTGGGGACTCTATGCGACATATGTTGGTCCGACTTGATGCGGGGTTTGCCGCCATGAGTGTTGCCGCCGCGTGCTTGGACTTGGAGCATATGCTGATTGAGGGGATTGCCGAGATGATTCCCCAGCGTGAAAATGATTGCGCGAACTGAAGTTGGCCAGGATGCTTCTCGATATGGCCGAACTCGGCTTTGGGCGCAAATTGGGCTGCCTGAAGTGTGTCGCAGACAACTTGAAGTTGCTGCGAGATGCCCTGGAGTGCACGGTCGCGCGGCAGTTGAAAATGGATTCTTTTGGCGCCGATGAGGAGGAGGAGGACGACGACGACGACGGAAACTAAAAGGGAGACAATGAGGGCGAGAATGTTCGGGTCAGGCGGCAGGAAAGTGTGCTCAGGTTGTTTGACGAGTTGTACAGCGCTTATTATTAGTCGGGAGAGTTTTTTTGGTTTCCCTCACATCATCATCCGGGTTTGTTGCGTACATATGCCGCCAACACGACTCGTCCAAGGGCTTCTCTCGCGCGTCATGCCCAGTCCGCGCGCAACAGTCGCAGGCATGATCTGCCATCTTGTCTCAACCGAGACGGCCGTGGTGCCCGACTTGAGTCAACATGACGGCGGATAGTGCGCTCACCCGGCGCACATCGAGTGGATGATTGCCCAGCTTGTGCATTTGGATTCCCAGCTTGTCGCCGCGGCCGTCGGCCCGCTGTGGGAACAAGGCGTGATTTGATTGCGTGCATAAGTTGGTTCCGGCCCAAGAGTAAACGTGTGCAAAAGCAAGTTGGGGTATTGTTGAGCTGTTGATGCGTGGTGAGCAAGACCAGGTTTGCTGGATATTGGCGGTCCGTGGAGAGCTCGGCCGCATTAAATAATAATAGCGAAAGAGGGCGTGGTGCGGATGGCGTTGTGGAGAGCAATCAGGAAGAAATCATGCGACATAACTTGCCAATTCTTGCCGCCGATGACACCAAAGAATGTCTGGTCTTTCTTCAATAGACTCGACGCATTATCATTGTCATCATCATTATCATGCTACCTGAATCATCCATCATGTCGCCGTCGACCGTCCCGTCGTCGGACACCGCCAAGGACGCCAAGCTCCAAGATCTCATGCCGTCGGAACTTCTCTACGCAACCATCACCCTTGCCCGGCCCACTTCCGCCATTCCACGCACTTGCTCTCTTCTGCATTCAATCTGCACAAGGGGTCACGACATCCATATCGCTTGGCGCAACCATGTGCTGCTGGGTGATCTCGCTTCTCGTCCATCGTCGGCTGACGACATCAACGTCCCAAATGCCCTCGTGTTTGACCGGTCCAACATCAAAAACACCCTTGACTTCCTCCTTCAACTGCAACTCGGGAACCAAGATTCTGCACAAGCAACGGGATTCGCCCCAAGTTGCCCTTCAACGCTCGGTCCCGTCTTTACCACCGATTATCTTCGCCGCTTGTACACGCATACGTTCCTTGCTTTCCGCCCGGGCAGACGCCGAGACGCTGCGGCTAAACCTGAAATGCGCACTCCTGCCGACTTTTTCGCCGCCCTCGACTTTGTACTTGGCGATGCGCCGACCGACTACAGTTGGTGGCGCCCATTCACGGATGCACTTGTGTTGCCCGTGTATTTCGTCCGAGTGGGCCGTCTGGACTTGCTTGAGGTATGCTTGCAATTGATGGTCGAGTCGCCGTGGAGTATGACTCTGCTGGGCATGGAACTTCCCGGCGTCGTATGGAAGCGCTTGTGCCCTGCCGAGAACCGCATGTTGGCACTTGAAACGGTCACGATACTCCCTACGACAACGCCATACCCACTGTTTCTCGCAACACTCGCGCTTCTCGAATGGTCGTTACCGACGCTCGGCCTCGTGTTTGACTACTTTCCAACGCTCGCCCCGGCCGCAGTTGCCCAACTTGTCTCAGCGGACGATAACATGCTTGAGGGCGTCATGCTCTTCTTGATGAGCCCGGCACTCATCCGCGACCATGCGGATCGCATCATTGACCTGTACAAGTGGCTTCAGGCCCACGGTGCGCTTCGTGTGCGCCCACCGTTGGTTGAAAAGTTCCAGAGTGCCACTGGTGTCGAGCGTGAGTCGATTGCACGTGCCTTGCTCGAAGTCGATATCCCGCATTGGGCTTGGGTGTCGGGTAATCCAGATGCGGGTCATTTGTCGTTGATGTTCAAGTTTAAAGTCATCAAGTGTATTGGCGAGCACGAAGCAGAAGAGTGGCTGCGGGTTTTGTTGGACTGTGGATTGGTGGCACCAACGGAATGGGGCACCTTGATTCCGTTCAATGTGGACAAGTGGTGGCCCATCATGCTCCAGCACGTCTTGACGCATGAGCAGCGGCGAGGCGTCATGCTTGAAGGTATGTTGTGTTGGAATTGTGCTGACATGGGCGACCTTACTGACAGTCACGGCCATCGTTTAGCAATCAACTCGTCCTATTCTCATAGATCCAGCGTACCCAAACTTGCCAACCTCGCACAATCCGAGTTCGATATCGACTTACTGAGCATGATCCTGAACCGCGAAGACGCCATTCATGACTATCAAGAAGCACTCCATCTCTTCACCTCGCTCATTGGCACACCCATGCTGCCGGACCCAAACTCGTCACTCGCCTGCATTCTCGCCGATCTCGACACATACCCGCTCTTAGAGTCTGTGGAACGCCGTCAAGAACTGTGCGCCCTAGCTGCCCTCTTCTTCTTCATTTGCACGTCTCACACGCCTGTCCACGAGCTCGACTGTATCCTGACTTTATCGCCTGCGCGTCTCGCCGCTCTTGTCACAGCCGTTCTCATTGGCATGGCACTCGGTGATTCCCTCATGTTTGATTACGCGGAAATGGACCAGCAGATGGCGGCAACCGAAGCGCTTGTCGCGCACGCATCCCGTGTCCTCAAGTTGGATTTGCCCATGGTGTTGGCACGCCCAATGTTTGATTTGGTTGCGCCTGGCCTGCGGGCGCTCGTTTTCGACATGATTTCCGAGGTTGTGATCATGTCGAAAGCCCGAGATGAAGACGATGCATATTATCACAAGCCTGAATTTGTCAAGTGGCTGATTCCACAAGTCGTTCAGTTTGATGCGCAACTGGTCGCATTGAGTCTTGTGCACTCGAGTCAAGAGCGGACGTTGTGGGATGGACTTGTGGACTTGATTCCCGAGGCGGAACGCAATTGTGCTCACTTGGCTTGGGCCATTGTTTGAGCTTGCAAGAATTATGGGATTGAGTTCATTGAGTCGTGGGATGTGGAAGAGTGGACAAGGGAATCGGCCAGCGTGCCAAAGGAAAAGCTTGTGCAGGCAATTCGGCGGGCGGTTGTGATTCTGGCTTACAACTGCCGAGCAGGTGGTCGGATGTCCATTGCTGGGGCGTGGATCAAATGGCAGCAGCATGCACTAGAACTGGTTGGCAAGATATATGTCGGTGCTGGAATGTGAACCATGTGCACTCTTGCAAAGTCAAAGTCTTTGGAGTTAGGAACAGCAAGGACAGTACAGAGTGGGTCATTGTACTGTTGGTCATCAATTCGATTGCGAATGTAAATATTTAAAGTCGTTATCAATTCATAGAACGAATCCATGCGTGGTCTACTCAAGCACTAACTTGCAAGTATAGGATTACAGGATCTCAGTTAAGGTACACAAAAAGCATTTCAATTGTATGTATGTGGTTTGCACAAGGATACTGCGAGTGGAATTGCAGGGCCATTTTCGACCCATGCCAACAAAATTGAGATGCGACAATAAGAAACAGAAAGGCACAAATCTCGTTTATCACCTTGACTTACTTTGTCGAATCCAGAATGCCCACTGCCTGCATCATGGTATCGTTGGCGCTGCCCGACCCGCTCACACCCTGCCCACCATGCGGCACCGGCATGAAAATGACCTTTGCGCCACTCGTCTTTGCCATGTTCTGCATCGTCTCCAAGTACCGAATGTTCATGGCCGCGTCACTTGCTAAGATATCGGCCGCCTTGCGCATCAATTGGGCGGCCTGAATCTCGGCCTCGGCCGCAATCACCTTGGACTCGCCAATACGCTTCTGCTTGGCCGCCGCACTCAACGACTCGAGCAATTCGGGCGACAGCACCAGATCCTTGATCAAGATGGACTCTACTTCACATCCCCACTCAATGGCTGGCGTGCGAATCAGTGACTCGATTTCGTGGGCGATGGTTTCACGCAACTCGATACACTCTTGCAGCGTGCGCATGCCAAAGATTTGGCGCAGCGTAGTTTGCGTGCGCTCAATGAGGGCCGCGCGCACGTTGGACACGAGGAAGGTGGCGACGTAGGGGTCCGACACGCGGAAGTAGAGCACAGAGTCGATGTTGAGCGAGACATTGTCCTTGGTTAGGACAAATTGGCGCGGCATTTCGACGACTTGCAGGCGAATGTCGACTGTGCCATACACAAATGCCAAAGAGTCAGTCGGCGACTCACCCTTGATGGGAAACGTGAGCGCGCAAAAAGCAGCGCGTGACATGAACTAGACGTACCCTTTTGAATGGAATCAGTCATCAAGTTAATCTGATACAGTCCAGGGTCAACCATGCGCTGGCACTTGCCCCATCTGCTAATCAAGCCGACCTGTCCCTGATCCACCTGCCTGAAGGGGTTGGGGCAAATCACGCAGCACGGGATACTGCCAAAGAAACCAATCACGGAACCAATCGTCGACATCATGCCCTCATAAAACCCGTGCTGAGTTGGCGTGACTACACAAGCGAGGCGATTGGAGCAATGAGACACATTCTTTTATGGATGATGCCATGAGCGAATGAGATGAGTTGCATACTGGCAATCTCTTGAGCATAGGATTGCTGACGGCGACCCGCGCCAGAAGTCGGGTAGCCCGTTGTGGGGTTGGTGGGAATCGCTGGGCGCCCGTGCTCGTGCGAGAGCGGCAGGTTGGCGGAGGAGGTCGAAGCCATTGCGGTGATGTTGTAGGAGGTTAAAAGATTATGCGAGTTGGGTGGAGTTTGCATGAGAGTGTGGTGAGGTGAGAGACGCAGACACGAGGCGGCAGTTGGGACGGGTTGCTGAGATGCTTTTGTACTTGCCTCTGCCGGCATCGCCTGTAAATGCAACTTCCCACTCCAAGGCACGTGGTCCAAAAGTTTGTCTACAGAAACAGGCGTGAGTGCATGCATCCGACGCCACCAGACCCACCGCATATGTGTGCGTCCAATCACAATGGTCCATCAGCCTTCCTTTGCCCTTCCACACAGGGAGTCTTGCCCAAATGGACGCACATGGAAGATCTGGCGAACAAATGAGGAGCCACCAGCCATTCACGTGCATCCAGAAGGCTTCTGTGCGTGTTCCGCAGCTTTCGCGGATGGCTTGTTCGCCTTGCATGGAGCTCGAGTGGTGAGCCGGCACGTGATAAGGAAAAGCACCCTCACTCCCATGGCAGGGATGCGCGTCAATAGCCGCGTTGCATTTTGCGATCTGGGGATCACGTGCATCGTCGCCAAGGGTGGATCGGTGGCCCGCTTCTTGGCCGTGTGCGTCGTTCTCACGGTGCCACATCAGGTGACCCGCTACCATGTCGTTTGCTTGGCGACATTAAGTGTTCGCACTCAAGCACACGCTCAAAGTCACTTGACGCATTTCGCCCACCGCCAACCAACACGTTCTCGTCCCGCCCTCGGTCCGCCGCCCCCTGCCAGCCGGCCATCGCCCGCCCACGGTATCACGGTATCGGCCGAGGCTTAACCTTGCTTCTCAAACACTTTCACAGTACAAACGTTCTTTCTTTGGTTGCCGGGTGCTGATCAATCTCACACTCAACGCTGATCAGCCATCTTCCCATTTCCATCAGACACTGCACGTCCCCAATTCCATTTCATGGATATGGACATCGGAGACGACCCGCTCCTGCTCGGCGACCCCGGCCCGGGCCCTGGTGACATGGAAGTTGACGGCGGCGACGCCGCCGCGGGCGCCTCGATGCAACCCCTTGGTGAACTGCCGCGCCCGTTGCCCGCGCCGCGCCGTGTCCGTGTAGCCGAGCAGTATCCCAACCCGGAAGACCCAACATCTCTGCCTCCGGTCCAAGCATTTGCCAAACTTGCGGGCCATGACTGGACCTACTACATCAAGGCCGTCACCGTGGTGATTGGCCGTTCGTCCGAGGGCGCCGTTGCGCCCGACGAGGCACCCGTCGACGTGGACTTGGGGCCTACAAAGACCGTGTCACGCAAGCACGCGGCCATTGTGTACAACTTTGAGACGGCCAATTGGGAGATGCAGATCTTTGGGCGCAATGGTATCAAGATTGATGGCATCACGTTTAAACCGGGCGTTGGTGGGATTGCGTTGCGGAGTGGACACATGCTCGAGATTGGTGGTGTCCAGTTCTTGTTCTTGTTGCCAACGGCAGATCCGGAGACGGGGGCAGGTGATGGCATGGATGAGGAGGATGAGTTGATCACCTATGGCGATGCAGACGACGAGGCTATTGCCCAAGCGTTGGCCACTGTGGCTGCCGAACAGGAGGCGCAGGTCAAGGCAAAGGCCGGGACGGCGGCCAAGGGCAAGGCAAAGAAGGGCGCAGCGGCCAGTACCACGGCTACAAGGAAGCGCGCTGCCCCTGCGGCCGCAGGCGCGGGGCGAGCTCGCAAGCGGGCAAAGAAGACCACGGTGGCTGATCAAGAGGCCGCTCCTGACACGCAAGATGCATCTTCTTCTGTCACTGCTGCTGCTGCTGCGGGTACCGATCAAGGCGCAGATGCAGACGCATCCACGGCTGCACCAGCACCCGCCCCGAAACCAAAACGCAAACGTCCACCACGCCCGACCAAAAAGCAAAAGCTGCTGCTTGAGCAAGAGGAGCAAGCCGCTGCCGCGGCCGCGGCAGCCGCCGCTGCGCTCAGCATGGGTATGCCCGATCCAAGCGGCGACGGGTCCGGTGTATCACCCACGACGGCGGCCGCCGAGCATCAGGCCGCGTTGGCCGCGCTCGGGTTTGTGACTGGGTTTGGTGCCGAGGGTGACGTGGAAATGGAGCGATTGTTGAGTGGTGCCGACACGCAAATGGGTGGAGACGGGCAGCAGCAGCAACAAGGCGGTATGCCGGGAGTCGACGGACCGGAATCGACCGGCGCAACCAGAGGCAAGGCAACAACGGCGAAAAAGCCACGCAAGCGGAAGCCTAAAGCAGCAGCCGCCACCGCGGCAGGCGGAACTACGTCCACAACGGCAGACGGCGGGGAAGCACCCTCTACGGCGGCCACCGCTCCAAGTGGACCCGACGACGAGCCTTCTGCCCCGCCGGGTGCCCCGCAACCTCCACCACTCATTCTCCCACCACCACCTCTGTTCAATGAAGAAGGTGAGTTGCCCGACTACATGTCGCGCGCCCACGCCATCGACTATTCATCCGACGAACACAAGGCCAAGCGCCCGCCCTACTCGTACGCGTCGCTGATTGCCGAAGCCATTTGCTCGTCACCGATTCGTGCCATGTCGCTCGGCGACATCTACGAGTACCTTGCGGAAAACTACTCGTACTTGCGGTACGCAACGCACTCGTGGCAAAACTCGATCCGGCACAATCTCAGCTTGAACCGTGCGTTCGTGAAACGGTCGCGTCCCGAAAATGTGCCTGGCAAGGGCTACCTGTGGACCATCGATCCATTCAAGGCACACGAGATTCGCGACGATTCAAAAAAGCCAAAGAAACGTGCCGCCGAACTGTTTCCGCCCGGCCCGCCCAGTGCGGCCGAGTTGGCGGTGGCCGTGGCCGAGTTGAATTTGCCACCGCCGCATCACCCATTGTTTGGGCCGCCGGGAATGGGCGCGTTTGGACCAGGCCCGTTTGGCGGGTTGGGCATGGTCGGTCCCCCACCAAGCATGGGGATTGGTTTGGGCGTGCTGGGTGTGCCGCCGTTGATATCTCAAGTGGTTGGGTCCTCGCAGGGGCTGGGCGAGATGCCGTCAAGTGACGGGTTCTCGGTTGTGAGTGCAATGAGCCAGCAGCAACAGCAGCAGCCAAGACAAGAGCAAGAGCAAGAAGCGCAGCAACCGCCCCCAAGGGTACCGTCACCGCCTCAACAGGTCCCGCTGCCGCCGCCCCCCGCATTGCCTGCGCCACCAAAGACATCGGCCGCCATGACCATGCCGAACACGTCGCCGCCGCAAATGGAATTGCCGCCAATGTCCATTCCCACATCACCGCCGCGGCCGCAGCCGCCACCCGCAGCACCTGTATCGCAACCAGTGCCGTCTTCGCAGCAGATGGTGCCGCCGCCGCCACGACCACAACCATCAGTCATGTCTCAACCCATGCTCCCACCTCCGCCTGCGCCATCGACTTCGACCGCATTCGACCAATCTTCGTTCATGCCTCCCCCACCGCCACCACCACCGACGTTTGCGCTTCCACCTCCACCTCTCCCGCCAACCTCCACCTCTTTCTCTCCCTATGGTCCGCCCGCTCCCGCTCCGCCTCCGCTCCAACCCGAGCCAGACATTCCACTGCACGCGCAAAAACCCATTCGGTCATACTACTCGCTGTACCATACGACGCCCGACCTCACGCTGTTACCCACCTCGTCGGGCCTCATGCGTTCCATGCCCAAACTGTTCCGCGACCTGCACTTGCTCGATATGCCGCCACCGCCCGGCGACGTGCTCATTGGTGACCTTGCCGACGCGGCCGCGTTCCCGGTCCTTGGCGTTGAATTGGCCGTCACCAAAGAACAATTGGCAAAGACGCTGACGCGCAGGGAGCACGTGTGGCAAGTAAACACGGGCGTGGCATTGGGATCGGCCACGGGTATGACGAGGATCGCGGGCGGTCGGGGTCCCGGCGCAATCGCGGGGCCGATTGTGCCAGGCCAAAGGACAAGGAGCGGCACAAGCGTGGCGCCAGGCGGCGCGGGCGGCGCAGTTGCGCGTGCGGGCCAATTGGCTGCTCGGCGCGTTGCACGCGGAGGGGTAGCCGCCGGCCGCGCCGCTGCCACAGCGACGGCGCAAGGTGGCCAAGGGCAACCGCAAGAGCAGCAGCAACAGCAGGAGCAAGACGCGGCAGATGCAGAGGCGTTTTTCTCGCCCAACAACGGATCGCTTACGCAGTCGCCCGGATGGGGGGTTGTTGCCTTGCATTCGGACGACGTGGCGTCGCACTCGGTCACACATGCTGCATCGGCCGCGGCCGCCGTGACTGCTGCGTCGACGGTTGCCATTGCACCCGGCGCACAGTTTGATGTGCAGTTGTGTGCGCTCATTCCCATTGCGCTGCATCATATCATGGCGACGCTGGTGCCGCAGCCTGTGACGCAAGTCATTACCGCCTTGGTTGCAAACATGTTGAGCGCCGCGCTGACACGGGTTGCCAGTGGGGGGTTGGACGGGCAGAGAGCCGGAGCTGGGAGGAGAATTGAGGGCGTTGGTGGCGACAGGGTGAGCGATGCAGAGAGATGGATTCGTGTTCCGACGTTTGAGGAGTTGCCCGATGTGCCTGTGGTTGAGGAGGAGGAGGAGGATGCCGAAGAAGAAGAGGGCCAGCGTCAACAGCAGCCGTTTGGAAGCGCCGCCTCGGTGCAGCAACACGCGTCAGCGGCCGCAGCAGGCTCCCCATCCCCGTCGTCGTCGCCCAGGTTGGTTGCAGCGGGACAAGCGCAGCAGTCCGTGACGCCACCCGCATCCAGCTCCACGCGGGTATCTTCGCCATCACCACCTCAGGGCGCCGCTGCCGGTCTAGCACCAATGACCACATCACGGGCATCATCGCCACCTCGAAATGGGCCACTGCCAAAACCCTCTCAACTTCCGCTCGCGCAGCCAATGAACACGCGCCCCGCGTATCCGCCATCAAGCATGTCCGCGCCACCACCAATGGCCGCACACCCTGCATTCGCCCCGCCGCCAGGTATGCCGCCGTACCCACATCCACCGCCGCCGCTTGGCATGTCTCCTTACTCGCCCTTTGGCGGGCCACCTGGATTTGCCTCGTTTGGGCTCGCCGGGCACTATGCGCGGACCATGGCTGCGCAACAACTTGTCATGCAAGGCCGTGTTGCGCCGCACGGCGCGCTCGTTGGGCCCGCGGCTGTGCCGTCGGCCACACCCACCAGTACTGCTCTCCAGCCGGCGTCATCCACGTCGTTGGCAGCCATGGCGGCGGCCGCCGCGGCTGCGGCTGCAGGCATGGGCGCGTCGCACATGAACATGATGATGCCTCCAGGTATGAGCGGCATGATGGGTCCGCCCCCGGGCATGGGGACTGGGTTGTTGCCGTTTGTGCCGGGCGGGCCTATGCCCTTGCATATGCCGATGCCACCGCCGCCGCCGCATTTGATGATGGGACCCCCACCGCACATGGGTATGATGGGCCCTCCGCCGGGCATGGGCATGATGGGGCCGCCACCGCCCGTGGGTGTGTTGCCAACGCAGGCGGGGACCGCTGGCATGTTGAGGGCTGCGAGCGCGGGTGCAGCACAAGGGCAATCGGGTCAGCGGCAGGGCGAGGACATGTGAGCGTGGATCACACGGAAGGAGGGGTATTAAAACTATTTATTGTTGCCTTTGATCGTTTTTTTTTTCTGTCGTTGTTTTCGGCACTGTTGGATTTCCGAATATACAGAGTTACCCATTTCGAGCGCATGCAAGCAGGTTGTGTTCATCACACACAGAATTCAAAAAGAGGTATTGCAGCTCAATTGCTGAACAACAGCAACAATTCGCTCCTCAGTAGCTGGCGAGTTCGAATAATTGAGTTGCGCCATCCACCTCGCCATTCTCGCAACCACATCTCGAGACACCGTCCTATCCACCGACTGCCAATACTCTGCCGCCTGGCTCACTTGCTGGGTTGCCACCAACTCGACAATGTAACCGGCCAAAGTTGGGAATGGTAAGGGAACTGAGTGACGGCTTGCAGAGATGTGGACACAATGAGGGAGGGTGACGAGGGGAAAGCATAGCGCATATGGATTGGGCAGGTCCCAACGAGGGAACCGATGCAAGAAGCAAGAAGAAGGGGAAGGCTCTCGCGATCAAAATTGAGCGGATTCGCCGACTACACCAGACACCCGACGCTAGCGGACCGATTCAAGATCTTCCATATGTAAGCGCGATGGTTGCAGAATTCCGAGGAATCCCACAGCATTCGAAAGAACAATTTGGTCGGAGGCGATTTAATCCTGGGCGAACATTGAACTCAAGCACTCAAATCCTCTATCGAGGCTCTCGGTGGGGTGGATGAAGGGAATAAAAGAAATGGTGGGACGGGAAGGGGTAGGAAGAAATGAAGGGGAACAGATCGATAAGGGCGAAAAGATGGAAGAGGGCAATCAGGAACACGCAGCGTACTATAACTGAACGACAATCGAAAGGAAAAAACAATGTACGATAGCGGTGGGAAGAAGCATGGGAATGCACATGGATGGATGGCAATGGGTGTGCAAGCGCGTGATAGCATGGCGTGGGGAGGCAGCCTGGCGCGGAGCCAGCCAGGAGGTCGTGTGTGTGGCAGGTCGATGGGAAAATGTGATTGCTGGCAGTCACTGATGGCGATGCGAGAATGGATGTTTGGTAAGTTGGAAGATATCGTGTTGGTACGATGGATTTCTCATTGAAGGGTGCTCGACTCCTTGATCGCGGTTGAAGGCGACGCGCCTTCGTCCGCCGGTCCAGCTGCATATCGCCGCTGGTCGTATTGAAGCATTGTCATGGTGTCAAGAGATTAATTGGATTGCAGAGAGCGTCATGCTGTATACAAATTGTCCGATTGCATTCAATAACAGATTCGAATGGAGTACTACAAATTCATCACAATGTGGCCATCACCGGCCACCACCTCGATCGGTTCGATTGTACAAAGTAGAGTATCTGACAACTTACTCCGAGTCGGCAGCAAAGAGCGTGTCCACAAACCGCAAGGCCATTCCTTGCCGCTGAATCCACAACGCCTCGTCTTGCCCGCCGGCATTGTTGCCAAGAACCACCACCACCCGCCGAATCACCTGCACAATTGCATCCTTGGACATACCAGCTGCAGCCTGCTTCCATCGATCCCCCTGCCCGACCGAAACGACGAGCGGGAGCGAACCTGCCTCGGCTTCAAACATAATGCTGCAGCTCAGCCGTGCCAACCGCCAATCCGACCTCGGAATCAAATCAATGACGTTGTCAAGCAACTCGTCTGGCCGTTCCAACAACATGACGCCCAATGCGGCAAACTGCGAATCCAGCCGCACCAGCTGCGTAAACATCCACTTGACGTACTCTGGCTCGGTGTAGTACCCATCTTGGTCGCTATCGTGGCCGACCATTGTCTCGCGAATCATGTCGCATACAAACAAACGAAGACCTGGGGCAATCAAGTCAAACATGGGGCGTACAGACACCATGGGCGAATCCGTCTTGAGGACGCGGCACGCGTGCGCAAACAGCGCCTCGGCAGCCGCCATTTGCTTGTGCATGTCGATGTAATCGAGAAAGACCGCATCCGCGAGTGCAATCCCAATGATGACGCATGCCACAAGAATGGCGAGACGCGCTGGCGACAAACTGCGCACGCATTCGAGTTCCTGCACTGGGACAGCTGGGTTGCGCATCGTGCACGTGAAGAAGAAGAAAGCGGCAAGCGCACAGAGCTCTTGGCATCGCACAACGTATTGGGATACGCGACGCGTGTCGAGATGGGCAAGAATTCGAGAAAGGGCTGAGGATGGGTTCGGAAACATGGGACAGTCGATGAGCGATAGGAAGAGAATCAGGGATTCCTGGTGGTGCGAAAAGCCGTCGCCGCCCAGGATCACGCCGAGAAATTCAATGTTGTAGTCGGTTTGTGCAAGGTGGGCAAGTTTGGGTATACTTGAGGGGAATGGAATTGTCTGGTCAATTGCTATGAATACATGAATGGATGTGGTGTTAGATTCAAGGTTGCCAATCCGCTTCAAGTCAGCAAGAGAAACGAAATGTACCGTCAAGGACAATTGCACGCCGCTCCCCATGGGTCAGTGCATTCGGCAGCATGATAGGCCACCACTTGTCCACATTGAACGGAATCAAGGTGCCCCATTCCCTCGGCGCCATCAATCCACGGTCCAGCAGAATCTGAAGCCACTCTTCCGCCTCGTATTCGCCAATGCACCTCATCACTGCGCTCTTGAACCTGATACACATGAACCCTGCGTCCGGGTCATTAGCAATCCGAATCCAGTGCGGGATATCGACGTCCTTCAAGGCACGCTCAATCGCTTCGCGCTTGACGCCACTGCCCTGTAGCTTTTTGACCAATGGCAGGTGCCTGCGCAGCACACCGCGCGCCTGAAGCCACTCGTACAAGTCAATGCAGCGATCCGCGTTGTTTGGGAGCAATGGCGAAAGTGTAGCGAGCATCTGATTTTCGAGGGCACAAGCATTGGACGAGAGCAGCTGAATAAGGGACGCCGGCGAGAGTGCGGGAAAGGAGCAAAGAACCAGTTGGAGCGTCGGGAGCGACCAATGGAGAAGCGCAAGCTTTGCAATAAACTGCGGATATGTTGATGATCCAACCAGGACATTCGACCTTAACCCAGGGTGGTCGTGGCACAAGTACCACCAACTAACCCCAGGAAGCTGCAGTTCGGCCAGGGTAGCAGCCCATGGCGACTCGACCATCAATTGCAAGCATACCTCAAGCAAGTCCAGGCGGCCCACTCGGACGAAATACACGGGCAACACAAGTGCATCAGTTACCGGGCGCCACCAGTTGTAGTCGATGGGCACATTTCCAAGCATCCTGTCGAAGGCGGCGAAAATGTCGGCGAAAGTGCGCATTGTAGCTTGGGATGCGATAGAAACCGATTTGGTCGCCATGGGCACGCCAAGGAACGTGTGCGTGTACAAGTGGATAAGGTACTCGACAGTAAAGAGTGGGTCGTGTTGCGAGAGGAGAATTGGAGCGAATCCAGTGGACATTTGTGGAGATTCGTCGCCCGCCAGTTGGAACAGGAAGTCAAGTGTGTTTACGATGTTGGACCGGTCAGATAAGAGGACATTTGGGTCGTTGATTGCGTCGGCCGTTGATGGACGAGAGTTGAGATCACCCAGCAGCACTTGGTTACGCCAAGCGACGTGAATGTCATGGCCTGTGGCGCAGATCGAATGAAGTAAAGCGCAAGTGCGTGGAATGGCGGAAGTGGGCCGGGCAAGTGTGATGGTCGCGTAGAGCAACTCGGGAGGCATGAGGTCTTGGAGCTTGGCGCACTTGGCGGTGACCGACGACGGGACGGTCGACAATGACGGTGACGGCGACATGAGGGATGATTCAGGTGGCATGGTATTGAAGTTGCATTGAGTCTTTTCGAGGAAGGATTGACAGCTGTGCAACAGACATGTCGTCTCGCGGGTCCGCCACGCCACTTATGTATCACCGTTGGAGAACGCACTGCGACGCCAGACAATTTGACCGTGAGCAACACTGTGAGCAACTCTGTTGGCCGTTAACCTTTGCGGCCCATGCACTGCCCCACACCATTGATCCAATGATGTTTCGCCGCCAGCCAGCTCAGATGTGGTCACCACAGCCGATATTTGCAACAGTGGTATTGACGGCTGTCATGTTCGTTCTGTATGAGCGCTGTGAATTCGAAAGGTGGCTGGATTCATGTCGACCAACAACGAAATGTACATGACAACGGGATTCAGCACACCTTGTCCTCAATTGACAAAGACAACTTCTCACCTCGGGATGTAGGCGCGCGAGCGACATTGCAACCAGTCGCGCAACGGCTTCTTGAAAGCATCGACAACAAACAAGACCTTGAGCGCTCGCCGTAGGGCAATCGAGGTATGTGGATGCTGAACGAGACGGAAGGCGTTTGCATGAGACGATGATGAGCCGACGAGGTTGGCGAGCAGGGATGGTACAAGGACACGAATGGCAGAGTGTTAAAAACCCAGTGGGAAATGGCGCTTCTCAGCGTAGAAACTTGAGCATGGTATACGGGACGAGGCCGTCGTGAGGATGCCGAGAACGAGGGCCGTCAATCGGCTGGCTGGCATGGATTCGAGCCATGACAAGCGCGCTAGTGCATCTTTCGTGGATACAGGGTCGGTCGACGTCGATCGCAATAGCGCAAGGAGGTAGAGAATCGAGGCCATGGAAGCCAGGCCTCGGATTTATTAAATCGAGATCGGTCCTTGGAATAAACTGGCGGCGCAGTATGCCTGAGAAGGATGCCGAGAGAACCAAGTGCGTCGGGCAGCGTTGTTGAATCGAGGCAGGCAATGAGTCGGACGGCGGACCTGGAGGTCAATTGACTGGCATCACGCATACGCATGGCAGGACGAATGTGATCAAATCTGAGCTCTTTTTGGTAGATTTGGACAAACTTGACAATTTCTGTTGCCTTGTGATTGCGAGCGGCAGAGCGGGACAGTGCTGGTGTGAATCAATGTGCAGTAACAGTGAGTCCACAGGTTGTGGAAAAATTGTTTTGAAACGCAAAGCTGACATAACATACCGATGTAAAACATGAGCTCGGTCTCCTCAAATCCAAGCTCATCGCGAATGACTGGCCACCAGGCATCTTCATTTGCGGCAAGTAACATACCACAATTTCCGTTGCGCATCCAGTTGCGATCCAAGGCCAACTTCCAACAACTTGTAATCGACTCGCTTGCAAATGTGGCGGAACACCTGGAGGCCGCAGTTGTCGTTGGAATGCTTGCGCATGAGTTTGAGGCAGTCACTGAGAAGATCGACTTGCCCCCTGAGAATAAAGTAGATAGACAGAAGGAGGACATCTGTTGCTGGTCGCCACCAACTGAAATGGCTCGGTTCGTTGGCGCAATGACTTGGTTTCGTTACGTTTGCTCGATTCAGTTGAGTCGCGAGAAACCAATGCAGGTATGCCCGCGCAAAGACGATATCGGGAAAATAGGAACGAGATGGGGCGAATTGAGTCGAGCAACCAGTCAGGTGGGCTTGATCTGAAGAATAATGCTGATCCAGGTCACGGAGCATTCGGGCGACATTGGATGAACTGGATGAATCGGAAAGGGACGGCTGCTGTCCAGGATCTTTAGGATAACGAACAGCTGGCTGACGAGAGAAACGGTCAGAAAACAAGATGCCGTTGCGCCATGCAACCGAAATGGAATGGCCAGCAGTGCAAATGGCGTGAGGTCCAAGAGATGCTGATGGGATGATGGATGACGGCTGAGCCAACGAAACGATGGACAGGAGCAGCCTGGCAGGAAGAAGTTCGCAAGCGGCCGTCATGCCTTTCAGTTGATGCATGGGTGCATTGAAAATCAGTTCATGGAGTGTGTATTCTGCTTTGGGCGCCTCGTGTGCGACAGCTCGTTGACGTTGATTATTTAATGAGCTAACTCGTTGCTCGGCGTTGAAGTCGTGGCGGCAGGCAACACACATCGATCTGCGTGTCTCATCCAGCTCGATCGGGGGTCCGCTTCTCGACACCAGCGATCTTGCATGCGACGCGATCATTGGTGAAGTTGCAAGCAAACCGAAAGCCGCCACACTTTGTTCGCGCGAGAATGCAATGAAATGAGGACCAACCGCTTGCGCTGTCGAGCTTCCGCTTTTGTCTTCGTCCGTGTGCCTCCCGTGAGACAGTTGTAGCACTTGATCCGAGCGTGAGACATGAGGCTAAGCATTTAGGTATGGTATGGCCAAGTGGACGAGCGTGTGGCGACGTACCGAGCATCGGTGTACGCGCATACAGGTGGCAACAGCACCTTGTCGACGGCTGCCCCCCTGTCGTTGGCGGGCACCGGAGGTCAGCAATAATACCGGCGGCGGTAGATCATGGATTGGGGCCTATGAATTCGGTCATGCAAGAATGAGTTGCATCCCAGACACCAATGAAGGTGTGTAGGTACTCCGTTGCCATTAGTCCCAGCCTTGGCATCGTCAACGCGAGACATCCGTTAACAGTCGCGCACACGCGCTGATGCGTAGCGGAAACGTGCGCTGCCCGGCCGAAATAAGTCATGGACTATTGCAGCGTAATGATACCGTTGACTTCGTCCGGTGGCACCTGTCGCTGCTGATGCACCACAATCGATGGCCTCGACACCAAGTGGATCGGATACGGATACGGTAGCGCGAGACAACAAGCGCAGCATCAGACTGGGTGGGCTGACAGGTATAAAGGTGGACCACGCACCCCAGTCGGCAGCGCAAAAGCTTTTCTTCTGCTTCAAGCAACGACGCGACCCGCTTCACATCCTTGCTCTCTCCTCTGCCTTGCCTTTCATACACCTCATACCCCACCAATACACGCTCCCACCATGCTCAACAACAACGCTCAATGTGCGTACCTGCCGTGTCCTGTTCTGTTTGCCATTTCTGTCAGCTGTTGGATGGCGTGTCTCGCAGTGATCTGAGCTCGAGCCTCAAGGGCTTGCGGTTGTGGTGGCTGGTCCCGATCTTCTACTTCGCCTTCTCGCTCTCCTGATCCGCCACAGAGACCCCATATTTCGCCATGGCTGCCATGCACATACTCACTGACCCCCTGCTTCATGTGATCCACGCACGACAGTCTTCCTCAACAAGCGCGCCGGCGGCCCCGCCACGTCCGTGACCGTGACCTCGGTCCCTTTCCCGGCGACGGCGGCGACCAAGAAGGTGACTGTTGTTGCCCCGATCATTGGCACCTCGCAGCAGGGCAAGTCGACGCTCATCAAGTTCTTGCACGAATACGCCAACCAGCCCATTGATGCGTCGGCCAACCTCATCATTGGCAACGGCCTGTCGTCGGCCACGCAAAACGTGCGCCGGTACTCGCTACGCATTCCGCGCCGTGAGGTGCTCTTGCGCCGTGCCAACAAGTCGCAGATGCCGCGCTGGGCTGCTGCCGCCACCGCCGACAAGGAGACCCACCTCAAGGCCAAGCGCATGGACCGCATGGATCGTCGCAACCTCAAGCGCGACAACTCGGAGTTGTTCATGACCCGTGACGCCACCCCTGCCGAGGTCGACCAAGAGCTCGACGAGGACTTGTTTGCCCGCGCTGCCGAGGTGTACGAGGAGGGTGACTCGCTCGAGGTGCTCAAGGCCAAGCTCGAATCGTTGCGGTTGGCCAACAAGGAAGAGATCCTCCGCTGCAAGCGCGAGGCGCTCAAGTCGTCGTCGTTTGGCACGTCGTCCCTCAAGACGGACAACTTCAAGGCCGACAACGAGGTGCTTCGCTTGGCCAAGGAGACGCTTGCCATGGACGCGCAAGAGGCCGAGGTCGAGGGCCGTGACACGGACGCAAAGTCCTTGTACGAGCTGCTGGCTGAGCTCGAACTTGATGCCGAGACCTCAAAGAACACCAAGAAGACTTGCTCATCGTCGTCGACCAAGTTTGAGAACATGTCCCGTATTGGCATGAACAAGACCAAGTCCGACGCCAACTTGTCTGGCCTCAACGCGACCGGCTCGACCCGCTTCTTCTCGTCGGACAACAAGACCGGGTTTTTCAAGCCCGAGTCTTGCGAGTTCACCCTCAACAAGGAAGGCAAGGAGTACGAGTTTGAGGAGTTTGACGAGCAGGAGGACCAAGAGTGCTTCGAGTCGCTGGCCGACAAGATTGAGGACCTCCTCGAGGATCGTTCCTTTGAGCTCGAGATGACCCAAGTGCGTGCCGAGGACGAGCCGCGCTTGATCTTGGACGTGATTGATACCCCAGGATTGTTGGACTCTGCCTCGTTGGTCGACCCCTTGATTGACCTCGAGCACTTGGCCATGACCTTGGACAAGGTCCGCGAGTCCAAGGGTAACACCTCGACCTTGGTCTACGTGATCAAGTACGTTGGCTTGCCATTCATCCTCGAGTATATTGATTGATTCTCACACTCTTGTATTCTTACCTCGTGTTACAGCGCCAACCGCCCTCTGGATGCGGCCAACCTCGACATCCTCAAGACCTACTTGTCGACCCTCGGTGACTTTACGCGCAACCTGGTCGTGGTCCACTCTGGCTTCGATTTCCGCCGTGCCTTGCGCCGCACCGACTCGTTTGGGGCCAAGCTCAACCTCTTTGACTTGGGCCCGCGTGCCACCGAGTTTGACCGCCATTTGGCCACCACCTTGGGCTTCCCGCACATTCGCGCCATTCATGTGCCCATGAACAACGACCTCACGGCCACCATGCCCTTGAGCCCGATGCGTGCTGGATTGCGCGCCATGTCGTTCCAAGCCGTCAACCACTTCATTGACGTGCTTGAGCAGCTTGCCATTGAGGTGCCCGCCCCCTTGTTCACCGAGTCGACCACGGTCGTTTCGTCCTTGTCGTCGGCCAACAAGTTGCCCGCCTCGATGCCGCTCATGTCCATGTCGCCCATGCCCATGCGCGCCATGACCATGGACGTGACCGACATTGTCAAGACCAAGCTTGTGCGCGACATTGATTTGCTTGCCGAGTCGCTCGTGGCCAAGAAGCTCGACTTGCTGCGCAACGAGGCCATGCTCGCGCGCCGTGTGCGTGACGCTGAGCAGCTCGTGTTGCGCGAGCAGCTTGCCCGGTCGGGCGCCGAGTTGGCGGCCGTCGAGTATGCCATGTCTAAGCTCGACACCGAGGACTTGATCGAGTTCCAAACCAAGGTTGGCTACTGGACCACGACGACCACGACCACGGGCGATGTTTTCGGTAACGAGTGGACCGCCACCACGCTCTCGCAGGAGCCCTCGCCCTTCATGTGGCGCATGGGTGCCTCGGGCTTGACGACCCCCGTGCGCCGCGGCCTGTTTGCCAACTTGCACCTTTTGGCGACGCCGCCCACGCCCGTGTTTGCCAAGATCTCGATTGCCTCGACCGAGTTCCCGATCCGCTCGGTGCGCGAGATTCTTCCCTCTGGCCTGCCCGTGGCCATCCGCCACCGTGCCGTCAACCCGACCAACTTTGAGCTTTTGCTCACCACCCCTTCGGTCATGTCGGTGACTGCCACGTCGACGCCCGTGATTGCTAAGCTCTTCACGTTCCGCAAGGACATGTACGCGACCGAGCTCGCGGCCTTGCGCCAACGCCGCGCCGCCTTGCGCGAGCACATGGTGCTTGTGCGCACGCGCTTGACGGCAAACGCCGCTGAGGAGGCGCTTGAGCGCCAGATGCAGGCCTTGTACCGCGTCTTGGAGGCGTTGCGCGGCGAGCGCATGCCGCTCGACTTGTTGTTGGCGACCAAGGACTTGTACCGTGGCGTGTCGCGCGTCTTGGTCGGCGAGGTCCAGCAGATGCAGCCCCGCGTCCGCCTTGCGCCCAACATGATGAACTTTGAGGCGTTCAAGGCTGTTTTGGACAAGAAGCCCGTGGTTGTGCGCGATTTGGACGTGCTTGTGGGCAAGATGGAGAAGTTCTTTCTCGGTTTCTAAGTGAGAAGGAGAGGAGAAAAAAAAAAGTGTGTACATATGTTTTGGTGTGAGACCGGCATTGTCGTGTGTGTGTGTGTGCCTTGAGTTGATGTTGTTGTTCTTCCTTGTTGTCCTCTTCCATTCCCCTCCGTTTTCAGTTGCTGGTCAGATGCTGTGTCGGTGTGCTTGCATTTTTCACATTGATTCGTGCCCCCCCCCCCCCCCTTTACATTTTGTCACATTCCACGCATTCCCCATCACCAAAAAATCTTGATGAAATACACATGCAGCCGAGTTTTGTTGACATTTGCTTCCCGAGACGACACTGGTTAATCATGTGGCTGGTCTGGTCTTCGCGGATGGACTACGTCGGTGTGCGACGTCGACCTGATCGTGATGTTTTATATGTGGACAATTGTTTGCCCCCGAGCTACCGAAGCCATCTTGCGAGCCGAGCAGGGCGCGCGAGCTGGTCTCGTACATTTCTCAGCTCAATGTGCGCACGCTTGCCACTGCGGCTGCGGCTGCGGCTGCGTGTGATGTGGATGGCGGGGCAGTCCGATTCGCGGGTTCCGGTTTCGTAGACCAGGTGTGGATACCCCATGCGATAGTGCAGATGTTGCATAATGCGGATGAGCTTGCGGTGTCAACGCATTGGGCGTCGGTGAAATGTGACGAGGGAGTGGAAGTAGAGAAGGTGCATGTCATGGCCAAGGGGATGAGACTTGTCCGTGTGATAATCATATACCCAAACGTGCATATTCCTAAGAAAGTAGGGATATTCTTTTTTTTTCAAGAACTAACGAGCTTTTAACATGAAATCAGTGCACCAACCCACTGCTCTTTGCGAGCTCATAGTACATGGATTTTGGATTCGCCAGCAAAGCCTTTGGCGTATCAAACTCAACCACGTCGCCATTCGACAACACGAGCACCCGATCAAAGTCGAGCGTGGTGGAAATGCGATGGGCAATACAAAGCACGGTGCACTCCTTGAACTCGCTGCGAATCGTTGCCTGGACCAGGTCATCCGTGGCCACATCGAGCGACGCCGACGACTCGTCGAGGGCAAGCACCTTTGTTTTGCGCAAGAGTGCCCGTCCCAAGCACAGCAGCTGGCTCTCCCCAACCGACAATTGCCCCGGCTTGATCTTTGCGTCCAGCCCGCCGTCCATGCCCGCGATCACCTGGTCCAAATGCGCCGCCTTGAGTGCGGCCCACATGGCCGCGTCGTCGTGGGCGCCCAAAGGATCCAAGTTCTCGCGAATGCTCGCCTCAAAAATGACGGGCGATTGCGGCAACACCGTCAACCGCGAGCGCAAATCAAGCAACCCGACATTGGCCACATTCACGCCGTCGACCGCAATCGATCCCTGTGCGCTCTCCATGAGTCGGAACAAGGACGCAAGTGCACTGGATTTTCCACTTCCAGTTCGACCCACGATCGCAATTTTCTCGCCTCCACCAATGCTCAGCGACACGTTGCGCAACACGAGGTCGAGGCCAGCGCGGTAGCGCGTGGCATAGTCACGAAACTCGATGGCGCCGTGGGCGGGCCAGGCTGCGTCGAGTGGGTAGTCGGTCGTGTCTGGCGCTTCGGGCGTGGTTTCCGCATATTCGCGGATACGCTCGAATGCAACGAAATCGGTTTCAATGTCCTGTAAAAGCGAGTGAAGAAGTTAGCATCAATAACGAGAATGTGCGCGATGAGGACATCTAGAAAGAAACGCACGCAAAAGGCTCGCACAATGAACACCAACACAAACGTAATCTGCTGCGCGAACGTCAATGAAACGCCAATCATGACGGGCCCCGTCTCGGGTGCCATGGCCGCCAACAAACTCGCTGACAACAGAATCGTGGCCGAAATGAATTGCAAGTTGACATCCAACCACCGGTTGACACCCAACAGCGTGTACATGGGCTTGTTTCCCGTGTCAATCTTGTCCTCCATCGTGTCAAAAAAGCGGCGTTCTTGGCCAAACGCGCGAATCGTGGAAACACCCTCGAGCGATTCAGAGTAGGCTTGGAAGATGGGCGACATGGTGACGCTGTGCAGGCGCTGGAGCTCGCGCGACGTGCTCAGGTACAAGCGCTGGACGTGGCGGAAGATGAAGCCGAGCGGAATGAGCACGACCAGGAACCACGGCGTCGCAACGGCAATGGCAACAATGATGGACACGAGTTGAAGCACCGAAAAGTAAAAGTTGTGGACTTGCTCGGGGACCTGCGTATCAATGGTCGATTGGTCCTTGGAAAAGCGGTTGGTGATGCGGCCAGACGGGGTCACGTCAAAGAAGGACATGGGCAAGCGCAGCACACGCTTGAGCAGCTTGCTTGAGACCTTTTCCGCACAGGCAATGCTCACCGTCACATAAAAGTGGTAAATGGAAGCGCCAGTCAAGATCGTGTTGCCAACCACCATAAGAATGAAGACGCGCATCCAAAACTGTGGCGTCGACACGTCGGTTGGGTCTCGTTGCACAGCCGACGACCATTCGCCGAGGACGTATTGGACGCCAAGCGTCATGCCAATCGAGGCACCAGTGAGCAGCAGGTTGAATGTCAACGGGAAGAAACCGCACAGCTTGAAGTAGGTCATGTACACGGCCGTGGAGATGCTGCCGCGTTCCAACTTTTCCTCGTCTTCGTCATCGTCCTCGTCTTCATCGTTCTCGGCCGCAACCTCGTCTTGCGCGTCGTCGCCAAAGGTAGAGTAGTGCTTGGCTCCAATGCCTGCACCGAGCAAGGCATCTTGCGACCCTGTTGAGGTGATCGAGTCGGTCCGACGATGGCGACCAACAACGGCCGTCACTTGCGACACGTCATCTACGGTGACCTCAGCAGCAGTAACCGGGGCAGGCTTGTGCTGGAGGCTCGCCGAAACGGCCCCAGGTTGGCGCTTGGACTCGAATGCCTGCACCAACCGATCAAACACGGACCCTTGCTCGCCCATCTTGAGCTCGCCATACGAGCCCGCGGCTGTCACTTTGCCCTTTTCAAGCACAATGATGTGATCCACCTCGGGCAAATGCTGCACTGCATGCGTCACGAGCACACGCGTCTTGTCCTTGAGCAGGGAGTTGGCACCCAGCATGTGTTGGAACATGTGCCTGTCAACCATGGCGTCCACAGCCGAAAGGCAGTCGTCAAAGATGTAAATGTCGGCGTCACAGTACACGGCGCGGGCGCAGGCAATGCGGGCACGTTGGCCGCCCGACAGGTTGATGCCTTGCTCGCCAATCATGGTCAGGTCGCCCTTGGCCAGGATTTGGAAATCGTGGGCCAGAGCGCAGGCATCGATGACGCGCAAGTACCGGGCTTCGTCATACGGCAGGCCAAAACAAATGTTGTCTGTAAAAAACGAAAAATCATTGAGTCAGCATCATCCCCCTAGGTCGTAAAAACAGAGTGTTCAGCATGACAACGTACCGCGAACGGAAGCATTCACAATGAAAGGCGATTGGGCGACATATGCCACCCGGCCATACCGATGCACCTCGCCCCGTGCCTTGTAAATCTCACCAATCATGGCCGCCACAAGCGACGACTTGCCCTGGCCAACGGTTGATACGATTGCCGTCAATGCACCCTTGGGAATGGTCACGTTGATGTCGCGCAACGGGCACTCGTTTAAATCCGACGGCACCTGAATCTGCGACGGTTCGGGATCCGCCTGCTCGTCGCCCTCGGCCGCACCCTCATCGTCACCGTCTTGACCCTGCACCCGGCGCGTGCCCTGGGCCCAGAAAAAGTAGCCATCGCGAATCACCACGGCAACCTTGTCCGACTTGCTAGCCGAATGCACCGTGACAGTCGACGGATCCATTTCAATGCACTCGAAAAACTTGCGCAGCCGACCGTACCCGGCCACGGCCGCGGCAATAGGCGAAAATCCCCAAATGATTGCGTTGATGGGCTCGCCCAACATGGCCAAAATCGACAAGACGGCAAACACGGTCTGTGGCGTAAACTCGACATTGCCGCCCATCCCAAGCACAGACGACAAGGAAAACGTGGCCAGCGCCATGAATGATGGAATCAAGACCGAGAACGAGACCTGGGCGGCCATGATGGACTGAATGCCTTTGAGCTTTCCGAGCTCGCGCGACCGCGCGGTTTCAATCCGGCGCTGGAAGAACGGGGTCCAGCCGTACAGCTTGACGGTGCGAATGCATTTAATGGCCTCGGTCGTGAGGCGAATGCGCTCGTCCATTTCTTCAAGCAAGGCCTCTTCGTATTCGAGCGTCTTGTTGGCCAGCAGCGACATGACCCCGGCGGCAACAAGGGTCAGGACAAATGAGATGATGGCGGCAACACCGATGCGGAGGTAGAGAAGTGTCAGGTAGAGGATGACTTGGAATGGAACAACCCCTGGAAAAGATGAACATGAGGTGAGAAACATCAGCAAATGAGAGGGTACGTGATCGATAGTGTTGCTGGGTGTGTACGAACCGACCATGACTACCTCAAACATCACGCGCCCAATGTTGTCAGCGTCCACCTGCATGTGGTTCGTCAAGGTGCCTGACGAGGACCGGTCATGCGCAGGGATCCGCATCGTCTTGCGGTACACGGCATTCATCAATGCCCCATTCACCTCAATCTCGTTGACAAAGCTAATGTACATGGCAATCTTGGAAAACACCGTAGCCACAAAGTAGGTCGCAAACATGGCAAACGCAATGATGACGCCCGTTGATTTGGACGCCCCCGGCGTCCAGTCGGCAACGTAGCCAACGAGCTGTTCGACGAGCAATGGCACCAGCACAATGACGAGTTGGCCAAAGGCGTGGCATGCAAATGCGCTTGCAACCGTGAAACCAAACGTGCGAGCGAGCGACCACAAGAGCGCATGGCGGTCGCCCTTGGCGCGACGCTTGTCAAAATGCACCATGAAGCGAGAGAAGCTGTTGTTGGCAGTTGCTACCTCAGGCATGGTCCAAATGTCGTCCAGTGTGAGGTATTTGGAGGCACCGAGCTTGAGGATGGGTAAGGTCCAGAGGAACGAGCCCCAGGCGAAGAAGTTGAGCAACGGCTCGGGTGAGGCTTTGGGCTGTAATGACGAGTGTCAAAGCATGATGCCACAGTCAGCAAACAGCCCTGCTGGAGGCGTCGTGGTCATTTAAGGCAAGAAAAGCGTACATCAACAAGTGCAATCCGTGGATCCTGCGGCCGCTGGGACCAACACTCGAGCGCCAACGCCGCAAACTGGCCCGTCAAGATACCCACATAGCACACGAGCTCAAACAAAGCCGTGTTGGACTCGATCGACAGCAGCGCACGCAGCCGCCAAAGCAAAGCCAGACCGTTGAAAAAGTAGTAGAGGCAGAGCGTCGTTGACGGTGCGAGGCTCCGTTGATGCTCGGCGACGTGCAGCACGGCAGCAACGAGCGAAGTGACGAGCGAGCAGACGGCAAAGACGGCAACATCGGTCAACTGGGCAGTGCGAGATAAGTGCGAGGCGAGCAGAAGGCCGCTGAATGCAGTTGCAACATGCGGCAGAGCACACTTTGCCCAGAAAATCCACTGCGCACGGTTGTCGGGAAGGCGTGCATGCGAGCGAAGGAGCGATCCGATGCGAACCAAGGCAACCGCGATAAATACTCCCGACAGGATGGGGGTCAACAGACTGGGGGTCGCCGGTGTACGAACACATCCGGTCCGTCAGTTTTTGGCCTGTGGTGCCTCGATAAACGAGCATTGCGCAGGGTGAATACATGGCAAGATGTGGAAAACATACGCATTCTGAGTGCACAATGTTACGTCCATGACACGGGTTGGTGAGGGCAGAACCCAGCCGGCCTCAGAGGCGCAGAATGAACTTGAAGGAAGAGGCTCCATGGTGAGTGCGTGAATGGTCTTAACAAGTTTTGAGGACGATTGACTGCTCGATACACTCAGCATGAGTGCTGCTATGAGGAATGGCCCAGTCGGGGTATCGACACGATGGATGGGGATTGGAGGAGGGAGGCGATGTCAAAAGCAACTGTAAACGGCAAAGGGCAACGGGGTGCTGAACCTTCTTATTCCCGACTTGAGTTTGCCAGCAACCGAAAGCAGCAAGCTGTGCATGGGATTCTCCGCGGGCTGGCAGCTTGAATGCACTGGCGAGTCGGTGGCGGCAAGGACGACTCAACTGGTGGTCGGTGACCAAAACCAAAAAACCACAAACAAGACGACTCAATCCGCAACACGGGAAAACCTCAGGGCTACAACTTGAAAAAGCGGTTGCAGATCACCAAGTCACTTTGCCCAATGATGTCTCACGATCTGTATGATCACAATCCAAATAGCGACTTGAATTGAGTCACCAGTCCATTTTGCAAAAATTCTGCTGTGATGTCGGCCGCCAACGCACAGTCCTCCAAGTCCATCCTCGCTGTGCTCTCTCAGTGTTTCAGCGCATCTTCCTCAAACAGCCGAGTCCTTCCTCCTATGTTTATGGTAGGTAGTGACGGGTGAATCTCAGCACGCATCACGGTCGAACGGCGAAGTCGTGGCCAGGGGTGATTGCTGCAGGGACGGAATCGTCATTGGGCACACAATTTTAAAACTTGATCCAGGATGCGATTTCCATGAAAAAAAAAAAAAAAAAAAAAAAAAAAAAAAAAAACAATTTGCAATGTGAAGATAACTCATGATTTCTCCAACACCCGACTCCAATTCCACACGTTTTCCTTACTCGCGCCAGCCGGGCCAATATAGTCCAAGGACTGAAATCGGTCCAAGCCCGTCTTTTCACGCATCCCTGAGCTTTCCCACCACCGTTGAATCCTTGCGGCCACCCGCTGGTTGCTTTCTTCAATCCTGGGCCACACCCAGGTTGTGCGCGTGGGAATCGGTGCAAACGACACTTGAACGTGGCCGTCAACCAACATCTCGACCAACTTGTACCAGCCGTAGAAACAATACACCCACACGTTGACGACCATGGACTCTTGATCCAACAGGCCCGAGGCGAGCCACCATGCAATTGACTTGACGCCCGCCTGGCTCGACTTGAACTTGAACGCCTTGCTGGAATACCGCAAGCACGGCAACTTTGCTTCGCGAAACCGAGCCAACCACCAGTCCATGATCCACACCTGGCCTGCGCGGCTCACCTCGTCCAAACCCATTTGCGAAAGCAATTGGCCCTGCGTGTCCAGCGCCAGCAGATGTTCACGTACGTTGATCCCAACGCCATCCCACACGCGAAACTTTGGCATATCAGGTCCAGAGTATTCTTGAAAGAAAACATCGAGAATGCTTAGATGTGCAAGCGACGAGTCCTTGGTTGCAACAAGAAGTGCATGATGCGGGATCCAGGACCGGACTTGTTGGGGATTACCGAGGGCGAGAATGGATCGGAAGCAGTTGGCGTGGCCCAACTTGCAAATGGTCGTGACAAAGTTTTGAATGTGTACTTTGGTGCCAGAAAACAGGCCAGTGGGAATGGGCGAGCACCAGAGACATGACCCAGCAGCAGTGGCAGCAACGGGGCATCCCGAGGCGTCTCCTGGAACACAGTTAAATAGCATCCAGTTGAGAAACCGAGGACACGTTGCCTTGACGCCCGCATAGGCAAGCATCCAGCACGTGCGCTGCTCGTCGCTGGTCAAAGATACCTTTGGAATCATATCGAGCAGCCACTTGATCACATCCAAGCGGTG
Source organism: Catenaria anguillulae PL171 (assembly GCA_002102555.1). Classification (NCBI taxonomy): domain Eukaryota; kingdom Fungi; phylum Blastocladiomycota; class Blastocladiomycetes; order Blastocladiales; family Catenariaceae; genus Catenaria; species Catenaria anguillulae. Next base: position 61,892 of record MCFL01000029.1, on the reverse strand, counting down.
GCTCCGGGCTGCCCCCAAAATGGCTCTGCGGGCCATTGCCCCCGTGATTCGCACAGGCACACTTGTGCGTGCAGCCCCGAGGGTTGCCAGTCGAAACCAATACCCAAGCGTATCGAAATCGCCGCGGGAGCTGGCGCCCTCGAGCATGCATTGCGAGCGTGGGTACAGTTTGTGCCTGGCGACCCAGATGTGGCGCCGAGGGTTGGGGACTTGCACATCGAGCAGTTTGCCGAGCAGCCAAGTGTCGCCAGCGTCGCAGATGTCTGGCACGTGAATGCGGTGTGCTTGGCACAGGAGGGCGTCCGTGATGCTCGGGAACAGGTGCCGCGGCCCGAGGGCGTGCAGCAAGGCGAGCTGGTGGCGAGTGAAGTAGGATATGTAGATGGAGGGAGTGGCACGGATGGCGTGGACCAGCACAAGTTCGGCCAGGTCAAGAGGCAGTGGCGTTGGAGGTGATGGTGATGGTGATGCTCCCGAGCCTCAGCCTCAGCGGCGGTTGTCATGATGGTGGTGTCTTGCGTCGAGTCAAGCATTTACAATGATATGTAGTATGGTCATGTTCTGTGTTGACGGTGCAATACGTACGGATGCATGATGACAGCCGTAAACAATCGTGGGCAGAGGATATACTTATCGAAGCAGAAAGGCATCCAAAGTTGGCCTGGCCGTGATCAGTGATCAGTGACTTGGACGCGATACAATTTTTAAAGCTCTTCATATTTACATCGCAGGACATATGACAATAGCAGGCCAAGTGTATTTACTTGCTGCACGCTAAGCAAACACCGTGACGTGATACTCACCCACCCACCATGACATCCACCGCCCGCGTTCCCGGCTCGGCCAACGCCGCCAGCCCCACCCCTAACGCCGCTCCACACCTCGTGATCCTGGCGTCACGCGCCCACCCCGTCTCCTCGGCCACCGTGTACTCGGACCGTGCCGAAGTGTCGCGCCCATTGTCGCGCCTGCGCTTGCCTGCCCGCGGCACCTCGGAAATCAAGCTACGCGGCGTGCCCGGCGACTTGGCCCAGGACTCGATCCGCGTCGAGGTGGCGTCGGGCAACGCCATTGTGGCCGATGTCCAGTTTGTGCGTGCCATGGAACCCGTAGATGATGACGAGGAGGGCGAGGACGATAAGGGTAGCGAGGCAGACCTGGTCAAGAAAATCAAGGACAAGCGTGCCGAATTGAAAAAGCTCAACCTTGATGTGGCCGAATTGCTCGCCGAATCCGCGCTCGTGGATGATCACATCAACACGTTGTCCAAGTTTGCTTCGACCGTCGTCAAGCCCGGCCCGCCCTCGACGCTTGTTTCCGAACAAACGCCGCCCACGGGCTCAAAAGTCGTTGTGGATCCCCCCACTTTCTTTACCCAGTTTCTGCCTGCGTTCGAGTCGCGCGCTCAGGATTTGGCTCACCGCAAGATTTCGATCCGGCGCGACCGCGAAAAGAAGGAAAAGCAAGTGCAGGAGGTGAGTGCGTGGATCAGTGAGAATGAAAGCAAGGTCAAGAGGAGGGGCGAGGGCAGGTTTGAGGAGGTTTATTCCATTGTGGTTGTTGTGCAACCCGGCAACGGATTGGCCGACGACGATGCCGCCGCGGGTCAAGATGGCAAACCCGCCGAGGAAGCCGCTGGGCAAGACCAAGAAATCAACGTGGATTTGGTCGTTAGCTACAGTACATACGCGTTTTCTTACCTCGTCTCCTTTCGGTCCGCTCGAACCCATGTCCTCACCGCCCAAGTGTGTATATGTATAGTCGTCCCGAACGCATTCTGGATCCCCTTTTACGACTGCCGCGTGTCCTCGACCCGCTCCCAACTCCAACTCACATACGCCGCGCGCATCACGCAACGGTCCACGGACCCTTGGATCGACACGCAGCTCACGCTGTCGACAGCCACCGTGTCCAACACCACGGCAGGCAAGCCGCCCGCATACGACTCGGCCTGGTACGTGCGCAAGGCCGATCCGCCCGTGCAGCCCGTGTTTCTGCATAGCGCAAAGATGAAGAAAAAGGGCGGATTTTCATTTGGCGGCGGCGGAAGTGGCGAGTCGGCAAGGATGGCCAGTGTTCGTTACGATCAGTACGACGCAACGATTGAAGATGAAGACGAAGACGAAGATTCGGACACGTATGGCGAGGATCCCGGAGCGTTGGCGGCATCGGCCACGGCAACCGCAGGCGCCGTGGCAGCCACGTTCATTTTACCGACGCTGGCCACCATTCCAACGGGATCCGAGGGCCATCGCGTTAATGTGGCACGGGTTGACATGCCCATTGAGCTCAAGCACGTGAGTTGCCCAAAACTCGCGGCCGCGGCGTACCTAGTGGGCGAGGTGACAAACACGTCAGAGTACACGTTGCTTGGTGGCGGGGGATGCAATGTGTTTTTGGACGGGTCGTTCATCAACAAGTCGTCATTGCCCGTACGTTGTCCATCGTCTTGATTCGCCAAATTGTGTGTATTCGTCTGCTCACACAAAAGTGCACAGCTCGTCCTGCCTCAATCCAAATTTACCCTTTCACTCGGCACCGACCCGTCGCTCGACATTCTGTACAAGCCGCTCGACCGCGTTACCGAGCTCGGCAAAGCGCAAGGCGGTCTCCTGGGTAGCTTGTTTTCCGGCACGAGTGCATCGGATGGCTCCAGTGCCGCCGTTGCCGAAGGCTCCACTGCCATGCACTGCACGCAACGCATTGTCATCAAAAACAAAAAGGCAAACAACAAACCCACGCTCGTGACCGTGTCGGACCAGGTCCCAGTCAGCATGCATCAGTCGGTCGTGGTGACCATGGTGGACCCGGCACCTGCCAGTGACAAAGAAGCGAAAAAGGCAGCTGGTGGTGGAGCAGCAGCTGGAAAGCTCATTGTATATGAGAGCAAGGAGGAGGCGGAGATCAAGGAAAAGGAGGCACAGGACAAGGGCGCAAAGGGCAAGGGCAAGGAGGGTGCCCCGGTGGCAGCCGAGGCTCAGGCCGCGGACGAGGGCAAGGTGGCTGGCCCGCCAAAGATGTACAAGGACTTGGGTGTGATTGAGTGGACGGTCGAGGTTCCCGCTCAGGGCACAGTCGAGATTGTGTGTGCGTACCGGGTCGAGGTCAAGAAGGGCTTTGATATGGTTGGCATGTGAAGTGAGCCAAGTGCCTGTTTCTCGTTATCAATTTTATGTGTCCATGTGCTCCATGTTGCTTTTATCGGCGCTGAGCCCATCATTCAGTCATTCAGTGCAGTTTCACATCCTTCAACAATGCAAATAAAAACCGAGTCGATTTGCATTTGCATACAATCCATGGCTTTTGGTCGTAGCTGCCGCCCATCATCCCCACTACACCTCAACACAAACCCAGGATCCGCCGTTCCATCCTTTTCGTGATTGTCCAACAATCCACGAGTAGGACCGGCCAACATCAATCCACCCCCGCGGCGAGACATGCACGCCTCAATTACCTTGCGCACCGCGACCCTGTCGCCTGCAGCATTCTCAAGCCACCCAACTTGGACCCGATGCTCATCCTGCAACCCCATACTTGCCAAGCGACCCTCCATCACCTTGACTTTAGCCTCGCGCCACATGTCACTCGGCACCACGGCCGACCCTGGGCCGCATACTTGCGCAATGGCGTCACGCACGTGGCGCATGTGCGCAGCGAGCTCGGATGCCGGAATGCCTTGGCCGTATGCGAAATGATAACAGTCCATGAGCACGCCGGGACCGCCATAGTTTGCGGGTGCAGCAAGCCATTTGACGCGGTCTTGCACAGTCGTGTTGTCGAGTGCGGCTGGCAGGCGTGAGGTAAGGAAGGAGATGGAAGGGAATTTTGGGTGTGGAGAGAGGGTGTTTTCGGGCAAGAGTGAGACGAGGTGAGTGAAGGAGTCGGGAGGGGCGGAGCAGGCGAGACGGGAGACAAGGTGGACAGGAGGGTTGGGACGGACGATGTGTGAAAGAAGAGGAAGGGCGACGAGGTCAAGGCGGCAAGGAATACATCGTCATCACCATCACCAGTGTCGCTGTCGTCAGGAGCATGGCCCGACTTGGGCTCGGACACGCAAGTCGAAGAAGGCTTGTCGGAAGTGAGAGACGGTTGTCCTTGATGGTGGCCGTGTCGAGCCCGCTGTGAGGGCGGTATCCATTGTGCATGTGACCGGTGGCGAGCGCTCGTGCCCGATCTTGACCCAGAGGAGGGTGGCAAAGATGCACTGGGCAAAGCTGCATTATGGCAGTCTGGTCGTGTCGGCGGTCTACAATGCGCCGACTGGGCGACGAAGATGACTGGGTGGTTCCGCAGAGGGCGAGGAGGAGGAGGGTCGGGCATTGCGTTGTGCATTATTGCATTGACTCTCCTGAAGGACGACGGACGACATATTCATGCTGGTTGCCCGCAAGGCAGAGACACACTACTCGAGTTCACACGGCATCTCCATCGTTGACCATCTGCACAATTCAAGATTGAGGTTTCGCGAGCAGACCCACCCTGCGCTTATATTTACTTTGACCCTCATGGATGGAACAAACGTGACTCCACCGTGACAAAAGCATACACTTTTCTGCATGGTAACAGCTTCACATCAATAATATGTGGTGCGTTTCCCTCAAGTGTTGACACTCTCGGGGCTATTCTCTCAGTGGAGCGTATCTGGCGAACACCGCGACTCCAACATTGAATTAATTGTTTACGAGTTGTCATCAGCTGCGACACTTTGTCCACTCTCTGACCGCTATGATACGACGTTGAATGATAAAATCTATGCACACACACTCAATGCACAACCAACCAATGATGCCAACTGGGTCATTGGTCTAGACGACACTTTGCCGCAAGAGCTCTGGCTGCTCGCCTTGCCCTCACCCGCCCGCGACCTGTGTTGCCCGCAACCTGTAGGCGTCTCTACCGATCCATTGCCTCGGCCAACGGTATTGCCCTGCAGGTTGGCTGGGCATGGCGCAACCGCGTTCTCCTTGGTCTTGGCAACGATGTGACGCTCTACCATGGCGACGGCGAGACCAACGGCGGAGATGATGGTGACGACTGGCTCACAAAGCACCTCAATATCGAGTACCCATACTCGCCCGCACTCGTCGACTCGCACTTGGCCTACTATCTGCGCGTCTACTTGCCGCGCCCTACCTCGGATCCGACCCGATACGCTGCGGCCATGTCACCATCTTCATCATCCAGCAGTCAAGATGCTCTGTTCAACGACCAGTACGTCGAGGAATACCTGCTCTCGCCAACACGCAGCCCACTCTTGCGTCAATGGAAACACTGGACAGCTACCGAACCAGTCGAAATCGAAATCCGCCGCGTGCGTCGTCGGCTCACCGTATACGCCCTCGTCCTCGAACCCGAAATGACCTTTACCGAAACACCTCCGAGTCCAAGTCGACAACAACAAAAGTGGTGGCAACCTGTCCCCGACCTGTTCTTGCTTCTCTTCTACTTTCTCCGTTCAGGTCATTGTCGTACTTTCGCCACACGCTCACCACACTTGTCGACGCCGACCCGACCCTTCGCCATCTGTGCTTGCCCGCATCCTACTTCACCATCTTTTGCATAGACAACCGCCACGTGCTGCGCAACCACTTTAGCGACTATTGGGTCCAAGACTATGGCGTCGACCCGGATCCGCCCATTTCCTTGTCGGCGTTTTTGCTCTTGGCAAGCTTGTACGAGCTGTCGAGCGAGCTGGTCGACATTGTGTGGATGTGTTTGGCGCAGTGGCCACCGATACGTTTTGGATTGGTGGTTGTGTCAAAACGACTTGCGGCCCGAGCTGCACCAGCTGGTCGAGGACGTGTGCGCCACGCCCGATCGATCCGGCGGTGTCAACCGTGTCATTGAGTTGGCAAAGGTGCTCCGAAGCAAGTATCCCATGCTGGTGAGGGATGCGGGCAGTCCGTGGGCACGGGCGACAAAGGACCCCATCACGTTTTTGCGGCTGATTCAAGAGGCCGATGTCGAGATGGACGAGGCGGCACGGGCAAATGTGGTGGTCGACTATGTGATTCGGGACATGGCACACGACCCAGAGGGCCGAGTGTTCGCTTATGCAGTGAGCCAAGGGTATGTGGGCAAGGACGATTGGCCGCTGGTTTGGTTGCGGGCCATGGTGCTTGGCCACAAAGAAGATGGGGATGGTGACGACATGCATGTCGCGAGAATTGTGGATGCGATGGGGAGCACGGCGGCGGTACTCGAGGCGACACACTCGGGTTCGTTCTTTCGTCAAGCGCACACAAACTGCACACATTATTCTCACAGTGTACTTGATTTCAATCATCGCAGCGCTATTCGTCTACTTTTCGCGACTCGCTCCAAGTACCCACACCTATTTGTCCCACTCATGGACCACGTTGCCGTCTTGCCGGGTGTGGACGTCATTCAGCAAATCATTTGCGAAGACGACTGGTGTACCATCATTGCACGCACGACGGTAGAGATGTGGAACTCACCCACGGGGCTCGCACTCACCCTCGACCTGCTCGCTCAATGGACGCCTCCTCAATCCATGACTCCATCAACCGCCGCGTCTCAGCTCTGGCTTAAGCGGACATTTATCTGCACCCTCTTTTCCCACCTCATTTCAATTTCCGACGACTTTGTATCCATGCTGTCTCGTTCGCAACTGGCCATGCTCATTGCATGCGTGCTCCACCGTGACAGCAGGTGCGGCGACGACTTGATACGCGATACAAACACATTGGCGGGCGGTCCAATATCCCGCCAATTATCTCGGATGGGACAAGGCGTGTTTCCAATCCCGCACGAGTTGCCCAGCTCCACATTGCCAGAGGTACTCGAATCCGTACTTGTACCCGCCTGGATCAGTACAGGTTTACCATGGACTCAAAGTGTGCCGAGTGACCACCAGCTGCTGACCGAGTTGGAGGCCTGGGTGCGGCGGGCGGTGGAGCAAAAGCGTTGGGCAAGCAGATCGCGATCCGAGCGCGAGTGGTCACAAAAGCTGGTGGAAGCCATGGCGGATTTGGATCCAGGGTGGGTTTGGGCGGTCGTCCAGTCGGTCGAGCACGATGCGGGAAAGCGGATGAACAAGAAAAAGAAGGACAAGAAGGCCGCAAGTGTGGTGGCCGAGTATGCGAGGACAAAACTAGCGTTGCATGGGTTCCATTAACAAGATTTACATCAATACAGATTGTTGGATTTCGTTGCCGCTTCTCACAATCGCCCACAAGGGGAGCTGTGGTCGATGCCGCCGAGAGCGATGTGGCGCCGAGCCGAGCCGGCTGAATACCCTGCGAATCTTGTTCGCAGACTGATTGCTTGACAGTCTTTGAGTCTTTGATGTAACCAACGCTCGCAAGCCAGGTATACCATCCCCCTTCCTTCTCCTTTTTGCATTGCCGCTTTCGGTCGATCGGTTGCGAGATCCCTATCGCCTCACTGCCCGCGGCCAATTGTCGTCCCCAACGCTCGCGGACTTTCGTGATCACATGGAACGTAGCCCACACAAAGCATGCCTGGGACAAACCGTGGCCGATACGGAAACAGAACCAGCCAGCTACAACACCTTCGGCGCCCCCCATTCACCATCCACTACCGCTGGGCTCATTCGCGATGCCCTTCGACATGGTCAAGCCCTTGATGGTGACGGTCACCGCCCCAACATACCCCGTATCCCTGGGATGCAGCTGCCGAAATCGCAATGGCGGTTCGCGGTGCCATCTCTTGCGGTAACATCGCCAAGTTTCGCCGCTTGTGTGACATATTTTCGCAGGAGCAGAGTTTGGAAACTTTTACGCCCAGTTTACGATTTGGGTTCACAACGACTTCGTTCAAGGATTGCCGCACAATTGACGAGGTTGCAGCACTGTGTTCTTAAGACAACATCAGCAGCCCAGGTTTGGTGTCCCTGATTGGTCCATTGATCTGTTTCTCCCTCAGGAGCGGAACAACATTAGTGTTTTCGATTAGTGGCACGGGAGTTACGCAACGTCGACCTCGTTCCCAAGTCTGCATCGTGTCACGCAAGGCGCCCACCTTCGCAATGTAACTGCCATTGTAGCGGGGATGCGCGAATCGGGCCGCACGTTGCAAGGCCGCGCCAACGATGGCGCACCGAGCAACGTCAACAGCCAAGGTTGGTTCGCAAGTTGCGTAGTTCCCTGGACATGTGACGTAGACCCGGTGAGTAGAGAAAAATCAAGAGCAGTTTGGCCAATCGCTCACTTTCCAATGCTCAATTCCGGCCAAACATTGTGGATGTGGTGCCTGTCACTCCTGAGACCAGTTTGCTGCCGCCAACCCGCAAGGGTCGCACTGCGGTACTGGCGTTTTCGCTTCGCCAATTGGGTGCCCACTCTCTTGCAATGGCCACAGCTGCCAATGTGCACGCTGGAGGTGTGTTTTGCAACAAGATTGCGAGTTTTGTGGCCCGGAACCGGCCGGCAAGCGGATCCAAGGCCTGCATGGAGAATGGGTTTGTGGTGGCAGACGACCACGCGGGCGAAGTGCGCTGGGTTGGAGGTAAAGTTGAGGGGCCAAGAAATGGTTGTGGACATGGGTGAATGATTCTTCGTCGGCGAGGAGGATCTGTGTCAAAGAAACCTGGTTGTTGGATCAAATATAGATGACGATTCAGTTGTAGTAAGAACACCGTTAGCGGTGACCTCAAAGATGACTTTTCGCTGTATTATTCAATCTCCACATCCCACAAATGCAACGCATGGTCATAAAACGAACACGATGCCACCTTTCCCCACCCGTCCCCACACCAATCCACGCCATACGCCAAACTCTCATGCCCCTCATACTTGTGCGTCACCTCCTCCCCCTCGGGGCATCCAAATCTACCACAAAAAACCCAGCATGCATTCCCGCGACAACCACCCTGCTCCTCGGCGCATTCGGATCAAACCTGACCCGCCACGCCCCACCGCCAATCGGCCCAATCTCCCTCACCGGCATGCGAAGCTGGCGCTTGTCCCACACACGCACATACTCGTCATAACTGCCCGTGACCACCAAGCACTCGTCCACGAGTGACGGCGCAATGTACGTGACGCCTGCCTGGTGGCCCCGCGAATTGGTTGCCGAGCGCGCGAGCGACCGCGTGTCCCAGACGCTAAAGTGGGTGTCGTCGGCCCCAGAGTAGAGCGTGGATGCGTTCGAGTGCGGGTCAAATGCCGTGGACCAGGTCTCGAGCATGTGTGCGTGCCAAGAGCTGGTTACGGTCGAGGTGGCCGGGTCGATGAGGGCCAGGTGGCCGTTGGACAGGGACACGGCGATGCTTACTGGAGCAGCAGAGGACGAGAGGCGGTTGGAAAAGTCCAGAGCGAGGCACAGCACATCGTCCTCAACGGGCTCCACTTGAATGGTGGACTGCAATGCGACCTGCGGCGCTGTTGCATCGTCGAATGAAAGCGACCACAGCTGGACCTGGCCAATCGAGTTTGCGACCGCCAAGTGTTGATGGCCCGAGGGTGCCGGGTTCCACTTCATGTCCAGGATGGCGGGCACATCGACCTGCTGGACCAGTGGCAACGAGTTGTCCGAGGTATCAATCGAGTGCAAGTACAGCCTGCCGAGGCGGTCAGCGGGCAACGCATTCTCGACGGAGCCATCGTCGCCGGGCTTTTTGCGCAGCTGATAGGTGCCGACGGCAAGCAGGTTTGGGTTGCCGGGACAGGTCTCGACCGAGTCGGCAGAGTAGATTGTGTCAACGGCGCACAGAGTTTGCGGATGCTTCATCTTGTGTATTGTGCCTCTTGCCCATTGATAAATACGTTGCAATACGGCCATTGCTCTCAACCACTTCCATTTACAGTCAAACAGTCTGATGTCAATCACGATTCACGAGCGGCTGCCATGGGCCGTCGATCGAACCGAGTGAGACGTTCCGATGGCAAATCTCAACACTTTACCCTCAAAGCTTGCCCACCGCACACACTTCTTCCCATCATGGCCCTTGCTCTATCCCTTGCTCCTTTCCTTTTCCCTCCTCATCACCACCCCCTCCGCCTCCACCCGCCCAAAACCACCTCAGCGCACACGCCGGACACTTGCCCACTGGTGACCGCTCCACCCTCCGGATTCACAAACCTAGGCTCGTTGCGCTCATTAATGCGCTTGACTCGCTTGGTGAACAGAATGGGTACCAAATCAAAGTGCACCGAGGTGCCGCACTTTGAGGACGGCACAAAGTCCTCGTCCATTGCTTGACAGTTGTCGCCCGGGGCCTTATCCAAGCCGACACGTGGCAAGGTGAATGATGCGTGCGAGGTATTGGGGGCAGGCGGGAGGTATGAGATATGCGGCATCGAGTGCCATTGTCCAAAGGCATCGTCGATGCGCGCAACCAAGGTGTTGTCGAGCTCAAGGTCGACAAGCCGTGGGGTTGGTGATAACTGCGACGAAGGAGCGAGAAACGTGCGCACAAGTGATTGAATCTTTTCATGCGAGAGCCGCGTACCTACCCACAATGCGCGCATGTGCGATGCGCGGGTACTTTGAGAGCATTTGTGCCCGTCATCCCCGCTGAAATGGGCCAGAGCGGCGGCAATGTCGGCGAGTAGGTCTTCGGGAAATTCGATTCCGCTGGGTTGCTTTTGACTGCTCATGGCTTCTGCTGTGCAATTCTGTTCTGAATACAGCGGCCGCCGGCCCTGACTCTGGCACGATCTGGCCGACAGACGCCTACGCCTGCACAATACGTCTACTTTTCCTGTACTTTCCCCATGCAACGCGAAATCAACATGATACAATCTGTTAGCTTCAAGTTGTCCAAGGATGTCGCTATCTTGGTATGCATATCCAGGCCTGGCGAACCCGTCAAGTTGAAGTTGCTCATGATCAAAGCGCGCTCCTGTCGTCTCCCTCGTGTGTGTGTGTGTGTGTGTGTGTGTGTGTGTAGAAGCCGTCTGAAGTGGCCATTTCTCCTCAAGATAATGATCAAGAAAGCGAGGTGCAGTCACGGCATTTGAAGGAAGCAAGTTTCTTTTCCAAAGGTATCAAGGGACCCCTTTGGCCTTGTTCCGCTCGCTCTGGGCCGAGGCATCTTCACTGTCAAGGGGCCGGCGCTCGATATCTCGTTGTTTGCTCTCATCACCCGCGCAAACCGTGCACATTTCGAATGTCAAGTCCACACCCAAGTTGCGAGCGTGAGCAAGTCGTCCACTTCATCCACTGCGGCATCTTCGTTGATTGAGCACACTGCCCACTGACCTTGGCCCATGTCTGCTCAACGTCCTATGCGATCGCAAGATTGGCCGCTTTCAACGGACGTTGCCAAAAAAAAAAAAAAAAAACGGTTGTCCCAAGCAACACTCACTTTCCGTCCTATTGACATCGTCGACCTCCCCGCCATGTGCATGCTTGTCCGCCATTCCAACACGCAATTCGCGATGCTCAACCAACCCAGCTTTTGCGACGTACGCCCACTCTGAACGCCAAATTCATCCGTTGTCTCGCGCATCCACATCGCCCTTCTTCCACCTCATGTTTTCGGGCGACTGGTCCAAGTACATCGACAAGAATGAACCAATCAAGTTCTCGTGGCCTGCCATCATTCTTATTCCCTGCTTGATCCACATTTACTCTGGCTGGCTCCCGAATCACCCACTGCCCACCCTTCCAACGTCGGTCCAGCAATTGTTGACCGATCATGACGTCGACCTGGATCGATTCGGTCACGTCGAGTGGAACCAGATTGTAGACATGGCGGAAATGCTCGAGTTGCTGCATTTGGCGCGGGCGGTGCACGAACGGGTCGAGCAGTGCATGACCGCGCGGGTTGTGCGCATCGTCAACTTGAAGGCATTGGATGCACGTGTGGAAAACGTGCTCAATCAGGCGGGTCCCGGCGGCCCCGCTGAGAGTCAGGTGAGGAAAGGAGTCGATGTGGAGCAGTCGCAGTGATTCTGTTGGCCGGTTTGCAGGACTGTGAGCGGGTGCATGTGTTGGACGTTGGAATGAATGTTCCCTATGTACTGTAACTGTAAATATGCTGTCGTCGCTGGTGCATGTACATAGGTGAATCGAAGGCAAGGCAGCTGCCATTCACCGATATGTCTGCGATATGTCATGCAAACCAAACGCTTGATCAAAAAATTGGATCGGTGGGCTGCGCTTCAAGTTGTGTCTAGGTCATGGCACGCTGATGGCCTGCCTTCTCTCTCCGCGAATGTAAATGCATCGTACACATGCAACCATGATCCCTCCCCAACCCCATATTGAAGATGCGGCCCTTGACGCCCCTGGCAACCAATGCGGAGAGCTTGGTGCGTCCATTTGACTCTGCGACACCACCCAGCCGAAACAGGCCAAGACATGAGGACAAAGGACAAACAACAAGCTTATCTCCTTGTCCTCCATGGCTTCAATAGAAACCGCTCAAAGTGACCATTACAGCAAAGGATTTTCAAGCCGATCCGCCGCAAGGGCCTCTGAAATCGACTGTCCTTTCGACCAAAGTCTTGACATCGCCACTGATGAAATACCAATTGGCCGTTCGTCCTGGACTGTTCAACGTTGACAACTTGAGCCTCAATGTTACTTTGCTGGTCCTCAAACGCCGCAGCAGCCACACCCACTATCAATGCCAAATCGACATCCAAATGGCCAGTTGCGACACTGCCGTGCCCTCGAAAGATCACACGTGCATATCTGTATGGGCAATGCCCAGGACAAGACCCTCTTTACTGCTTGCTGGCATCTGGCAAAGGGCTGTGCCGAAGCCGAGTTCAAGTTTACCCAAGCCAAGCTCACCTTTCGACCCATCGAAATCGTCGACCCGCGCTCGCTACGCCTCGCGGTCCGACAATGCAACACCTTGCTCGCAATGCTCAACGCTCGTGCATTCTCAGACTGTCAACTCGTCACTCCCGAGCCAGACGCCAAACCTATCCTTGTTCGCGTGCCATCTTGGCCAACGCATCGCCCTTCTTTCACCTCATGTTCGCTGGGGACTGGTCCAAGTATGTCGACAGGAACGAATCAGTCAAGTTCTCGTGGCCTGCCCTCATCCTGATCCCCTGTTTGATTCACATTTACTCCGGATGGCTTCCCAACCATCCACTCCCACACTCCCCAGCTCGGTCAAGGATATGGTCGAAAACCATGGGTTTGCTTTGGATCGCTTTGGGCATGTCGAGTGGAACCAAGTGGTGGATATGGCGGAAATGCTCGAGCTGCTGCATTTGGCTCAGGCTGCGCATTTGCGGGTCGAGGAATGTATGCGCGAGCGGATCGAGCGCATCAAGAAGGCATTGGATGCGCCGTTGGATGACGATGTGGATCAGCAGAGTGAAGTCGGTGGGAACGAAGAGTCGGGACGCCAGAGACTGGAAAGGAAGAGTGACAATTAATCATTTTGGATATGTGTTTTGCTTGATTGTGTGGCAATTGATATGCGAGCTAGCGTGCAAGCCCAAAGTTGAGGCTATCGATGTCAGATGAGTTGGACATGGGCGACGACGCTGAGCAGCAAGGTGGCAACGGTGAGGATTGTGACGAAGTCAAGGGAGCAAACACGGACGAGGTGGAAAAGTGAAGAGTATGTACTTTTCCGGATACGTCCTTTGCATTACAACAGATTGCACATTCACTTTTCACATTGTTTTCGTCTGTCTCCACTACTCAAGACAACGGGCCAATCAAGCATCATCGACCGTCAGTAAGCCTTATTCCTCCTTCATCGCATTCACACCAGGCTTTTGCTTCATTTCCACATCCAAAACCGACTCTTCCAAAGCCCTTGTCACCCGCTCATATCTGTCCGCCAAACAAGCCGACGCCCCAACATACGCGGCCTGCGCCAACTGATACAATCCAAACATTTCCGCCGCATCCATGAGTTCGATCCACTCGCCGTGCCCAACTGATGCATATCGAGCGCATGTGCTCCTTGATTGATGGAATGTGGTCCGGAATGGGCGCATCGGGAGCCAGTCACAGTACACGTGAATGAGGCATGGACAAACAGCGCCGGCCACGAAATCTTGACTGGGAGATTGCGTTGGGTTGATTCGGCCCATTCGCCAGCAAACATGGTGTGGAAAAAGGGCGACCTTTGGGCGAGGATGGCCCGCGAGACGTGGATTGGCGTCGTTTCGCCAGTGGGAGCAGTTGGCAGTCAGAAAAGGCGGGCGAGTCCAACATTGCCAGTTGTTTTTCGGACCGTTGGGTTGCAAGTGCAGCCTGAAGCGTGTCAAGAACAACACATGGCGGAATTCGAGCTTTGCGTGGGCGAAGCGAAACGGCACACCAACGTAGTGCATCGGAATTCCAACGCTGTCATGTGGATTGAGGAATAGTCGTGCACATTCGAAATACCGAGAGCGATAGAGTGGAAACAATGAGACTCGCCTTAGCCAACCTTTTCAAAGCGAATACTGATTTGACAGTTGAAATGGGTCACGGAGCTTATTTTTGCGACGAGATCTTGACGATTACGTCCAATTCCGCCCTCACCAGCAACTCGGTCTCAAAATGAATTGAAAGTCAAAAAAGGGAGTATCGATTGTAACGGACGAGAGTGATGCGGACCCCAATGTAGTCTGTATCGAGCACAACTGCGGCGGGGTAATCGTAACGACAACCGAATCCTGAGTCTGTATGTTCGAAGACTCGTGGCTCAAGGGAAAGAACAGAAGCGTCTATGTTGGCAGACCGTGCTTCATGGTCGTACCGTGTCCATTTTTGAAAGAGGGCTGGTCGCCTAGAGTGGACTTCGCATATGATTCAAGTGACAAAGCATATGTACATGTGTGCACTGCTGCAACTTTGCTGGGGTCTGGGTGGGCCGGGCCACCCGGTCTTAAGTGTACCGCAGTCGCCCGTACTTCTCAGCCTCTCGTTTCGGTGGACAAGTTTGGACATGTTTGACGAGCGGCACCTTGATTTGGGCATCCCAATCGACAACGGATCGACCATTCCACGCCATTCTATTTGACGAGAACAAACAACCGGACATTCACTCAACGCTAAACATCTACCTGGCCCTGCTCCTTTGCCGCAGCCTATACGCCACTGCGCCAACTGATACAACCACAGCATCTCGGCCAAATCTATCACCTCGTTCCACTCGACATAGTCAAACTGAGAAAAATCACACATGTGCGAGTCCATGGGGCCCTTGTCCGATTACTGAAGTTCAGAAACGTCCAGTTTGTGCAGAACTCCTGGTTTGTGACACCCGGGTCAGGAGATGTTTATCGATATGCATGAGAATATCGACACATGTATACAGGAAATGAAATCGCATCTTCAAGCTACTCTTCACTCTCCACTTTTGTTACTTCAGCATGCGCCAGTGACATCTTTGCCAAAGACTCGTCCAATGTGTTGACCAACTGATGCTGCTTTTCCTGCATTGATTTGACTGCCCAACACTGCGCCTCCCACGCAGCCATGGGCAACTCGAGCATGTGCGCCAAATCCGCCACTTGACCCCACTCATCGTGACCAAACTGATCCAAAGTCTTTTCGCACTTGTGGTCGACCATGAGCTTGTTCATTTGCGCCGGATGCGGGCGCCAAAGCCACCCATAGTACATGTACGTCAAGCACGGGAATAGAATGTGTGCGGGCCATGAGATTTTGATGGGTTCTTGAGCACCGGGCGACCATCCGTCGCTCGAAAAGAGCGCGTGAAAGAAGGGCGAGGATTTGGCGAGCACGACGCGCGAGCAGTGGATGGGCTTTGCGTTTGTGCCCGAGGGGAGCAGTAGGCAGTCGGAAAACTTTGGGTCGTCGAGCATGGCAATTAGCTGGTTGGATTCGTGGATCATGAGGGTTGAGATTTCATAGTCGAGGGCAAAGCATGGAGTGATGGTGATCTTTGCACTCGCGAAGGTGACGACCTTGGCGGCGCAGCGTGTTGGGATGAGATGGTGGATTGTTGCGGGAGTGTTCTTGCGTGCATGCGAGATTGGAATGGGCCCAAGTCTCAAGGTGAAAGGAACATTATTCGCGTCGACAAAGTCGATGGATGCCTGTGATTTGTAGTCAAAGGATTGCTTGTTGAGTACGTTGCAGATGACAATGCTCACGTCGAGGCGATGTTCGGATTTTGGCAGGCCTGGGAAATTGCTCGTGACGGTAGGACGGACGACCAGCTTGAAAGTGAAATAGGGTGACGAGAGCGTTCTGGACAAGAGCGTCGTAGACTTGAGCGCCGTGACCTGGGGCTTGTCCTGCAGCTGTTTGGGGAGGACTGTCGTTATGAACGGCTCCTAGAGTCATGTTTCGATCAGTTAGTTTGCCTGCGATGTTTAGGCCCAGAGCGTCCAAAGATACGTGCCGCGGGAGCCAGGCGGCTCTTGGCTGGCGAGGAGAACACGGTCAGCATTTGGGCGCTTCAGCAGCAATGGGTGCCTTCGCGATCGCGCTTGAAAGTATATTCGCAAGAAAGAAGAGTAAACGTGAGAGAGGGTAGCCGAGGCTTTTAACTGTCGGATTGCAGTTTGACTCACACGCGCGTGTCGACAACTGTTGTTGTGTTGTGGCGTGAAATGAAAAGCAATCTTAATGGTGAGATGATTCCAATCACGCACGTGGACACAGCGGATCTCGACGCTGCGGGCAACGGTTGAACCTTCCTAGCATCTGAATGATGGCGGGCTCTCATTTTCTCCGAATTACATAGCTTGACTTGGGTAGCGATTCGATGGGGCCCACGGTGACTACCACAGCCCTGCGAAAGACGGTGCTGTAGGTAAATACGGAATGAGGTTTTCAGCTCAATCGCTGCTTGGAACTTCGAGGTGCCCCTCATCATCAGGTCCATCAGTGCACCAGGTTTGCCCTGGCTAGGCGCATTTTGGACTCGTTGACATCGAATACTGACCAATGCAACTGATTTGCCCCTCAGGAGGTGAGACAATGATCGGATGCGAACTTTTGGCATACAGTCCACACTCGGCGGCCACCAAGAAATCAAGTCCCGACGATTCCCGTCCAACTAGTGTCTGGCATTGAGATACTGGACTGGACACTGTGAGGAGATGGTCTTTATTGGCCACAGAGACATGCCAGTGGCTAGTAAACATGGGAAAGAGATGGTTAAGATACTGACAGAAACGAAACGACGGGTGAAAAGAAATGAGCGATCAAACGACTGGCTATCACAAGAGAGCTGGAAACCAAAAGATTGTGGCAACACCAGCTATTCCCACAATACATGGCACCATAGTGGGTCCCACAAACACCATTACACGGCCTGATCTGCCATCAAACTCATGCGTCTCAACGCCTCGCATACTCATCCACCTCTGCAGCGTGTCTCGTTGCAGCCGCTACCATGCCTGCTGCCGCCCCAGTTCCCGCTCGATTGACCCCACGCTCCGAAACGTAATGTGCCAACCCTTCGCCACCCTCGGGCAATAACCCAAATGGGCCCAACTTGTTCTTTCCTTTGGCTGCTGCTGCTGCTGCTGTAGCGGCCGCCACCGCCGCCGCCTCTGCGCGCTGCTCTGAATCCATCGAGAATCTACCCAATGCACCCAGCACAGCCTCCAACCCGCGCGTCATCTCGCCCTCGTGCACCTCGTCATCCTCGCCATCGTCGCCAAAGCTGCCGTGGGTTCGCCTGCTTCCGCCAACCATCACCAACTCCCTGACCTCAGCATACCTGCCCCTGGTCCCACCCTCTGTCTTCCCAACATACGCCATGATCCGGTCAATATTCGCCACATGCTCGTGCGTCAACCACCCGGCGGGCGCCAACACAATGGCCATGTTGAGCAACGCGTCCGCACACTTTTCCCTGACCTCGGCCGTAATCAGCGCATACTCGTCACTTGACAGGCCACTTGCAGCCGCGCCAAGCAGTTTTTTGGTCCCCGCGCCGGGCTTTGCCGATCGGCGCACACTTGGCGGCGGCACACCGGTGGGCGGCGCCCGCACGCGGGACGAGCAAGCCCATTTGCACGCCCAACCCGAGCACATCGGCCGGCGCGGCGGTGCCAGCGCCAATGCCTGCAATGAGCACTTGGCGCCAATCGTCGCCCACGTCCACGTGCCGCGTCAAGTAATCCATGACGAGTGGGTCGCGGCAAGTCGTCAGATTACTCACGGCCCACGCAGCCTCGCGCACAATGGCCACATCAATACCCACGGCGGCGGCCGCTGTCGCAGCAGCGGATGAACGCATGGACCGCGTGGAAAATGCCGGCGGCGGCGCCGTTGGCGCGGCTTGCGGCACGAGGCCCGCAACCAGCACCGCGTACCACAACTTGACCAATGGTGCACTCTCAAGCATACCGCCCACTACGTCGAGATCGGCACACGCAACCATGTTTGCCAGCACCAGCATCGCGTCCTTTGCCATGTATCCGGGCACCTTGTCCTTTGCAAATGCCCTTGGACTCGCCGCGTCCCACCGTGGAAGGCCCACGAGTGCAGGCGTGCCGGATCGCACAAGCTCGTACAGCACGGGCACGGCGCCCGCATCCACGAGCAATTGGATATGCCACGCGTCGGTGGCGGTGGACAGGTTGGTGAGTGCGCGAAGCGCGGGCGACCGCAGGCGAATGGCCGTGGACGATGACACCGAGTCGTGCGCGGCGAGCGAGAGCAAATGCACCAACTGATGTGTCATTTCGGCCGTGGCAGGTGACGCGGGCGGTGTGTCGAGGTCGTGCATGTGGTCAATGGGCTGCAGAACGCGCGCAAGGCCCCAGGCAGCGTCGACGAGCGTGTCCGTGTCGGGCCAGGTCAGGAGAGAGTGAAGGATTGGGACAAGGGGTTGAATCTATCATCAAGGGCAAAAAAATACAGCTCTTGGCAAGTGAATCGCCGTGCTTGTGGCAAGTGCGTATGAATGTAACGAAACGTACGGCGGGCCAGTCGTCAGCAGATCGAATACCCCGACTCACATTGCTCGCAAACCACGCAACAATGCGTGCGGTTGGATTCAAATCCTCTTCGCCCTCCTCGTCCTCATCATCTTGGGCATCCTGTACGTCTGCGTGATTGATGACACGCTCACCTGCAAATCTGGCCGCTGCCTGGACTCCGCCCTCTCTCACAACCAGCGCCTTGAGTTGATCGCCATCGCCCACAATGTTACCCAAACACCACAACGCTTGCACTCGCACATCTCTATTCATCTCGGACGCACCCACAAGCCTGACCAGCGCACCAACAAGCCCCGGTGTTGCCGCCAACTCCCTCGTCTGTGCCGACGATCCCGCAGCTACATTGGTGAGCACCCAACACACCTCGTACTTGAGCGGTGCAGGTACATCGTCAAACACGAGCAAATCCGCGAACCGCCGTAAGATGCCGAGCGCAAGCACATTGTCGACAGCATCGGGGACTCGGTCCATGGACAAGTACTTGCGGACTCGGGTGACAATGGCTGTGCAGTACTCGAGGTTGGTTGACTCGAGCGCCGATTTCACTAGGCTCGCGTGCGTGGGCAGCAGGTGCCGGATGGACACGCGGTCCAGACCCGACCCAAACACGTCCATGAGCGAGGGCGCGTCGGGGCGTTCGAGCGACATGTGTGAGAATTTGGAGTGAAGGAGGTCTGCGAGCAAGTCGGCATCCGAGGTTGGCGAGGGAGTAGAAGGGTCTGGAATGAGGATGCGTTCGGCGAGGGAGGGCGACGGCGGGCGCACGGTGACTGTGATGTTGGATGAGGGTGGATTCGCTCTCGAGGAGGTGGTGGATGAGAGTGACGAGGCTGAGGACGTGGGCCGAGTGGGCGACGATAGCGGGAGTGCAGTGTCCATGGCATGGTCTTCAATGACGGAATCGGTACGGTGGGACACTCCGTGGCCGTGGCCGTGCGCTAACGCAACGGGTCGCGAGCGGGCGGCCATGTTGATGCAGAGTGATGAACAGACGCGTGCTGGTGGGTTGGCAGTTGCAGTGTCTGTGGGTGATTAACCGATAGGAGAAATGCAAATTATGCTGGGTGGTGACCAAGGCAATCGTGCTGACTGGATATCGATGTCTTGGAGTCGAGGCGAGCGCCAATAGCAAGGGAGGCGTCAGGTGCCGGTGTCGGTCAGGAAGGCGTGGGAAGCTGAGCAAGGCCGTGTCACGTGTCTTTGGAGCGGTGGAAGGGCGACGCGAGTGGGGCGTAGACCAAATAATGGAATTGAGTGTGGAGTAAAGAATGCACAGAGTGGCAGGGCGATTGCCGTCGACTTTTTCTTCCAAGTGTGGGTCACAATTCCGCAACTCGGTCTGTCGTCTGCAGAGAGGCCGACCGATTTGACGCGATCAGAGATCAGCCATCAAATGTCCATGTCGATCACTTGGGCCTTCCTCCTCCTTCCAAGAAAACCAATGACGACCGAAATGGAGCCAAACCACATCCCACCGTGGCCGAGACAAAGCCTGAGCAATGCATCTTGACCAATCCACACGCAGAACTAGCATGGCACTGCCTCTTGACATTGCCGAGCAAGTGCTCATCGCCGCCATCCGCACCAACATTTCGGTCCGCTCACTCAACGCCGATGTCTGGCCATCCTCAATGTGTTGGGCCCACGACAAGAGTTTCCAGCAATTTCCGATGCAGCCCTGCAGCACATGGTCTGGATCAGCCTCGATTCGATTGCGCAAGCCGGCGACACTTGGCTGCTCGGCCGACTACTTGATGCAACTGTCTCAAAGCCCAATCCGCCGATTCGCACATTACGCAGCTCGCCACACGTTCTGGCCCGTGCATCCGAAGCCGGACATCTCGATTTCCTCGGCTACTGGCTGCGCCTGGTTCGCCGCTTCGACGTGGTGCCACTCACTTTGACCATGGTTCGCCGCGCCATCTCGGCGGCTGTCCGTGCAGAGCAGCTGCATGTGCTTGAATGGTGGTTGAGCGCGATTCCAAAGCTGTTTCTTCAGTATGAGCTGGAGCAGTGCTGGGCAGCCGCGTACGAGGCGGCCGAGAGTATACTGGTGTTGGATCGCATCAAGAAGTTGCGCATGACGGATTCCGATGGGAATGTGAATAGGCCACTGGTGCAGCGTATGCTCGATGACAATGTGAGAGATGACTACTGGTCGTTTGAAAGAGCGGTTGTGCGAGCACACGGTGCGGGCAACTTGGCTGTGATGCAATGGTGGTTTTCGCAAGTGCCTCACCTTGACAAGGTTCGTTTCTTGTTGCCTCGCATGCTCACATGGGACAAACGATATGTCGCCAGCAACTTGTATTTCTTTTGGGCCAATGACTTGAGCCAGCGAACGGGGCCATGTTTGACTCTGTGCTGGCGGCAATACGAAAGATCTCGTTTGATTTTTGCCGACCTGGACGCCTGGAAAGCCAATGCGCCCGACCTACTCAAGCGCGCGCTTGACCAAGCCCTGTGCTGGCGTTGCCGCGATATCATTCAAAACTCGTCGCCGTCAACGTGCCCCGTGCGCGAATGCGCTCAAGACCATCGCATCGACTGCACTATCCCTCCCGAGGGGCTTTTCCGTGACCGCAAGTTCCATAAGCAACATCTGTCCATGGCCCTGTGCAAGGAAGGTTTGGTTGCAGGATTTCGTGCGTTGCTTCATTCAGGCCGGAATGCCTTTGCTTACGTCCACAGCCACGCTTTCCTTGTTGCGTCCAAGCGTGGGCATTTTGGGATTCTCAGAGTGTGGTTGGAAGAGTGCCAGGATGACGATTTCAGAGCGTATCCGTTGTGGGATGGCGTTGGGATTTCGGTTTTGGATTGGTGCTGGAGCATGACGTGGATGGCAAGTGGTTGAGATGGATGAGTTTGGACGAGGTGAGCAGAGCGGGTCAGACACATGTCCTTGATGGTGGCTCATCAAGTTCGGAGGTCGGTCCCTGTTGCGGTTCTCGTACAGGGCACTGCAATTCAAGTCGTACGAGTCGGGCGTGAAATCGCTGCGATGGTGGCTCCGCTCTGGCTTGCTTTTCGAGGATGAGTTGCCCGTGGTCAGTGTTTGGAGGTACTGCTACTTTGAACAGTTTGACCTGGTGGAAATGCTGGTTGCTGGGGGCGTGTCCGTTTGCTTTCAGCCGCTATTACCACCGCGGCCTCCGCCTTGGCCGGAACGTCCAAAGCAAAATCAAGCCGTGATTGCAGACATTCGCCGGTGGTGGGATCGTGCAAGGATGGCCAACAAGCTGAGTGGAATGACACATGGCAAGGACTTTGACGAGTGCTTGCATCACGTAGAGTCGATGGATGCTTTGTGCAAGTGGAGCCGTGAGATGAAAATGGCCGAGTTGTGAGATGTTGGTATCTTATCATATGTGTATACTGTGTCTACAGAGAGCAAGGTGTGTCCAATCTCGACGAGTGCAGAATAAGAGACAGCGTAGCCAGAATCTGAGAATCTGTGTAAATAGTACGATCGACAAGTCGTCCATGAGAAGGCGTCACTGTCGGTGGACCAGGGCCTTTGCATGCTGAGCACAGCAAATGAGGTTGGAGAGATACTGGAGACTCGCGGTGAGATTGCTTGAGATCATCATGTCCCGCTGTCCGTCGATGACATATCAAATACGAATACGACGAGGCAGAATGTGTCGTTGGATCAATCCATGGATCATACAGAAATCACTCTCAACAATGTACTCACCATCCGGCAAGCGTCCCGCGAGCCGCTACCCGTCAATGGAGCAACCTGAGCAAGGACGGGCGGCGGCTGTCGACCATCTGGCTCGCGACGACGATGCCATTTCAGAAGCCGACATTGCCAAGTACGGCGCCGAGTTCCTGGTGCCGTACGATACGGACAAGCCGGGCCCACTCTTCGACGAGACAGATTTGGTACCGTGCCCGTCTCTCGCTTGTTCCCCGGCCCCACAAATCAATCAACACCTACTGATACCGGTTAGTGTTTGCCATCGCCGCCATTTCGATGTGATCATGTTAATGTTTAGCCGCTGTACAACCCCAACTGCTGGCCAGTCGAATGGATGGCCGACATGGCTGCCCGCGGCGAGGACTTGACCAACAAATCGATCCGTGTCCCACACCACCCAGATGCCGCCCCGATTCGCCATTCATTCTCGAATTTGCTGCCGCCCGTATGCGATCACTTGCCAAGATGCTCATCGGCTGCACGCCGACTTTGCTAGGATCCGCGACCCGCTGCCACTGGTGCCCGCCCAGAGGAACAAGTTTGTGCGCGCTGCGCGCAGCGGTCGTGGGCGTACGAGTTCATCGTCCGCGGGGCACGAGCAGGCCGCTCGTGGTGACCCCGGGTTTGTTGTAGATTCGGATGGTGATGTGGTGATGGGCGAAGAGACACGACCGCCGCCAGTGCGTGAGATTGAGCGTCACTGTATGTCTGTTAATGCCCCGCCTGATGTTTTTGTTAGCGTTGAGCCAACGATCTCTTCTGGTCCATTTCCCAGCCGTCGATTCTTTCCGTGTCGAGCTCGCAAAGGACCCCTCAGCCAAAATTACTCTTGCCTCGCCGCCACCACCACAACACCTGCTCCCTCCCCGCTCGTTTACCTACCACTCTGGACTCATCTTTTCAGCGACCTGCCCGCCACCCGATCCTGCTTTCTCCTCGGCTGCGATTGCACATCGACCCGCCCCTGCATCCTCCCCTCTGGCCGCGTCAACCCAGCGTGCCACCACGGCGACGAAGCCTACGGCCACTCGACGGCGCCCACGTACACATCGGACGGGCGGCTTCGCGCGCTTGTCCAGCTTCAAAACTCGACGTTTTTACCCGTCACGTCGCCATTTGTCATCGAGTGCAACGTCAACTGCGCATGTGCCCGGTTTGCCCCCTCTGCTTCGGCATCGGCCGGATCCATGTGCAAAAACCGTGTGGCGCAGCACGGCATCCGATACCGGCTTGTGATCGGACATGCATCCGGAAAAGGTTTGGGTGTGTTTGCCGCCGAACGCATTCCGCAGGGGGCGTTTGTTGTCGAGTATGCGGGCGAGGTGTTGACGCAAGATGAGTTGCGGGCCAGGGATGAAGAGTGGATGGCCAAGGTGGGCGGCGGCGAGGGGCGGGTGACCAGCACCACAACGTATTCGTTCAATGCAGATTGGATGGTGGATGGATCGAATGACGAGGAGATGGCGAAGGTCAAGGCCATTGAGGCCAGGTACAAGGGCAATTGCTCACGGTTCTTCAACCACTCGTATGTTTGCTTTCATCCCGCTCGCGTCACGCTGTTCAATGTAAATAACCGACGTATATCCGCGTTTGGCAACATAGGTGCTCGCCCAATCTGATCGTAGGCGCCATCCAATACGACATGGACGATCCGTACCTGCACCGCATTGGATTCTTTGCTCTGCGCGACATTGTTGCAGGCGAGGAGCTCGCGTTTGACTACCACGGCGGCGAAAAGTCTATCGAGCAGGACCAGGGCGAGGGTGGGCCGGCAGCAGGCGTTCGGCCGCTCCCAAGGTGGGCAGGAAACGCACGACACGTCGACGTGGTGGGTCAACAGCGAGCGTCAGGGAAGTCGAGGAGGAAGATGAGGGAGCGGATAAGCTGACAGGCTTATACAAGTTTAGATGCTTGTGCGGATCGGAAAAGTGTCGTGGAAATGTGCTGTGAATGTGAGTGGATAGTGTCACATTTACAAGGTCTCGTGTTTGAAAATCAGCGTCATATTATTCGGAGCACTCGACGGGTGGACTATACCATAGTATCAAGCACATCAAAAAAGATTCTCCCTCACTCGACCAGCATCGGATACCGTGACCCTTCCTTCCACAAATAATACACCTGACCCACTCTCCCACTGCGCATGCCATACATCCCGTTCCCGAACCGCATATATTCCCTGTCAACCGCGCATTTCGCACAACTGCATCTTGGGTCCGTTGTCAATATGGCATCGCGCTTTTTGACCAACCCCGTCTCCTTTGCATACGCCGTATTGACCTCCAAAGTCCTGGCCGACGACGGATTGCGAATGTGCTTGACAAACTTGCCGCACCCACCACAGGTCGATAGCATTGGGTCACATCCGATTTTCTTCCCTGCACCCAAATACGCACATTCCAGGGCCGACATTGCCCATGCGTTATCGTACCGCAACCGAATCACCAACTCCGGCGCTAAGGTCGCGGCTGCGGCCGCCGCCAAATCCGATACATGCGCGCTTGACGCCACAAGGCCTCGGTCCACTTGCTCGCCCGCCTCAGAGTTGTACAACACTAGATCACGCATCCGGGGCCACCTCCCGAGCACCTTGTCCTCAGTACTCGACAGCATCTTGTCAGCCAACCACTCGAGCTGCCGCTTGGACATGCTTGTTGGCCCAACGCGCGCATGAATCAGCCGGGGATACTTTGTGAGCGTGCGGCCAACGGTGGATGCGTCAAATGCAGCAAGTGGGTCGTCGGCCGCCACGTCAAATGCGTCGAGTGCCGGGCACGAGGGTAGATGTGCGGGCATGCGGTGAAAGTCGGCGGTCACAGATTTGGAGGTGGAGAAGACGTTGGCCAGAATGGATTTGGAGGTGAGCGAAAGAGTGCGGAGGTTGCGCAGGGTCAAGTGGGCCCAGTCGATGGGTGTGCGGTGAGTCAGCGGTGCGGTCTTGACAGCCGGGTGGATGATGCAGTCGATGGGAAGCACAGACGGGCCTTTAGGATGCGAGTAGGGCAGTGGCAAGACAAATAGTTTGATGGAAAACAGCGTCATCTTGTGAATCCCATGCAGGAGGCCTGGGTGCATGGCGAGTGATGGGATCTGGAATGCGCCGATATCGTCGTAGCCGGGCCCGTCCACGGTCAATGTGAGCACACGCAAATGGTTGGGAGTTGCGCGGCACATGTTGAGCGGGGTGCGCAAATCGCTTGCTGTTGCTACCGAATACTTGAATGTGTCGCTGGCCAGTCCACTGCGTGTGGTAGTCAATGGAAACGGATACTGAGGAACAACTTGAAAGGAAACGGAAAGGTCTGTGAGCGGCTTGCCCACACCCGGTTTGCGTCGAAGCAGGCAGTCCATGGATGCAAGAAATGCATCAGGCGCAACTTGAACGCCTACGAGGTCCAGGTCGATCAAGTTGGGCAGCGACCGTGCAAACACGTTGAAGATCCTGGGCGACGAATCGACCGTGCAAAAGAAGGCACCCGAGATTGCGAGCGTCGACAAGGATGCAAACTTTGCTGGACCGGTGTTGAAAACCCTGACCATGCGCCCGGCCTGGTACCCTACCTCCTCGTTGACCAAATGGGCGAGATATCGGCAATGCTTTGGCCCATAATGGACAACGTGTCGAGTTGCTGTGGTAGGTCAATGTGTCGTACGCCAAGTGCGGCCTCGGCGAGTTCGGGGAACACGCAATGGTACTCGACCTTGCCGGAAATCTCTCCCGGGCGCGAGAAATCAAACATGCGATCCTGACCCAACCGCCACCCGACTCGTGACCACAGCTGAGCTTTGCACCTGATCCACTCATTTGTGAGCCAGGGCCGATCGGCTTGGCTGGTCGCATACACTGACTGGATGCGCGCGCGGCGCACGGTCCATTGCGCCTGGACTTGAGGATCGGGCGAAATGAGGTCTGAGAATGGGACAAGGACAAAGGTCTCGAATGGTTTGCGCTTAATGACATAGTCTGTCACATCAAACCGCTTGCGCGCCCAATCAATGGTTCCATCCACAAAAAACAGGTCACGCTCAAATGCCGTTGTGAAGGAGGCTCCCGCACTGCTGGGCAACCGAATGTGAGCTTCATTGACGAGCACCGCAGCCACAGGCGTGTTGAATGGCGTCGTGAATCTGCCTTTGCGCTGAGCGAGGACGCGGGCAAGGTCCAAAAAGCCAAAGTAGACGCAGTAGTCGAATTTGGCCAGGTTGCCGGCCAGTTTGGACATGTCGATTGCGCGTAGGTTTGGGCACAGCGCCGCGAGCCGTGTGAACCAGGGCATGGGCAGATTGTTGAGAATGAGCGGGTCACAATACTTGTCCGCTTGCGAGACGGAAATGATGCGTGAATCTGGCGTGAGCATGCAGCATTGGATGGCGTTGACAATGAGCTTGAGTTGTTCCGACTTGACAAAGTATTCCGAGATGGTGAGCGACTTGACAGCGTCGGCCAGGTCCGGGCGGGTGCTCAGAGCACGCCAAATGTGTGGAAGAGAGGCAAGCGATGGCACAAAGAGGTCCGAGTAGAGCGCCGGGAGGGCAACTGCAGCTGCCGCACGGGACACGCAGGCGAATTGGACGAGCGTGGTGGGAGGGATGATGGAGCGGGTCTTGAGGATGGCGCCGAGTAAGTCTTCGGGCAAGTCCATGAGATTCAGCGATGATCCATCGTTAGCGTTGCTGCCCTGGTTGGTCTGAAGGCGGCGGCTGGTGGCGGGCAGCGGCTCAGATGACGGCAGTTTCGCCGCGTGCTGGGATGATGCTGGGTTGGCCGTGCCCGAGAAGCGGGTCATTGGCAGGCGGGTCATGATGATGCCGAGGATGCCAATGCTGACAAGGATGGCATGGGTGCGATTCATGGTCAACACAACACATTGCTTTGGCTTTGGCAAGCTGATCACGGGCCGGAAATGCCCAAAAAGAAGACGTCACCGTACGGACAGTCGAGTAGGAATATGATACTACACTGGACACTCTGACGAACGTCTGTGTATACTATTTCTTGCAGTTGACAACATGAGGCTGCCAGTGCATGCTGCTGGTCACCAACCCAATCCCACTGCCGCGTCGGCGTGCATCACCTTGGTCCATCGACACTCTAGCGCGTGGACGAGCTGCCGTTCGTACAGAGTTGCTGTGCTTGGAACAGACTCGACCGTGACACCCTTCATCATCTGCGCTCGTCGTTGCCACCACTGCTCGATCCCCTGGACTACTTGTGCATCCGTCCGCCGCACATCTATCGGAACGGATGGACGGAAAACGGGCGAAAAAGTCACTGGCACGCCACCAGCAACCAGCATTTCCACCAGGTCAAACTGTTCCAAGTAGCAGTACCGCCAGACACTGACCACCCCCAACTTATCCTCAAAAAGCAAGCCAGATCGGAGCCACCATCGCAGCGATTTCACACCCGACTCGTACGACTGGAACTGCAGTGCCCTGTACGAGAACCGCAACACAGGGACTCGACCCTCACGAAACTTGATGAGCCACCAGTCAAGGACATGTGTCTGACCCGCTCTGCTCGCCTCGTCCAAACTCATCCACCTCAACCACTTGCAGTCCACATCGTGCTCCAGCAACCAATCCAAAACCGAAATCCCAACGCCATCCCACAACGGATACGCTCTGAAATCGTCATCCTGGCACTCTTCTAACCACACCTTCAACACTCTCAAATGCCCATGCTTTGACGCAACATGCAATGCGTGCGGCGGAATGGGCAACCATGACGCCTTGGAGCGGCGCAATCTCAACCACAAGCGAAGCCCCTCAGCATGGCCGTGCTTGCACATGCAGTCAATCAACGAGTGCGTTCCCATGTTGTACTCGGCCAGCTTGTCCAAGTCGATTTGGTTGTCGGGCAAGGCACACACGACACAGTGATCGTGCGCGCATTCGAGAATCGGGCACGCTGACGCTGACGCTGATGAAGATGGTGAAGAGTGGAAGATGATGTTGATACAGCGCTTGCAACTCGTCCTGGCCACCATTTCTTCAAACACCTTTGGCTCATGTGTTCGCCACGAATCCAGATCCGCAAACAGCAGCGGCACTGCCGCCCACCAGCATAGGCGTTGGCATGTCTCGCCACTGCTGCTGTTCAACGACGGCACACCCAACTCGTTTGCGCGAAACAGGTAAAGAATGTACTTGAAATGCGGCCGCTTCCAACGCATAATGCGCGGGAGCATGAATCGCAAGACTTGGAGTTGAGGCACTTGCGTCAGCCACCAGTCCACGGCGGCCGCATTCTTTTCGCCGTGGGCACGTCGCAGGGCACGGTATGCAAGGTCGTACGTGTGTAGCGCCAATCCGGTCACCTTGGTCCACTGCGCGTGTACATGGTCAAGCATGCACTTGGACCGACCAGCTTCAAATGATATGTCCCAGCACTCGTTCAATGGGCCTTGCTTTCCGTCAAACACTTTGCCAACCGCGTCCAACCACCAGTCAACCACATGCATTTGCTCTGCTCGGACGGCCGCCGAGATGGCGCGTCGCACCACCGTCAACGTGAGCGATGCTACGTCGTAACGCCGCACCAGGCGCAGCCAGTAGCCAAGGAAATCGAGTTGTCCGGCTTCGGAAGCACGAGCCAGAACGTGTGGCGAGCTGCGTAGCGGGCGAATCGGCGGATTGGGCTTTGCGACAGTTGGATCAAGTAGTCGGCCGAGCAGCCAAGTGTCGCCGGCTTGTGCAATCGAGTCGAGACTGATCCAGACCATGTGATGCAGGGCAGCGTCGGTAATTGATGGAAACTCTTGCCGTGGGCCCAACACATTGAGGATGGCCACGGCATCGGCGTTGAGTGAGCAAACAGTGACGTTGGTGCGGATGGCGGCGATAAGGACGAGCTCGGCAATGTCGAGAGGCAGACTTGTCGCGGGCGTGAGATTCATGGTATTCATATAGAGGTTATTACATTGCTCAGTGTGACATTGAGCTTGGTGTTCGTACCCCTGCAGCTACCCACGTGGCGATGCAAGCGATCGACAGACGTTCGATTCCGGGTTTGTATGGTTAGCATAAATTGTAATTCAGGCCGGCGCCGATGACGTGAAGATATTTGCGTGACAGAATGTACCATCAATCTGTCACGCACAAGGTGTTTTTCAGCTTGATGATCATGGGCAGAGGCGGTTGAACCTGGTTCTTTTGGTAAAGAGCATCGACTTGAGGAGGTCGACGAATTGCGCTCTTTGCTCGGCAGGGTCTGCAAAATGTTGGCCGGGTACTAGAACGCAGTTGCGCCAAGAAAACCGAATGTCGCGGCCACTCTTGCAGAGTGAGTGGATTTCGGAATAGGTCGTTGGAAACTTGGGAAGCAAGAACGAGGGCGAAGGGCGAGCGAGTGACATGACCGAAAGGAGCAGAAAAAACTCTGGCAGCAGCATGTGCATGTCGAGGGGTCTCCGATCCGTTGGCCGTCTCGCGACATTGCAGACATGATTGTCTCTCGTGTCGCTCATGCCTGCTGTGTCAATTGCAATGACGACTGAGCCAAAGCCCTATGCACCGAGCAATGCCTTCTTCATGCTATAGCCGTAGCACTCCCCTTGCATCACCATGACCCGCCTGCCCACTGTTCGCTTTGTTCCTAAAAGGCAGCCCAAGCGAGTGTCTCGCACCGCCGCCCCTGGCTCCAACCCTGCAACTCAAGATCATCATGTTGATGGACATGGCCAGCGCGAATTCGACCCGCAAGAGGAAGAAATCATGCAACTGCTTGGCCATCGCAAGAGGCCCAAGATGCAGCTGCTCGATCTACCCGACGACATTCTGGCCGTCGTCTGCAGGCATCTCAACAAGGTGTCCCGTGCATCTCTTGCCATGTTGTCGTGCACGACAAAGACCGTCGCAGCCATTGCACAGCCCGTCCTCTTCTCAACACTGTTTGTGCCTTCTTATGCCAAGCTGCCGCGCATGCTCCAAACCCTTTCCAACCGACCCGATCTCGCTAAACATGTTCATTCGCTCTGCGTGTCCTACAACTTTATTTCGGGCAACCCCTTTTTCCTCGTTGATATTGCCCTCAACACTTGCCGCATCGGATCAGGTTCCAACATCATTTCGATGCAGCTTGCACAGCGTTTTGTCGACCTGTCCATCCTCGAACGCTTCCCCATTCCGTTGCTCACCCGCCTCGCTACCATTTGCCCCGCTCTCATGTGCATTGACCTAGCGGGAGCCGGGACAACTGCCCAATCCGCACCCATAATCTTGTTTGGTATTCTCGACCTGGTCAACATTCTCAAGCATCGGCGTGGCCGACTTGTCACCCCGTACGATGTCCCAATTGCCGCTGTCCTCGTCAAGGACCGGATCATGCATGTCCCACGCACCACGGGTGTGTTGCACGATCAAGGCTGGGGGCGTGACTTGTATTTGGTCACGGGCACCATTGACTGGAATCGCAAGCGTATCGATGTGTCCAACTGGATTTCGGACGCGGACAGCGACGAAAAGAGTAGGACAATGGCACTTGTCCCGTTCTGCGATCTCGTTTCGCCATCGCTTGAGGAGCAGAGCCAGTGGACGATTCGCAATGTGTCCTGTCAACTCTTGTACGAGCGCGATCACGA
Organism: Catenaria anguillulae PL171; assembly: GCA_002102555.1. Lineage (NCBI taxonomy): Eukaryota > Fungi > Blastocladiomycota > Blastocladiomycetes > Blastocladiales > Catenariaceae > Catenaria > Catenaria anguillulae. The sequence goes on along the minus strand of MCFL01000029.1, from coordinate 30,786 downwards.
TGTGCGGCCATGGCGTGCCAATGGATGGATTCTTTCGGCACCAGACCTGTGGGCCCGGGTTGGCATTCGGCTGGGCAAGGATCATGTGTTTGACTTTTCCAAGCGGGGCGCCGTCGCCGGCACCATCAAGTACGCGACCGTATTTGCCGATGTGGCAATGCGTGCGCTCAATGCCCGCCCATGCTTCAATGTGCACAGCAAGGTGACCGAGCTGATTCTCGAAGCGGGGGGACCAGAGCAATATGCCACTCTCCCAGCGAGCCAACTCTCAATCGTATGCTCGAATCAGCTCGCCTGCTTTACCGACCTCGTGTCGCCCTTATCGACCAAGTCGGTCTTTCATTCCCTGACCAAGCTTACCATCGGCGCTGGGTTTGCCTTTCGGGCCCACAATTGTGCACCCGTATTCAAGCGGTTTGCCGCCTCCCTCCCCAACCTCGTCGAGCTGGCCATCTCTTCTATACTTTCCGAAATGGACGCCATCCTCGTCCCGCTCGATTGCCTCATCCGCCGCCCATCCAAACCATTGCAAGATTTACGCCTCACCGCTTACGTCTCGGCCACCGCCACCAACCCGTTGCTGACATCGCCTGCCTTGCTCAAGTACATCACTTCGGGCCTCGAGACGCACAGCACGTCCCGCTCGCTTCTCAGCAACACACGATCCACCCGGGGCCACTTGCACACACTCGAACTCAAGATTGAAGGCCCGCGCTGTGTGCGTGTGCCCTCGCACGAGATCCCAACGGTCGCCATCCACCCGGGCCTGCTGCACGGCATTGACCGGCTCGAGCTTTGGGGATTCAAACTGTTTATTTTGCCACCACGCTTTGCGACTCCCGACGGCCCCTCGTTCCTTCCACTCGCATACATTCACCAAGCAACCTGCAAGTCATCGCTTGCCGACCGCACACTGCTCACTCTCGCACACGTCACGCTGCGTGCCCTCCGGTCGCTCCACCTGTCGACCAAATGCATTCTTGCCCAAGCCCTGCCGACCAATCTCGTGGAAGCCACTCAACTGCACCTTGTTGCGCCGCTGCTGCCCACGTGCCCGCGTCTCCAGCACTTTATCATCCGCACCGACTACGCCGGTGTCGCATTCACTGCCCACGACATTGCCAACATGCTCGCACGCTTCCCGTCGCTCGCATTCGCACAGTTTGGATGCACAAACCTCGACGCGCGCCAACTGCAATGGGTTGTGGAAACCATTATCAATGGCGAACCTGAACGCAAGCGCACGCTGCGCGACTTGGAGTTGTACAACATCAAGGCGGCCCGGCGCTTGGATCGCGGGTGGGTCTTGTCTGGCCCGCATGTGACGCACTTGGCATCGAGCGGCGCGCCGTTACCTTTGCCTCTGGCGCCGGTCAGGCTCACGCCAACATCGGTGGAACTGGATCTCAAGGCACACTTGTATTTGGGCGAGCCCAGCATGGAGACGCGATGCGGGTCGTGTTGCCGACCTGTCAAGTCGATTAGCGGGTTTTTGGCGCTGGAGGAAAACAAGGATTACTCGTCGGTGCACGGCATTTATCCGTTTCATGATTTGGACTTGACTGACGAACCCGCGAGTCGGTGTCCCAAGTGTGCGCCGCTGACCAAGTTTGTTCAGTTGCAAGGTGAGTGTGGATGGGTCGAGGGATGGTGGAGTATACTTGTGGAAGTGTGGTTTGGAGTTTCCTATGGTGTATTAGCTCTCAATTTGTTGTATCATCATACATATGTAGGGAGACCCCAGTATGTTTATCTTGACGAGTTGTTGCCTTTCATGGCCTCCAGCTTCTTTAGCCTCATGATTAGCTCAACATGACGTTGGGCCTTACTGCAGACAGCACAGTGCCACTTGAATGGAAATGAAAAATGAGGATGCTTTTGCGATAAATATGTACAAGAATACGGGTATTCAATTACAATTCGGTATCTTAACAGTCTAATCCAGCCGACCTCGTTGAGATCCCAATTGCTGGCGAGATCCAGTCTCGCCACTTGTTCTATCCACGACTCCAGATTACTTGCCACCAAGAATCTTGTTCAACAAGGCTGCCAACCGCAAGCCAGCCTTGGCCACCTGCACATCGACAGTCTTGTACACGGCCTGGTAGTAGTCGGTGGAAATCTCTTGGCCAATCTGGAATCCGGTCGGGTACACGGTCGAGCACACGAGCGCGGTCGAGTCCTCGGCCCATGATGCTGCGCATTTGGTCACTCCATCGACCGACTTGGGGTCGCCACTGGCAGCACACTCGGCCTTAGCGTCTCCGGGCTTGACGAGGTTGGACAAGTACCCGATCCACCTTTGCGCATCGCCCCCATACTGCTGCTTGATGGTCTGCTCCGGGATCGACCCGTCCCAGGCTGCGTGCAAGTTGGCGCGCTTGCCACGGAACTTGACATTGACGCCATTGCCGCCCTTTTCGAATCCGCTCGCGTGCAGCGGCTGGGCAAGATCACCGACAAAGTGCACGAGGAATGCCAAGTACTCGGCCGATTCGGCCGTGGGCTGCTGCTTGTTTGAGTTGGCAAGTGCTTGCGAGTAGAGGGCAATGGCAGTCACAACACAGGCAGAGTCGTCGCAAGTGGAGGGGAGTTGTGCCGTGTTGGCGCACTTGCCGCGCATGGGCTGCTCGTCGGCAGAGTAGTTGATGTAGTGCTGGGAACCCGTCTCCGGGCGTTGGCCCTTGATCTCGTCGGGCCACGTCGAGGCGTGCTGGATCGAGCTAATGTCGGAGCTGGCAGAGATGATCGAGTCGACGGCAGACTTGGCGGCGGGTGTCAAGTTGGAGTAGGCCAGAGTGGCAACGGCTTGGTGAGCAGTCCGGCCCCAAGCGTTGGCGGTCGACGCGACAAGGAGAAGTGTAAGGACGGCAAGAATGGGAGTCATTGTGGATGAATGATCTGGGGGGGGGTACTGGTGGGAATGGGTTGTGGATCGGGAAGCGGTCTAGGGTCTCAAGGAGAGATTGGGTAGTTGAAAGATAGTGGATGAGGATCACAGCAGGCTGGGCAAATGCGGCGGCGGGATCACCTCGTACTTGTACCCTTGGCCACCAGCGGCAGTGACGACTCGGCATCCCAGCGTGGACGGGCCACACATGCATGTCGTGCGCCCTTCCGCCAGCGTAGACGTGTGATCACGTTGCACATGCGAGACACACCGGGCAGCGCCGGAGTCGGCCGCCGAACGTGGACGTTGTCTTCACGCATGCACGAGGGAGAACAAGGGAATGAAATCACCAGACCTGCCTTGGCAAACTGCTGCGGGGGAAGGACTCGTGTGGCAATCACACGTGTGAGGGTAAAAACAGTCACCCGACATGAGAAAGACGCAGGGACTGCATCCGTGTCCGCGGGTCCGCTGATTTTTTACCTTGTCACATGTGCCAGGTCGCGATCCAACGGCGCGATCCTTGCGCCTGGCGCTGTATCATTTTGTTTGCAGCAGCTAAAAACGTGAAAATGTCGGGCGGCTACTCCGATTAGTTTTCGCTTCGGGCCGGCTGTGTCCGAATTGTTGCTAGGATTGTCTCTTGTGAAACGCAGTGCATGTGCTCACAAATCCAGAGAGACGGTGCCGATACGTGATCGCATTTGGAGTGGCATGAAACCTGATCGTGGCTGACGCGTGCAACATGCCAACCCAATTCCACTTCGTCAGAGGTGCTTCGAGAAGCAACTTCGAGAAACCTTAGCCAGTCAAAGTACCTGACACATGATCCTTGCGACAATCTCGGCCCCGCTATTGCAGGTCCTTGCCCATTTCAAACCTTGGTCGGACCATGATCCATCCGCCTCACATTGACAACCCCCTGGCCGTCCGTGGCGCCTTTGAGCGTGCGACACCGCGTCTGGTGTCAGCTGAAGTCTTTGGCACAATGTACTTGCCGAAAGCTATTTACATGCATACTTACATATGTAATCATGGGGAATCATCAACACCGAACCGCTGGCTGGCCACATTCAGCTCAACACCGCTCAAATACGCGATACATCTCCTTCAAATTGGCACACCGTACAAATGCCCCGCTCAAACACTCACTTGTCATGGGCAAGTTGCGCATGGCCGGCATGAGCACGTTCTTGACCACCGTCTCGCTCACACACCCAACCTCACTGACGTCCTCGCCAATGCCCTTGGGCGCGTAAAACCGTGCAAGCTCATCGAGAATGCCCGCCAGACACGGCTTTTCTTCGGTCCAGTTGACCTCGGTGCCGAGGCGGAGTAGGAATGAAGGGAGCAGGTCGAGTGGGGGTATGTATTTGGGGAGCAGCCGTGGGAGGGTGGTGAGCAACCCGTCTGGGGTCAGTGTGACTGAAAAGTAGTCGAGCAGGAGGTCGGCGCGCGTGAGCAGTTGTGCGGCAATGCTCTGTTGCAAACAACCAACGACGTGAGGAATCACACATTCGCACAAGTTTGGGCAAGGAACAAATGTACCTCAGCAATCTTTTCTGGATCCACATGATTGGGTACCCCGCCGCGCTTGACCTCGACTTGCACAGCCACCTGAATACACTCTGCCACGCTCATTGGCGGATCCACGCGCAGGGCGGGATAATTGGCAAACCCGTCGAGCGCCAACCGATACATGAGATCGTCGGCCAACACTGGCATATCGGCCAAGTACAGATCCGTGCCCGACTGAATGGCGACCAGGCCGCCTGTGACGTGCCCGACATAGGTATGGTGCGTGAGGGGCGATTGGTCGGGCGGCACGTGTGTCAGCGAGGCAAGTTCGGCGTGCAAGTCGGCGATCGACGTCAGGTTGAGGTTGCGTGGGCCGCCGTGCAGGGGCGTGAAATCGTCGGCGCCCGCGTCGTCAGTGTCTGCGGCGCCAAGGCGGGAGAGTGAAAGCGAAGATGATTGCGAGGGTTGAAAGTATTGGTCAAGGGTCGTTGCACGTGCGTCGGTACGGACGAGTGTAGACTCGCGCCGAGTAGTGCTGGCTGCGTTGGACGCCGAGGTGTTTGACCGTTTGCGCGGGCCAGACGAATCCTCGTCTTGTGGCTCATCCTGGTCCACTGCCTTGCGCTTTGCCACCGAGCTGCTCGATGGCGTTGGCTGCGTCAGAACTTGCACCTCAAACACTCGGCTCGTTTCCTCCTCACCCACGACGGCCGCGAACTTTTCGGCAACCATGCCCACAATGTAATCGTGGTGCAAGAAATGCACCTCCTTTTTCGTGGGATGTACATTAACATCGACCGTGTGTGCGGGCAACGTGAGCGAGAGGTACACCCATGGGTGTGAGCCCTTTGGGAGGTAGCGAGCATAGAGCGCCTTGATGGTGCGCTTGATGGCGGCGGATTCAACGAGGCGGTTGTTGATGAACAGTAAAAGCGTCATGGACTTGAACGACGAGTTGGCAGGAGAAGAGACGAGCGCAGAGAGCGAGCCCATGTCGGCACCCAAGTCGGCCGCCAGTGGGACGAGTGAGCGGGCTATGGCGGGGCCGTACACGGCCTTGATAACGTCGATGCGGTCCGTGGTCGATCCGCCCTTCGTGGATACATCGGGTACGCCTGCGCCGTGCTTGCGCAGTGTCATGGCCACCGACGGGTAGTGCACGGCATATCGAACCAGTGTGTCGACCACATTGGCATGCTCTTCATTGTAGGAGCGCATGGCACGCCGGCGAGCGGGCAGGTTATAAAACAGGTCTTGGATCGAGATGGTCGTGCCGATAGTCGGGTGTGCGCAGGGCGTGATGGCATCGTTGAGGGGCTTACCATCAATGTACTCTGCCGAGTAGGCGCAATCCGATTCGGCGGTGCGGGATACAATAGCTACGCGGGCCACATGCGAGAGCGAGGCAAGCGCCTCGCCGCGGAACCCAAACGTGGCAACGGTGCGCAGGTCGTCAAAGGACCGGAGCTTGGAGGTGGTGAAGCGGAGGCATACAATGGGCAGGTCGTGCGGGTGGATGCCGTGGCCATTGTCTGCAATCTCGAGCAGCGACAGGCCGCCGTCCTTGAGCGTGATGGTGATGAGCGAGGCGCCGGCGTCGAGGCAGTTTTCCAGTAGCTCCTTGAGGGCGTGCGACGGGCGGTGGATCACCTCGCCGGCAGCAATGCGGTTGACGACGGTCGGGTCGAGCGGGGCAATGCGCGGAATCATTGTGGCATATGTATCATTCAATTCATTCACTCCATTGGTGTCATAACGTCGTGACGGTCTGGACTTAATACTCCTGGCGAGAGAGAGTATGTACGAAAAATGAAAATGGATGGGCACTAGGCAGCGAGTGACTCACTCAACTCAACTCAACTCAACTCAATAACATGCACAGAAATGATACGTATTTCTAATGTAATGTGACAAAAAAGTCAGCAAACGAGGCACAGTACATCTTCATCCAACAGTTCTATGTATCCGCGCGAGAGAGTTGATGGCCAAGGCACGGCCAATGCGCAACTTGGCAGTGCTGTGCAGCAACTTGCTGTTGGTGGACTGCGAGTCTTCAGACTGTCCGTGCGCAGAACACATGTCGAATCACTTCTGGCGGCAGGAACGTGATCCAGCACGTGACGACTTCGCTACGGTTTCGCATGTCCACACCAAGTCCGCAAATGAGGCCCAGCAACCCTTCGCCTCAGGATCCGAACTCAACCCACAACCGAAAATCATCCCAAAAAACATATGCAACGCAAAGCTACTGCAGCTCGCTGCAACATCAAGCACTTGCTCCGCTCCAAAGCAAGGCAATCCTGCCACAATCCAATCTCATTTCAGCGATATCCGACCCTCTACCCCCCAACATCTATCGCCTGCAACATTGGCCGAAAGCCTCGACCCATCAGCGCTTTCCAGGCCCGCATTACAGCTACACCATCCCAAAACTGGAGCATCATTGCGTCATCAACGTCCGATCCGACCACCAGCTGTCAAACCTGACCTGTGTGGCACTTCTGCGAACATTCGTGGCCAAGGACCGGCTGCGAACAAAGTCCAACTCATCCGTAGTACCGGCCAAAATCGATCCAACAAGTCCTCTTTCCATTGGACAATCATACGACTTAACACACATTGTACACCATCGCGTCATACATCAACCGCCACAACCACATCAACTCGTCTCTGTTGAATTATCCCAGCATCCAAACTACCCGAAATTCAACCCTTTCACTTCAACATGTCGATTTCGTACTTCATTGCTCAGCTGGTGGGACTCAGCAGTGCAAGTCAGTTTTCGCCAATGATCATTTCAAGTCTATCCATTCTCAGTGTCGTGGCCGTCGTCTTGTCCGTCAATTCGCTTCTGTTTCTGGTGCTCGGCGCTGGAACCTGCAAGTCCCATCGTCAGATTGTCCTCGGTGCCATTGCCGCCGTTTTCATCATCACGTTATTCGTTCTGGTCCCGATGGGTGGCACATATGTTTGTATGCATTTGTGGGCTGATTCGTGGAACCTTGTGAACGGTACCGAGTCCCTTTCTGTGGCAGCTTGCGCACTGAATAATATAAGACATCTAATCCGCCTCGCTGTATGATCCATTTTCAGAATCGATTCGTTACCTGCCATTGGTCTTGATTGTTCCTCGAGTGTTGACCGAGATTGGCGGGGAATTCGGACTCGAATCTGTTCAAAACTGTGGCATTCTGCTCGAGTTGGTTGTGCAAGGGTCGTTCTTGTGGTGGGGTACGTCATTTTCTGCCACCGTCTCTCTCCGAAAGGAAACAGTTTCGCTCACTTTGCCAAGCTACTACAATGTCCAGCCAAACTCATTCAGGCACCGTGGATTCTTTACCGAGCTCTTGCGTTTGGGTACAAATGTGACAATACGAGGAAATGGTTGTTGGTAGAGTGGAACAAGATTTGCACACCGGGTATGCCATTCCGCGGAAACCGCTCTGCCTGCCATTTGTGGACCCTAACCATCTATCACCCCATTTACAGAAATGGCCCGCTTCCTCGGGATTGGTTGTGAGCAACGAGAGAAACTTTGTCGGTTGGAATCATCAAATATCACGCTTCAGGCAGCATTGAAGAGTGCAAAGCAAGAGATTGACAAACTGCAACAATTTGGCGCCGCCATGCACAGTTTGGCCGACATTGAACCAAGTGAGCCGGTCGCTCGTTGCGAATTGGAAACAAGTGAATGGTCTATGACGCATATTTCAGCATCTATTTCAAAGCACGCATCCGCCGGGGCCATGGGTGACATTGTCGACTTGGTCAAGCACGCGATGCAAGTCATTCAGTCACACGAAGAGTACGCGAGTCAAGATACACGGACAATCGAGACGCTATTGGCCAAAGTGCGTTCTCTGGAGGTCGAAAAGCAAGCTACAAATGCAAAGAATCAACAGTTGGTGGTCGAAACCGTCGCGCTCTCTGCGTCTCTGCGTCATTTACAAGTCAAGCTGGCCGCAGCCGATGCGGAAATCGTTCAAATGGGCGAAAAAAATCAGTACCTGCAACAACATATCGGCGACCGATGTCACGACGTGACTACCATTGCCGAGCAACTCTGTCGAGCAAACTATCGGGCCGCACGACTCGCAGCCACGTGCTGGCGCCTGGCCGGACGGCTCTCGGCTGCGGACCGCAAAAAAATGATTCAAGCACGTCATCTCGCCGATTTGTCGGCACGTCTGCAGGAGGTGGAAATCGATTCAAGTCAGCGCAGAAGACAAATGATCCAACTCGCTTGCGCACGCAAGCTCCGTACAGCAAAACTCGAGCTCCAAATAAATGATTTGCTTGCCTCCGCCAACGACAATGCGCAGCTGCTGGCGGAAGCCATGGACAAGAATACACGACTCGAACGGGCAATGGAAGACTTGGAGCAGGAACTGGACGAGCGTTGCGCGGACGCGTCACAGCTGGATCGCGAGTACCAAGCGGCCCTCGACCAGCTCAACGAGCTTGAATCCTTGTCGAGCGCGTTTGAGAGTCGCCACGTGGCGCAAGAGCGGGAGATTTCACGGCTCAAGACGCAAGTCGAAAGTCTGACCAAGGCGTGTGATGATCGAGACTCGCAAATCGATCTTCTGTTGGCAACGGGGCAAAAGCAGCGGACCCGTGTCGCGGTGCTCTTAGCGGAAAAGGAGCAACTTGACAAGGCCTTGGCCGAGTTGAAGGTGACGAGACAACTGGCGCAGTCGCAAGACTTGTGAGATTAGGAGGGCCTTGGCCCATACTGTATTGATGGAGGTCGTGTTTCGAATGTACAATTCAAATGCTCGTGAAATGATTTCGAACTAAATATTGCTGTTCACAATAAGGACAAGACGACACTTCTTAATGTGTCTGCATTTATGTATCTGCTTGATGGATTCCATGCCTTACATCGCTACCTATCTCCTTTGCGACGTGCTTGCTGCCCTGTCATGTGTTGCTAGCTTTTCTAATAGCTAAAACGCCTTTTGTATTTATCTTTCAACTCTTTCTCAAATGAGCGCCCTGGGCTTGGACTTTGAGGTTGCGGCCAGTTTCGCCGCTGAGCCTCTGAATGATGTGCTGAATGTCCGAGAGAACAACAGGCGACCAAAGTACGAATATGTCGATACAATACTCATATACTAAACCGAAACTGAATAAGTCACACGAGCAAAACTGTTCGTAAAGTGAATACAAGTCCAAAAAAAAGTGTGGCAATCTACAACAAAAACAGCACGAAACACGCGTGCACAACCGACACAGCCAAGTAAACCATGGACGCACGGCCAGGTTCGGCAGAGCTGGGCTTGGACTGGGCTCCCTTGGCGTCGGCGCCCGCCTCGGCAAAACGCACACCAGGTGCGTACACGGACTCGGGCACATCGACCGTCTTTGCCTTCTTGATCGCTTCCGTGACCATGTCATTGATTTGCAACCTCGTCTCTTGCGGACCAACCGATTCCAATGGCACAATTGCGTCTCCGCCATTGGCCATAAAGTCGAGCGTCACCACGGCATACTTTTTCGATTTTTCGACAGGTTCCCACTTGCCTGGTGCGACTTCGACCTCGGCTCCATACACGCGCTCGTACTTGGGCTTGGACTTGTCGAGCCGGGCGCGCAGGCCACTGAATTGCGCAAACGAGGAGACCGTCTTGCCGTCCTTGCGCTTGGCATCGGGTCCATCGGCCGTCAGCGCAAGGTGCTCGAGCATGGTCAGGACACGGTCGCCGGGCATTTCAATCACAACCTGCGAGTTGGGGAACGGCAGAATACCCATGATGTCGCCAACGCGAATGTCACCAGCACCCAAATCGGCACGAATACCGCCAGCGTTGATCATGCCAAAGTTGGGCAACGAGCCTGAGTACGACTTGCGTAACGTCTCGGCAATGAACCATCCAAGCGGACACGCCTTGTCGTTGCAGTCGCCGCGCTTCATGGCCGTCTTACTGTTGCCCACGACCTCCTTGGCCGCCGCGTCAAACGGCGCACGCCACTTCTTGACCACTTCTTGCGTCGCATTGTGCTGGGCAATATCCATGGTCAAATGAATCGGGTCGCCGTCCAGCGACACAATGTTACTCTCGGCGTCCCAGGCAATCGACAGCTTGCCAATGTACTCGCCCCATGCCTTGGCCTGCACAATGTACGTCTTCTTGCCCTCCTTGTTGGTGACGGGCAGGGGATACGTGCCCTTGACATCGGGAAGCGACGAATTCTTGCTCATGAGCGAGTGCGAGTGGCCGCCCACAATCAAGTTGATGCCCTTTGTCGACTCGGCCACAATCTTGTCGTCGTCCAGCCCATTGTGCGACACGGCAATGATGCGCTTGATGCCCATGGCTTGCAACTCGTTGACGGCACGCTGCACGGGTCCGGATTCGCCGGCCGGATCGGAAAACTTGACATTCTTGGAAGGGTTTGCAATGATGTCGGGCGCCGTCTTTGTGATGAACCCAATCATGCCGATGCGGGCACCGTACTTTGTGAGGACAACGTAGGGCGCAATGCGGTCCTTGAGCAGCGGCTCGTTGGCAACGTCCATGTTGGACGAGATGACGGGAACGCGCAAGAGGCCGAGGAACTTTGAAAGGAGCGGGATGCCGTCGTCAAACTCGTGGTTGCCGATGGTAAACGCATCGAGGCCGATTGCGTTCATGTATTCGGCCGTAATATTTCCACGGTAATAGCTGGAAACGACGTAGAGGCAACAGCGTGTGAGTGAGCGTGTCTCAACAGACATGGAAAGCTGCAGGGTTTTGCCCATACCTGTAAAACAAGGTGCCCTGGAACTCGTCACCAGCATCGACCATATACGTATTGGGCTCAGTGGCCCGAATCTGGTCGACAATGGTCTTGATGCGAGCAATACCGCCGTAGCATTTCTTTTCCGCACGGTTCTTGTCGGTACAGTCGATCCCAGATGGTGCAAACTCGTCGTAATGGCCGTGCAAATCATTCCTGTGCCAGCGGAGCAGATGAACAAGTCAGTCCACGTGTTGATTGGAACATGGCCAATACAGAGAGGAAAACGAACGTGTGAATCAGGGTCATGTTGAACGGCTTTGCATCGAGCGGAAATTCCTTTTTGATGAGATCGTCACCGCCAAACCCGGGCAAGTACGTTTGATTGGCAGCGCCAGTGAATGGGACGCAAACATGGCAGCGATTGGTGGGCGCCGTATCGTTGCCAGCGGACGGGGAATTGGGCTGCTCCGAGTCGACTTGCAAATGAACCGACGGTTTGTGGCCGGGGAAGTCACCCCGTCCAATTCGCTCCGGGTTTTCCCTGTTCAATGGTGCAACTGACCGTGAGCATGACACCTTGTGAGGAACTGTTGGAGCCGAACGAGAAATTGGTAGTGTACCAAGGGTAAGCTTGTTTCCGCCCACCAGTGGGCAGACCGCTCGTCGGTATTGTGAGTAGGCAGAGGTATGCGAGGAGTGAAACAATGAGCATGTTGTCAAATCCAAGATGATGGGTATTCAAGTAAAGAGCAGAGTTGATAGACCGAGTGCAAGCACGTCCGGTCTATATCGTTGGATGTTTGGAGTGAGGGAAAGAGAGGGGGGGGGGGGAGTGGAGGAGGGAGGAGTGTGAATGGAATGAAGCGGTCACAGACTTCGGTGACGGTGAGGACATGTTGCGGTTTTATACGTCGCTCACCACCCCAGCTGGAACGGCAGGACTTTGCATGCATCTGCATGTGGCGATGGGGCGAATCTGCTTTGGTGACCGCTCATTGGCTGTATGCTCAGCACAAAGTTCCCTTTAGTGATCAAATATGGGACTTCAGGAGCAGCATTCAGGCCAAGAAGGGTGCTCGGATCGGATGGGCGGAGAATCGGAACCATGAGCACCATGACATGGCATGGACACATGACGACCTGCCAGGCATGATGACTGAGGGCTGGGCATGGGCCTGGTGGGCTGCCACGGAACAGTTAAGTGTGCGGAACAAGCCAGTTTTTTGTTAGCTGGAGAGGACGACCCTGTCATTCCCGCTCAAAATAGATGAAGCCGGGTCAAAGCCAGGCCATCTGCGTGGGTTGGATGAAAGTCAAGCCGACGCGTTCAAGCACGCAGGGCTCGTACGTGGGACGTGCTATCCATCAGACACCTTAACCATCAGACAACCATCAGACGCGCCATGTCTGATGGTTACGCCTCATCCAGGGACGCTTAACCATCAGACGCAGCGTTTCAGATTATATGGCGCCATACGCCACCACTTTGGCCGCCTTTTATCTCGTCCAATGGCAACGCAGCGTCCAATGGGCCAGCGCACTGTAAATCTGCCGACTCATCTACCCCTATTTCCTTCCGTGCATCAGAAGCAAGAAGTCATTGACGATACATTACTATTGACATTACATGACATCTGTCGGATGCTGGCATTCCACAATACAACTGCGAAAAAGGACACATGAGCTCACATACCTCACATCCCACCTCGCCTCAACTCCATTGTTCTTGTGTCAAAAAAAGGATAGTGGAATGGCTGATTCTGTTGGTATGCAGCCAAGGAATGCTGCTGATGCGGGGGCGAGTGTTGCGGGTCCTGTGCGCCAGCGAGCCCGTTGGCAGGTTGCGAGAGAGTCAAGGGCGGATTGTACATGAACTGCTGATGCTGATGCGGTGACACGTTGTGCTGTGACAGTTGCGTACATTGACTGAACGTGTCAATGCTAATGCGGATCGGAGCTGGATTGAGACTTTGCATGGATGAGCGATGTGCGGCAGATGCAACATCCTCCCGCGATGACATGTGAGCGGATCGTTATCAGCTGAGTAGCTTGAGCCAGAGGGTGGGGATGAGTATGGCTGAGCGAATGAAATGAGGATAGGTATGTCTGTTGGCGGCTTGCCGCAAATTCATTTGGTGCGAACATGGTACTTAGTGTGGGTGCACATAACCGCGCGGCGCGACAGGGCAAAGTGTGGTGGATAGTGCGAGGAGTCGTGCCCATTGTGATGATTGTCGTTTCCGAATCGCTTTGGCTATGGGTTGACCCTATGAGGGGCGTTTGGTGGGCGGCTGGTCAATGTACAGCTGGCGGATGCGACTGACATATGCTGCAGCTGCCATCCCAGCTGAATGACAGGGAGAAAGATAAGGTCTGGCGACGTATGGCGCCATATTATCTGAAACGCTGCGTCTGATGGTTAAGCGTCCCTGGATGAGGCGTAACCATCAGACGTGGCGCGTCTGATGGTTGTCTGATGGTTAAGGTGTCTGATGCTTAGTTTACCCCCTCGTACGTGCATTGGCGAGTAGGTGCATGTCTGCCGAATCAAACATAACATGAATCGGACATGGTGAAATCTGAACAGCAGCTCCTATGTATGACGGGATGTGTGATGTCCAGCCCCAAATCAATGCGTTGCCTTCTTCAATGCCTCGCTGCCTCGTCGTTCACTTGTCATGGCCACGGTCAACGGACTTCAGAATCATACAAGAGCTGGCGCTTGGCACGGAGTTGAGTTGTCCCCACAGGGCAGGAAGTTATCATGGTGTTCATCTCGTCGCTTCGACCAGCGATGCCCCCACCCCATGCCTTAACGCACACCTCGATAGAGCAGGCATGTATGAATGTCTCAGGGTCCTGTCTCACATCACGTGCGCATGTCATTGGAAAACGCCCATCTTCGGTGGCGTTTCAAATCGCACGGGGTGATCTTCATGCAAGTTGCTGCCGCCACAGTCAACGCCCCAGCTCCCTGGCTCTGTGCATGTGCATAGCGCCAACTGTGGTTGACTGTGCCCATTTCCGACGACTCGCCGCCGCCGCGGGTGGTTCAGGCAGCAACACAAATACTGGCTCAGCCCGAGGACTTGTGCTCCGTAGATGCTCAATTACGCTTTAGCAAGATCATATAGACGACGCCGACTCAGAATCAAATGAAGAGCATCAAGCGATCCGTCGGCCAGCGCCTCGTCTCGGTTGGGACCGCCATGGTCCAATCCGCTGGCCCATCGCCCAACAAACAGAAGCTGCTCACGCCCGCTGACCTCGCCTCCTCTGCGAATGACCCTTCACCGACCGTGGCTACTACGGCCACTCCCGGCAATGGTAATGGAAATGAAGCTGACGACGATCAACTGCCCACGCCGCTGGCGGCCGCAGACCTGACTCATCCGACCGCCGCCGCCGCCGAAGACACAGCCACGAACCTGTATCTGCAAGTCACGGCCGCCAAAGCCGCCGCCGAGGACCACCTCGCCATGGCCAATTCGGCCTCTGCCTTCGCAACCAAACTCATTGGCGCCAAGGACGACCTTCTGACAACGGCCGCCGATTCCTCTGGCGCCACCGAAGCCGTCACTGTCATCAAAGATTTTTGCAAAACGCTCACGGCAGGTATCCCGGGCGCCTCCCAACTCGTCACATGCATCGAGCTCATCCTTGACCAAGAAGCTGCCTTTCGCGAATCGCACGCACGCGCCGATGCGCTTTACGATACGGTCGTGTTTGTGCTGGAAGCCACGGCCAACTGCTACGACCCAGCAACGTGGCAAGTTGGCACCAAGCCCGTGAAATGGGTGCTCAAGAACTTGGACGACGCCGTGCGCGGCGCCCTGGCCGTGTTTGAAACGTTTGCGGGCCGTGGGTTTTGGGGCAAGTTGTTGTTTGCGCAGCAGACGGTTGCGCAAGTGAAGGAGTGCGAGGAAGCACTCAAGGAGGCCATGGACTACTTGCAGTTTTTGATGGTGGTGGATGCTCGGATGCATGCGGCCAAGGGACCCAAGGTGTTGCCCAAGAGGAAGCAGGCAGCGAGGCCTGAGGTGATGGAGCTTACCGAGGACGAGATCAAGGCACAAAAGGTGGTTGATTCAACGCCCGGCGGCCTGGCAGCGGTTCAATCCAACCCGGAAATGTTGCGTCAAGGCATGGGCGGTGATGAGACCGAATGGACGGACGCCGCTTTTCAAGACCTGCAACTCGACTTTACGACGAGCGTCAACGACATGCGCCAAGAAATCACCCGCATCTTGGGATCGCAGGGCAAAACCCTGGACGAGGTCAAGTCTGAGCTGATGCGTTTGGCCGAGCGCGGATCCATGTTTACGCGCGTCAAATGCAACGCCATGCGCCAGGTGTGGATGAGAGCTGGGTGGGGTGCGAGGGTCAAGGTTGCCGAAGTCATTGAGGTAATCAATGAAGAGATCTGGGCAGAGCTGGAGGCCGAGATCAAGCGGCTGACGGGAACAAGGAAGAGGGTCGGCATTGATGGACAGCTCGAAGATGAGGAGGAAGAGTACGTCGGCGAGCATGCGGCTGCGGCACCCAGCAAGGTGCAGGTGATGGCCGAGGTGAAGCGGAGGATGGACCACTTCCTCCGGGTCTTTAGGGCGAGTATCGATGCTGACGGGGTACGGTTGCACTCATTGTCTCTCGCTCAAATTCCGACAGAGACTGGAAGCATTGACCTGACCTGGATCGGTTTACACAGTCGGGCATGGTGTCTCCAACGGAAATGAACCACTTTTTCCACAAACGCGAATGGCCGCTGTTGGATTTCTTCAAATACGTCGCCCTGTTTTTCCCGACAGTCGAGTACCAACTGCACGCACCAGTTTCCATTTTCCTGCACACGGACAACGCCAGGACGCCGACTCACGTATGACGTTCAATCCAGGCTTTCATCTATTGAGTCCCTCTTCACACAACTCGTCTCCATCGTCAATTCGACCGCCTCGACCGCCAAACACCCATTCCATTCATTCTTCCACGTTTCGCGCTCCCACTTTGAATCCTTGCAACTACAAGCTGGGTCTGAACGTCTGGCCATGGACTGGACTCGTTTCCACATTGTCATGCAACCGCTGTACGATCACTCGACCTTCCTGTCCAAACTCTCGCCCACGTCCGGCCACAACTCGTGGTCGTGGTCCAAGAACACCCGCTACCACACGCTCCCGGCGCTGCGTGCCCTGCATCGCATCCACAACGCCATTGCACCTATTCGCTCCGCGGTCGAGGCATCCTCGCCCGACTGGCAATCCACGCTCGTGCCGGCCGTCAACCAGTTGCTTGATACGGTTCGCGACTGGTCGCCTGGTCCCGCCGCCAGCTTGCACGACCTCATGCAAAGCGCAAACGTCTGGTACGCCACACAAGCTTTCTGGATGGTGCCATCGGAAACGGCCGCCAACTCGATCCCATTCCAACGCTCGCATATGCTCTTGCCGTCATCGTCGATGCACCCGTTGCCGGGTACCGCATGGTATCCGCATGTCGCCGAGCTCGAGACTCGCTTGCCGAATTGTGCAGTGGTTGGTGGCCGAATCGCGGGAAAGCCCGTGTACCTTGCGCAGTGCGGAATCGCTGTTGATGAAAAGGTCATGGGCGTAGCGAGGATGATGGCATGTGCGTATGCATATGATGCGCGAGATACTGGGCTGGAAGTCGGGTACACCAAGACAATTGCGCCAGGCGTTGGGCAGATTGGGTTGGCCGCAAAGTTTGAGTGGATGGTGCACGAGCGGGTGCGTGGCGAGTGCTCTAGCGTGAATGAGCCAGTGCCGTATTGGGCGAGGTGGCAAAAGTTTAACCTGGGATGGGTCCCAAGTCCACATGCGGCCATGGTACGCTGCTCGTTCCAAGTCTGGTAGTCTACGTTTTCACTCACGTTGGGGCGTCCACGCAGATGGGTCACCATGACGATACTCCCACGACGTGGTTCGGCCGCCTTCGTATCCCCAATGGAGACATTTCCATCTATTCGCGATCGCCCGCACATCCATCGGCACTGGCAACCTCGTTCGACAATCGCATCGATCCAAATGTCACTTCACTGTACGACTTTGACGACGACGCTGACAACTCGACCGCCGACGACCTTGTGCCAGGCGTGATCTTTATGCACAGCGGCACCCACCAACTCGAATTTATCGCCACCCGCACCGACCTCAACGGATCCACCACCACCCTGAGCACGCTTCCGCGCGACCTCAATCCCGTGATTGGTGCTTGTGACACCTATGTCCACGTGCCGCGGGACTCGATCGACCTGTCGCACCTCGTCCTTTGGCGCCATCAGCAAAAGAGCATGCTTTACCAGGAAATGGACTGGCTGCCGCTCGAATCCGAGGGCCCGACGCTCGACATGCAAAAGTTCCACGTCCCTATCGTCACGTGCGGAACTCCATCGATTGCGGGCCACTTGGCATGGTGTTTGGATACAGCAGGTGGTGTATGCGGCGGCGTGCGCTTGGGCATGAGTTTGCCGTCGATTGCGCGCAACGTTGCCTTCTTTTGCCGTCGCACCAACGGTCGTGAAGAGTGGGTGGCGACCCGCATGTTTTTGGTGCTCATGAACAAGTTTGATCCGCTTGTTTGGAGGCGGTATGGGTCGTCGTTGAACAAGCCGTTGCATCGGTTGTTTTGGTTTGCGAGCCCTGACTTGACGGGCAAGGAGACTGCAGATGGCGCGGTGCTCAAGTTGGTGGAGCTGTCCGTGGGTGCCAGTCGGCCCACACCGGTCACGAGGAGGCTGGAGAAGGATGTCGTCACTGCATTTCCGGGTATGCATTTTTTTCTTTTGCTTGCCCGGACGATTCTGCTTAAACGGAAGGCGCGCTAACATGTTCGACGCTTACCCACTCTGCAGATTTGGGCCAAGGCGCATTCACTGTCGCAAACACTGGCACCACCTCCGGCACTTCTTCAGCCGCGGAAGCGCGGACCGAGTACTTGTACTACGTCATCACCACCTTGCCCAACATTGACTGGTACACACCGTACCTTGACGGCGCCATGGACGACGCGAGCACCCGCGGCGACCTTGCCGCGCTCAACTGGTGGCTCGACTCTGGTCTCGTACTCGACTACACTGAGGATGCCGTGACGAACGCAAGTATCTCGGGCCACGTGCACGTGCTGCAATGGTGGTACGACCACAAGGATCAGCTCGAGTTCAAGTACAAGGATCATGCCGTCAATGTCAGCAAGCACGTTGACGTGCTCAGGTGGTGGCGTGATACGCTCGGCGCCCAAGGGATCACGTATACGGAGGAGGCGGTCCAAAATGCGTCCGGGTTTGGCAAACTGGACGTGCTCGATTGGTGGCTCAACGAGTCTGGGCTCGAGTTCAAGTATAACGCGTCCGCAGTCGATTGGATTGGCTCGTCCCAGCACATGGGTCCGGATCAGAAAGTCAAGGTGCTCAGGTGGTGGAAGGAGGCGCATGTGGCGGGCAAGCTGCCGAGGGGTATGTTGTACACAGAAGAGGCCATGGATTCCGCGACTTCAACTCAAGTGTTGGACTGGTGGATCGAGGAAGCTGCCGAGGCGTCGTTGCCGCTTAAATTTTCGCCGGCATCCCTTGTGACCTTGGATCTGGATAGGTTGAGGTGGTGGAAGCAAAGGGCTGATGAGGGCAAGATAGAAAAGCTGTTGATCCCGAACGAGCGCAACTTGGAGCAGGTATTCCGGGCCAGTAAGGAGGCCATGGCCTGGTGGATGAATTCTGGTTTGTTGAGCGATGAGACGATGCAGCGACTTGTCATGGTGTGCTTCATGTGAAGCGTCCTCGCCTTTATCGTTTGGTACTCGGTGGTTCTTTTTAACCATTTTCTGCATTAACTTTCGCGTCAACAGTTCGCACGTTGGTGTGCGAGCTTGGTCAGTCGAGTTTCAATTTGTGAATGCACTACAATGAGCTCTGCCACTGACAGCAATCCGGACACATACCAATGGGAAGCATTATCGCTCACCAACCAATACCGGACGAGCCAGGGCCGGTCCGCCCTTTGCCTCGAGCCGCGCCTCAATCAGGCAGCGCGTAACCACACCATCGACATGTCGGTCAACTCTTTCTTGTCGCCGACGGGAAACGATGGATCATCGGCGCTCGTACGCATCCGAGCTGCGGGCTACGAGCCAACCCACTGGGGAAGTACGTTATTGTTCATGATATTTCCATCTGGTCAAGATCAGTCGGCTAAGTGCTTTTGTGCCGTTTTGGCAGTCAACACGCTGTATGGTGAGAATCAAGTCAATGCAACCCATGCCGCCTCTCAATGGACCAGCTCTAGTGCCTCAAGCCAAGCCGCGCTCATTCTCGGCACTCAATTTACTCACACGGGCGTTTACCGATCCCTCGGATACTGTCCCGATGCCGCCACTTCCACTTGTACATTCTGGACGCAAATCTATGCCAGTGGGTTCCCTGGGGCCCAATGCATTACCGCCCCCGCCAGCCTCCTTGGGTCGCTCGCGCAGCCAGCAACAGTCGCTCACGATGGCACGATTGGATCCACTGTCACTGAAACAAGCACTGGACCCAGTGGGCCTCGTCACTTTTCCCCAGCAGTCATTCTTGGCATCACGATTGGATCGGTCGGGGCAATGCTCTTGAGCGTCACCATGATGGTGTTGATCATGCATCGGCGCCAGCGGCGCGGCCACAACAAGTCATTCCAGGCCATTCGCGCGACGAGAATGTCGGATGCAACAGTCAAAACGGGACGGGTCGGAATTGGCGCTTGGCGGACGAGTGGATCAGCTGCATCAAATAAAACGTTCACTGTGACCCCTTTGGCGGCTGAGACGGTCGAGCAAGAGAAGAATGTCGTTGAGGATGCACGGGTTGTGGATTTTTCACGTCGCTGAAGTCTGTACCTTGATGAAAGTGCATTGGGAAATCCCCAGCAAATAGACCATGACTGATATGGTCTCGGAATGACTCTAACCAATCTGAACGACAAGAACAGTCCAGCAACTCAGCAAGTATTGTCGGCAGGCTGCCCTAGGGTCCCTACAGTTCGGTTGGGTGACCTGGCCCAGGTCGCATGTGGATAGCTTGACGTCAGACAACGTTACGGCTGTTACGGTATACAGTGCCATCTCGAGGATGGCTCAACTGGCAGGCGTGACACATGCACCACTTGAGCCACAATTCCAGGCCACCCGAAAGCCGCAGGTGCGTGCTCATGCCATAAGTCACTCGCCAGAGATGCATTGAAATGGGAGTTCTAAAGAGAACCTCACAAAATGGGGCCGAGCCTAAGCCCGACTCTCCGGAAGGACCCCTTTGATGGTGGCCTTTCTTCCCTGTGGCCAATTGCAATGCTGGCCCCTCAAGCCTTTCAGTGTTCACACACCACGCGTCAAGTCTTGCCCCCGTAACCATGAAACCTCAATCACTCGCGCCTCATGGACTGAATGCATTGAGGGTCGGGCACTGACACGCGGTGGGAAAAAAAGACCCAAGCAATGTGGCATGGTCGACATGGCTCATCCATATTGTCCATTAACCCAAGTATGCAAACCACTCTTCCGATCCATTCTCAATCCAACACGCAGACCACGAACCGCTGACCCTGCCGAATCATTCAAATACCTCGAGCACCCTGGCCCACCCAAAGATCACTCGCCATCCGCCTTCAAGTTGGCTGCCCTGCCACTGCCCATCACCTGCCTATTCCCCAATTTCCATCACGAGTCAGCTGGACTACTCACACCAACCATTCCCCACCCATACCCTCTTTACTCACGCTGGCCGTCTTCAACTATCCATCCAACATGGCTCCCTCAACATCCCTCAACCGACCTAGCAACTACCCTTCACCGCGGCCGCCTTCACCGCGGCCGGCCCGCAAGGTCACGACCCAGCTCCTAGTCGCGCTCGTGTGCGCAACACTCATCGCGTCCATGATGCTTCCCAGCATCGCGTCTCGCGGCGTCACGTTTGCCGACGCGGCTCCGTCTTCGCCGTCTTCTGCATCCGCATACGTTGGCGAAACCGACATGGGCCCACTCGAGTTTTTCAAGCGGTCCGCACCTGCACCTGCGGGCAAAAAGTCTGCCAACCGTGTCGAGCCGCCAAAGAGCGGCGGCAACCAAGGATCGAGTAAGGGCAAGGGCAATGGATCCAACCAAGGCCGCAAGATGCAAGAAGGCGGCAATCGGGGTGGCAACAATGGCAATGCCACTTGCAACACTGGGTCGCTCGAGCGCCAAGTCGCGGATCTCAAGAACGACATGGCGCGGCTCACGCAGCTCATGGAGCAAATGGCGCGCCAACTGTCGAATTGCAATCTGTGCCAAAATGGCGGGAACAACAAGAACCGCGGCAGTGGTGGCGGCGGAAACGGGCATGGGCGCAACATGAAGGACGGCAATAACAACGGTAAGCGGAATCACGGCAGGAAGGGCGGCAAGCGAGGCGGTGGGTCCAAGAAGCACAAGAAGGGTCGTGGCAAGGGCAAGAAGGGCGGCAAGCGTGGGAAGGGTGGTAAGCATTCGGGGAGGAAGAATAACGGCAACAACGGTGGAAACCAGAATGGCGGAAACCAGAATGGCGGAAACCAAAATGGCGGAAACCAGAATGGTGGCGACGGCCAGCAAATGCCTCCATCCAAGACAGTTGTGGTCACTGCTGTGCTCAGCAACATTGGCACTGCCCCAGCTGCAGTTGGCGGAGCGGCGACGATGGCTGTTATGGATGAGGCTGAGGAATGAAGGAGTTTGTGTACATACTCGCAATACAATCTATTTTCCCAACAATGAGTGGGGACAGCCTGTACGTGAGGACTTCGGCGCGGGATGTCCATAGCGAGTCCACCACCATCACCTGCTTTGCTTACGACATGCGGTTTCCTGCACGTGATAGGTCACGTTTTGCGGTCCAGTTTGAGTCAGTTGTGCACCCAGAGTGCCCTGTACATACCGGTATGTACGTAAAGAAAAGAAAAAATTACCTGCCACGATGACAGCAACGACCTGTTGTCTCCATATGCAAAAGAAATCCGTCGACATCCTCACCGCACTTGTACTCGATCCAACGACAATGGCTCGCCTTCCCATCGTGCTGTTGTGCCGCGACCACCCCGTCACCCATGTCACGCTGTATCGCGACCGTGCCGAGGTGTCTCGCCACTTGACTGGTATCGCCATCGAGGGCAACGGCCCGACTGTCATTCAGCTCAAAGGCGTTCCGCAGGCGGTCGATCTCAACTCTGTTCGGTACGCATCGTCTCCATCATCCAAACACTTCGATCAATGGAGGTATCCATATGTCTTCAGCGTAACGGCGTCCTGTATAATTCATAGTGTCGAGTTGGTTCAACAGCCTCAAAAAAAGCAACAATTCATCATTGGCGACGTATCCCTCGCCACCCTTCCGAGTGACCCGCTGCCACCGTCGCCACCATCCGCTCGCGACCTGCAAGTTTCAGAAAAGCGTGCCCGGCTTGCACTTCTTGGCCAGCAACAGGCCGAGCTGCGCGCTCGACTGGAGGTGGTGCTGTACTTGGTTTCTCTCACGCAAGATTACGCTTCTACTCAATCCACGCTCAAATCCAACTCGCTTGATCCTGTCGCTGGTTTTCTCGAAGGATTCATGCCTGGCCATGAGGCTGCCTTGCGTGATCTGGCCATGAAAAAGGTCCAGCTGGATGCGGAAATCAAAGAACGGGCCGAGGAGGCACAAGAGCTGTTTGCTTGGTTCGCTCTGACCGGAATCTCGGTCTCGGAAGATCCATGCGATACGCATACGGGGCCATTCCGTGAGGTGGCCGTCGATAAATCCATCAAGGCGATTGTTGTTTCCGTCGAAGCAGTTGCAGACGTTGAGGGAGAAGAGGCGGTCGAGGTGTCTGATGAGCACAAGGAAATCGAGCTGAACGTGTCTTACAGTGCGTTCATCCATACTTGTTGCTTTTCTTGCGGCGTGTGCTCACGGTCCCCCCATGGTTGAAACAGTGATTGATAATGCAAGCTGGACACCCAACTATGACCTTTCCATCAGCACCAAACCCGAGTCTGTTATGTCCGCCGCGCAACTGCAGTACCGCGCCATCGTCAAGCAAAACACGGGCGAGGATTGGCTCAACGCCCGTCTCACGCTCTCGACCGCTGCCGGAGGCACGTCATGGTGGCAATTGCAACGGTCGCCACCAAAGTTTACTCGCCGCTGGGAGCTCAGCATTAAACAGCCTGTGCCCGCGTTTGATCCGACCAAGCTCGGCAGCGGCAGTAGTACTGGGTTTGCGGCGTATGCAACGCAATCGACTGTCAAATTTGGGGTCCCGTCCGCGCTTGGCTTAAGCCAGCCTGTGTCGGTTTTCGGCGGGGGCAGCGGCTCGGTCGCGTTTGGCTCCTCGGCAACTTCGGCAACGGGTTCTGGATTTGGTTTCGGCGGATTTGGCGCTGCGGCGACCACAGCGGCCGGCCCTGGCTCTGGGTTTGGTGGGTTTGGTAGTGCGCAGCCGAATGCAGCAGTGATGGCCGCCACATCTCAAACGCCACTGGCGGCCAACGCAGCCGTCGCGACACCGCCGGCGTTTGTTGCCCCAGCGCCGCCTGCCGATGCGCCTTCCGCAACCGTCACATCCGACAACACCAACAACGAGGACTCTACAGCCTCCTCGCAAGCCTCTCACGCAACCCACTTTGCGGCCACCTTCCTCCTCCCATTCCCTGTAACCATCCGCTCCGACCCTAACAAGTCGCATCGGCTCATCATCACCTCCATTCGCGCCATGCCCGTGACTTTTTCCCATATCGTTGCGGCCAACTCATTCACAGCCAAGGGTACCGAGTCGCCCAAGTACCTCGAATCCAGCTACTTTGAATGCTCGGCGCCAGTCCTCTTGCACGCCGAGCTCGTCAACACGTCCGCGTTCACACTCGTCCCACCCCCATCGCCTATGCGCATTCACCTCAACGGCTTGCCGCTCGCGGCCAGCCCGGGAGACACCTCGTTTGGCCATTTCAAGGCCGCAGTCATGCCCAGCGCAAAGTTTTCACTCAACTTGGGCCCTGATCGCAGCGTTCGTGTGGTGCGCAAGCCGCGCTTGTCGCGCGAGGTGCTGCCCGTTGCGTCTGCGGGTGCGTTTTCGCGCATGCTGGGCGGCGGAGCCGGGAATGAGGTGCAGGATGAGGTTGCAAACCGCTTGGGCGTGGACGAAAAGGGCACGATTCGGTCGGTGCGGTATGTGATTATGAATAAGAAGCAGAGCAGCGGCAAGGCGTCCTTGGTCAGGGTCAAGTTTGACGAGGTGATTCCCGTGGCAAAGAAGGCGCAGAATCGTGTCGAGGTGATTTCACCGAGTGGCGATCAACTGCGAGTGTTTCAGCGTGAGACTGCCGCGAGCAAGGATGAGGAACGCGATTCTGGCAGTGGGGAGATTGCGCGTGTGTATGCAAAGGATGGACTCGTCAAGTTTGATGTTGCAGTCAAGTCGGGTGAAACGAGGGAAATTGTGTATGAGTACTTGGTTGTGCGTGGAAAAGAGTGAATGTCCTATGGTACATATGATGACCTACAAATGCAGAAAATGTGAATGTACCATCCTTTTGCGTACATTTCCTTTCCTTTTCGCAGCTTCGTCAACCAGACTGGATTGTTGCAGGTCATTGGCTTCACTGCAAACAACGGAAAACGTGACTGATGATAGGAGCTCGACATGCTCGCCGTTCTTCCTGACCTGTGAGCTCTTGTCCTGCTCGGCTTGACTGTACCTACTGTGAGCTCATATCCGACAGTGCCACCCGATGGGATGAGTGGAAACATTGAGATGACACGTCCCTCATCGTGAGCCACAAAGTGAACCACGCCACTCTTCATGACCGTGCCCCAATGTCTCATCGCCAGCCACAAGGAAAGTGACCGAAGATCGATTTGATTATGAATGCGAGGCTTGTTGATCGCTAGCCCCATGATCTTTTGCCCAAAACCTGCTCCTTCTTTCGCTGTGTACTTACAGCACGATCATACAGACTGTCCAATACCCAACTTCCACCACACCCACCAGTTTGGTCTTGGGAACAACCAGAGATAAGAACAGACTGGCTGGTTCATTAGATTCTGGGAAATGAAATGGGACTGCAATCATGTGGGGCAGCGTGTACAATGCAACATCCCACTCGCAATTCCCCAAGTGTGAACAGTCTGCTGATGGCGGAGCGCACATCGTCAAGTCTACAAAAAGCTAGATACCTCCCCCGCTCCCGACCTGATCTTGGAAACTCTCGTAATCCAGTTCGACATAGATCCAATATCCGCTCTGGCTGAGCCATCTCATAGACCGTCCTCAAAAACTTTCACTCAACATGAAGCTCTACATTCTCGCGTTGCTCTCAATCCTCGCCATCCATTCGACCAACGTCCAAGCGGCGCCGATTACCATCATCCGGATCCCGTTTCCATGGTACGCACATACGCGAGTCGCCGTTCATCCTTGGACCCGGCACTGATCAAACGGTATTGGACAGGGAAAACCCGAACCGTCCTGGATGTGGTGACTACCCGGGCCACATTCCTGGCTTTCACCTGCCCATCTTTTTCCCACGTCCTCGCCCCACGACCCCTCCGCCGTGCCCGTCGTGTGTGACATTCACTGGCGCCGAAAACCAAACCTATGTGCCTGGCTATGGCGGTGACTTGCGCATTGCCCGCGCGTTGCCGAACGATTCCAAGCCGTTCACCATGACGCTCATTCACACGTATGTTCGCTTTTTATCTTCCCGACATGAAGATGATGCTACCGCTCAAACTAATCATTTGTCGGCCCATCACGCAGGAATGATTTGCACACGCGCTACGACGAGTTTTCGTCGTCGGGTATTGACTGTACCGACAAGAACCGTGCCGAGCGCCGATGCTATGGCGGGATCGCCAGGATCAAGACGCTGGTTGACCAGATTCGTGCGACTGAGCCCAACACGTACATGGTCGATGCCGGTGACCAGTTTCAGGGCAATTTGTTTTACAAGTACGCGTCTCATGTGTTGTGTCTCACATGGGCTCCAAGCATTGAATCGTCACTCACTACTGCCTTCATGGTACATATCTAGCTACTATAAAGGAAATGTAACAGCAGAATTCGAAAATTTTATCGGCTACGATGCCGTTACCATCGGCAACCACGGTACGTGGCGGTCACTGTCGCATATCGTCCATCTCGCTCACTCACTCACTCTGCACACACACAGAATTCGACGACGGACCTGCACATCTTGGCCAGTTCTTAAAGAAGGTCAACATGCCCGCCATCTCGACCAACATGGACCTGAGCACCGAGCCCACACTCAAAGGGCTTATCGCGCCGTATGTTGTGCTTACAAAGTACGGCACGCGGATTGGCCTGGTCGGGTACATTACCAAGACCACGTCAGATATTAGTCAACCAGGTACTTGCTATGCTCCGTTACTACCCAAGCTCTCCTACTGCATGCACAAGCTGCTGACCACTACATTGTCATGGTTTCCTTTAGGCAAAAACATCAAGTTCCTCGAGCCGTCCGGCGCCACTGGCCCCGTGCAACGTGCCGTCGACAAGCTCCGTTCACTCGGCATCAAGCGCATCATTGCTGTGTCGCACAACGGGCTCGACGACGACAAGGCGGTTGCTGCATCGACACGTGGCATCAGCGTGATTGTGGGCGGGCACTCGCATTCGCTCATGCACAAGAATGCGTCACTTGCTGGTGTGCGCGCAACCTACCCACTGCCCATCAAGAACCTCGATGGCCAAGACACATTTATTGTGCAGGCAAAGCAGTGGGGCGAGTGGGTGGGTAAGTTGCAAGTGTCGTGGGACGGCGAGGGCAATGTGACGGGGGTGAACGGCGATCCGATTCAAATGACCATGGATATTGCCCAGCATGGGCCCACGCAAGAAATGGTCAAGAAGTGGCGCGAGCCGTTTGATGCGATTGCACGCGAGGTGATTGGCACGGCGCCCTTGGCCCTGGCGCGGGCAACGTGTGTGACGCAAGGGTGTGCGATCGGGTATTGGATTGCCAATATCTTGCGCAAGTCGTACACTGGGACCCGGCCTGCCATTGGATTACAGAATGTGGGCGGGATTCGCGCGGATTTAGGCGCGGGCGATATCACCATTGGCACCGTGTTTGCCATTCAACCTTTCCCGAACGCGCAAGTGCAAGTCGATGTCACGGGTGCAAACATTGTGGCCATGCTTGAGAATGTGGCCTTGACGCAAAATTCGGATGGGCTGCGCGCAGATGGCAAGAAGGTGACGAGTATGGCACAATTTGCCGGATTGCGGGCCAAGCTGGATGCCAACCAGCCCAAGTTTGCGCGCGTGAGCGAGGTCGAGGTCGAGGTATCGGCGGGCGTGTGGGAGCCTCTGGACGCGACCAAGCAGTACGCGATTGTGACGATTGATTTCCTGCCAAATGGTGGCGATGCCATCTTGCCGCCTGAGATTGTGGGACCCCAAGAGACGCGTGTGCAAGTGAGCGACATGGTGATTGCGAGTGTGAGGCAGACGGGGACGGTGGACATTCCCGAAGCGGCATTTGCACCTGGCGTGCGTTTTGTGTAGGTGTAGACTTGTCGTGTTTGCTCTCCAGATGTTTTTTTTTCAAGTTGTAAATCTTTGTAATCTTACGTTTCGTTGTGTTCCCATCCCTCTCCATTGCTCTGGAACACGTCTGGAACACGTCTGGAATCTGATCAGATCAAGGAAGGCACGCAATGGCCATCTCACTCGATCGAGTTCAAAATGCATAAAATATATCCTTACATGTCCAGCTCGGCCAACTGTCCAAGGCGCGCAAACATTACCAGTGGCCATTGTCCTGATTCTGCATAGTCTCGGCACCGGCACACTCTGCGCAACCATGTCTCCGCCGCCCAACACGGCCGATGCTTCGGGCCCATCGGGCTCTTCCCGCCGTCTGCGCCGTGATCGCTCCACGCCCACGCCCGTGCCCTCAGCTGATCAGCAGGACCAAGTTCCCGACAAGGAACAGGCCCAGATGACCAAGGGCAAGGAGAACAAGAGCACCGAAGACGACCAGGAACTCGCCGCCCGTCTCAACCGGCTGCGCTCCACTGCGAACCCCTCGACGACCAAGCGGCCCGCCGTCAAGGTGCCCACGCCCCCCGTCATCTCCGCTGCTTGCTCGTCCCGGTCCCGCTTGGCAGCCTCTTCCGACAACGACAACGACAACGACAATGATGATGGCAGCGACAGTGACGACTCGATCACACCCAACCAATCGCTTTCCCAACCACCGTCCTCGTCCTCTGCCCCGCAAGTCGACCTGACCGCCCTCATCTCCACCATCCATGCAAACATCGACTCGCCCTCGCCTTCCACCCTAGCCGCCCTTTCCACGGCCGTCTCATCCATTCCCACCTCAACCCCGCCCGCCTCGCTTCCTGCCAACCACCCGCGCCGCACACCCTTGCACTCGGCCATCATGCGCAAGAACCCGCAAGCCATTGCCATGCTGCTCTCCAACCCAGCCATTGCCAATGCTTGGGCAAACATGGCCGATCGCGCCGGCATCACTCCGCTGGTTCTGTGCTTGCGCTCCAAAAAGACATTCAACATGGATTCGTTGCGTGCGCTGCTCGGTGCTGGCGCTTCGGCCTTTGGGCCCGCCATGGCATTTGCCGCGGGTGATGCTCACACAATGAGCAAGGCCAAGAAACCCGCTGCTGCGCCAGACACCGAGGCATTCACGCCGCTCGATGTGCTTGCGTGGGCCATGCAGCACATTACCGCCGACGCGGATGCGGGCGTGTTTGACCGCATTGTTGCGGATGCACGCAAGCACGGCGTGCTGGATCAGGTTACCAACGAAGGTTATGGCGCGTTGCATTTGGCCGTGAATTTGGGATCGCCAGGACATGTCAAGAGTTTGTTGGATGTGGGGGCAATGGACCCGAGTAGTTCGAGAAATCGCAAGTGGCCCGTGGTTCATTTTGCCGGTACGTCCTTTTCGCGTGTTCGCCTGCTGTTTCTCTTGATGGAATGATGACTCACGCTCGACTTGACTGTGATATCTAGCGTGCAACAACCAAGTCTCAGCACTCCACCTGTTGCTCGATGCAGGCTGCCCTGCCAACCTCCCAGCGCTCGACGGGCAAACCCCGCTGCACGCTGCGGCAGCCGCAGGCCACCTGGCCGTGATTGACTTTTTGCTGGCACAAGGCGCCGATGCCACGATCCGCGACAAGAACGGATGGATGCCAATCACGTGGGCACTCGACGCCCTGTGCAAGCGCGGACGCACCCGCCCATCCTCGCCGCCCGCGTCTTTCGTCGTCAGATGACAGCACACGGACGACCAAGACCAAGACCAAGGCGAAGATATTCTCGACATGTTTGAGGCGCTCTGGACACACTTGCACGCGGCACTGGCGGCGGGTGGCGACGAAGCAAATGTTGCCCAGGCCAAGGTGGTGGCCAACAAGACCACGCAGGGCGAGTCGCTCGTGGACATGGCACTCGTGCATGGCCGCGTCGAAGTGGCCGTGTGGCTCATGTCGGTGCATGGCGTGCGCAGCGCGCGGTTGGCGGGTGTGGGCGATGTGGATGTGCTTGGTGCAGCCATGAACTTGTTGGCGGATCAGGTGGCTGGCGCAAAGGCCGAGGTTAGGAGAATCAAGCAGGAGCTCGAGGCCAGCAAGGAGCAGCAGCAGCAGCAACAGCAGCAGAGCAAGGCACCCACTCCCGATGAGACGCAGTGCATTGTGATTGATTCGGGACGGCGAGGAGGAGGAGGAGGTGGGTGATCAGGTCATGGCCACGCCGAGCGCACGCGCGCGTGCCAGAGCTAATAAGGGCGAGAGTCCATTGACTGCCATCAACTTGTCGCCCATCCGCGTTCAACCCGCCGCCGCCGCTGCCGCCGAACCCTCCACCGACGACGACCACATGGACGTGGACGCTGACCTACCTCCCGTCCCACGCCTGCGCCCAATCCTGCCCGCCGCTCCTGGCCGGTACCCAACGCCTGCCATCCGCGTGGCCATGCCCGAAGACGCCGCGCGCGTACTCGTAGCGGCCCTCGACTCGCACCTTGGGGACGTTGCGGGACTCGACGCAACCACGCCGCTGGGCCCGCTCGACCCCGAACCTACCTGTCTGGCGATCACGCGTGCGGCGATGCCATTGCGCGTATTCAATCCATGGTGCGCCAGCTTGCGACCAATGCGGGCGTCACGAGCGGTTTGGACGCCGTGAACCCGGCGCTTGATCGTGCCCTGTACGTTGCCCAGGCACATCCCATGGTTGATGTGGAGCCGGCATTGGCCGTCATGCAGGTGGCTGTGGAAAACATGTGGCCATGGTCGAGCAAGGCACAAAAGTGATTGTGACATGCAAGCGGCCGATTCGGATGTGCGTGCGGCGGCAAATGAGGCGGCAAAGGATCTCGCCGAGTTTACAAGGTTGCAAGAGGCAAGAGAGTATTTGGCGCATTGCGTGCCGAGGATCGGTGGATGGCAAGCAGTTGGCCATGCTGGCCAGACGCGGCGAGTTGCTGCGGCGCGTTCAGCGCGCCGCGGGCAAGCAGGCCGGGTCGTGGAGGGCATCACGGCGGGCACGCAGTGGGCGGACAAGGAGCTGGACAAGATGGCTGTGGCCTAGAAGAAAAGACAAGGGCAGTCGAGATCAGGGTCAAGG